>CM067317.1:42499030-42849030 GCA_034231615.1 Meghimatium bilineatum | reverse complement strand
TGACTGCGCATGTCCCTAGAAGAGGCAGGACGGCTTTCTCAAGACCGCGGAGAATTCAAGAGATCTATAGGGAAGACTACGTTCTGGAAAGAATATGTCACCTAATAATGAACATAAGGATGCGAGACTTGGACTTTAAATAAGACAATATCGAAAAGAATAAGTTCATGTGAAATAAAATGCTACAGAAAGATCCTACGAATATGATGAACAGAGAAAAAGAAGAACATTGAAGTTTTGAAATTACTGAAACTAAATGAAGGGTGGCTTCTAAATACTATCATATGAAGGAAGCTACAGTATGTTGGACACTTAAATCTACATAATGAAAATCGAAAGGCTGATTCTGGAAGGCAGATTGCCAGGCAAAATAGGACCAAAAAGGCCAAGATGACGATGGTTCAGCGACATAGAAGAATGTATGCACATGCAGGGCTGGTCTTAGACCATTGCCACCTATGCGGCCGTATTGGGCCCCGCACTTCATAGGCCCATAAATTCATGTTATAATTTATTTTATTATCCTCTTCCCTACCCAGACTGGACCCCGCGCAATCCATTTCGCATCGGGCACCGCAACTGTTAGAGCCGTCCTTTTGCACATGTTTCTGGCCAATGCAGACCTGCTTGCCGAGACAGAGAGCTTCCAGACTATCCACGACGAAGACAACTTTCTGGAAATATATTTCATTTATAATCGAATTTAGAATAATCGATAATATATTATACCAAACAAATCATAATGCAGCAAACGGGATTTGAACCAGGTACGCTCAGATGGTACCGACTCGCATCACATTTGAGCAAACACGTTTTCACTCTTTGACCACACCACATCTCTATAAAAGATGGGATTTTAGTCAAGACTACCAATGTGTCTATTCCCAAGCTACTATGAATAGGAACAGGTCATGCGACATACAGACAACAACAATACACTTTTTTTTAAACTTCTTGATGGGGATGGGAGTACAACACGCTAAACTACCCTCCCTCTTATTTACGGGCTGGACTGTTGTCATGTACGCTAAATAATCGTATTGTTTGTCTCAAAGACTTTCATGAGAAAATCTTAATATATAACGATTTTATAATTATGTTATTCCTGCGCCATGTTAAAACGATCGATTATTTTGTTAACAATCCTTGATCTGCTGATTTCACTCGGACAGAAACACAATTTAAAATATTGAGAACAGAGTTACAACTGAATTCCGCGTTTATTTCTTGAGTCTGCTAATTGAAAAAATACTGGAAATAATTGTTTAAATGTGCCCGTGTGTTGCCGGAGCCCGAAAGAGGAGCAAAGAATAGCAACACTGTTTACCTTAAACGCATGCCGTAAAAGGTGACTAAGGAGTTGGCTGTCCCAGCCCATATAGGGCCAGTGACCCAAAGCCATACTGAAGTCGGATGTGTCAGGCAGACAGGCGCAGATAACTCAGCAATTCTGTAAACCATGACACAACGCATTCCGTTCTCCGGACTACATCCTGCTAATCTGCAGGAGTTTGAGAACGAACACAGATGAAGAAGAAGAATAGTTTAAAATAAATTCATTTTATTCCAGGAGTGTGCAAGAGTAAATTTAATAATCAGTGCTTATGTTTCTGCTCTGTTGCATATTGGTTAGTGAGTTAGTCTTGTATTCCCAACTGACCCAAATTACCTCTAGTTTGAAAAGGAAGAGCCTCATCTAGTTGAACTCCCTGAAGTGGAGATATGGTTTAGTCCAGCCAACTGATGCTAGAATAAGATTGCTTGGCTAATCCAGTAGGGCAACATTTCTGCCCGGCGCGCATAGGTGCTGAAGTCAGAGAAACCTGACCGAGAGTCGCACCAGCAACAAAACTATACGACTAGATGACATGTCTTCACAATAACAATAAAACAAAGAAAAATATACGTTTAGTTCTTGGCCATGCTACTATGTCCCAAAATAAAACTCATATATAGAGGATTGATTTAATTGTACTTGAGTTTCTTTATACGTATTCTCGTCCTGTCAACAAGGTGGTACTCTGCTTAAACTAACATAACGCTTAACTTAAGACTTAAAGACGTAGAGGATAATCTTTGTTGTACTCGGGTTACCCGATGTGTACACCATCCCTCTCGGCGAAGCAACATGCCTCCTGCTGGGAATACCACTCATATCATGCAACTCGGTAGGTTCAAGCGAAAATTCCAAATATTTTTCAGAAAAAAAACACTCATCTTTATTGGAGAGAGAGATAACCGGAAATATTGAAAAAAAAATACCGATATGTTAATTGTACGACGATATTGGTATCACAATATATTCACATTTTGCTTAAAAAATCTTTGCCGTAGTATGAATAGTTTTTGAAATACTGACTTAAAATAGGTAGGGGATCAAGGATTTTTAGGAAATATAGTAAAAATGTTCAGTGTGTTTGAGAAAAGCAGTGAACAGTTCATATTGTAACTGATGCTAAGAGACTGTTAAAGGCGCAAAATAAGGTTACATAGGCAACACTAAAGGCAGAAGAGCCAGGAGGAATTTGGGCATAGATCAGTGTTTCCCCTACCTTTTTTGTACCACGCCCCACCAAAGCCTTCCTAAAAGTCTGATGGAAGGCACATTCAGATCGAGCACATTCAGTCCGAACTCATTCAGACTGAACTCATTCAGACCGAACTCATTCAGACCGAGCACGTTCAGACTGAGCACATTCAGACCGAACTCATTCAGACCGGGCATATTCAGACCGAACTCATTCAGACCGAACTCATTCAGACCGAACACATTCAGACCGAACACATTCAGACCGAACACATTCAGACCGAACACATTCAGACCGAACACATTCAGACCGAACACATTCAGACCGAACACATTCAGACCGAACACATTCAGAACTGGTAACGGTGAAGTTAGGTCCCATGGACCAGCAACCCGTCGTCCGGGATGAAGATAACTTTACATATACAAATCTGAAGCAAATATTAGGTGTGATGGCCAGCTCCCCCCTTCCTTGTTGTGTTTATCTTCCCTAACTCATTCGTCAAGTACCCATTTACTGCTGAGTCGACTGGAGGAGCGAGAAAACCCGACTCAGACTATTTATGTATATCCGAACGTGGTTTCGAATCTGCCGCGCTGTAACCAGGTTATAGTAAGCAAGCTCAATACCAACTAGTCCACCAGCCTCCGCTTCATGTTAGAAATGGTAAGCTACAGGAACTATCGGCATTGAAACGTCGTTAAATTCTGAATAAACTATAAAAATATTAATAAATCAAGTGATATGCCGAGTGGCGTAGACGATTATGTTTCTGCACAACTTTGTCTCTTATATTGTTAATAAATTCAGTTGGTGACATCTTTTCGTGCCACAGTGACAACTCATCAAGCAACTTCTCTTTTTGACTTTCTCTATTTCTTCTCCCCATGATCTTTCCGGTTGTTACTAGTTGGTAAAGTTATGCCCTTCTCATCTCATGTCGTAGGTATCCATCTATTGTTTTCTCACTGCTTCTACTGTAAGGAGTCGCAAGATTGAATAACGATCAGATTTCGACTATACCACGTATGGTCGGTTGATATGCAGTAATATTGTGACCTCTCAGAAAGTGAGTAACTCCTTCAATCCACCTTCTTTTTGATCTAGTTCTGTATCAATTTTCATGTATGTTCTTGCCGCTGTTCAATAAGGGCTCATTCTCATTTAGTCACCGAACCGTTTCAGTCTCTGTTTTTCAATATAATTTAACAAAGATGTTGTTCTTGTATTCTCTTCATTGCTCATATGATCTCTTCTTGCAATCTTTTCTACTTTTCTTAGAACATCTGATTGCACATGAAGTAAGCTTTCTCTCTTGTTGTTTTGTTAGTGTCCATGTCTGACATTGATAACACAAGGTTGGTATGATAATTAAATTTATTATTTGTCTTTTGGTTTCTATCTGGATAGATGTGTGTTATAAAATTAGGGCAAATTCATAATTTACGTAGTTGGAGTTTTGAATTCTTGTCTTGAGCACTCTGTTCATTCTTCCAACGTCTGTAAAAATTCTCCCAAGAAATTTAAATTCTTGCCGTAGAAATGAAGAGCGGAAACATAATCGTCAGTGTCAGGATATCCATTTAGTCAACTGAAGATGTGATAACTTTCATCCAATATTCATGTGTATCTTTTCTACGTGTCGAAACATTAAATTCGCTGTCTGTGAGTTAACCCTAAGGCAGTTTAGCAAGTCCATTTAGTATGTAATTCCCAAGCTATTCATGGCCAATCCTGTGGAAAATCACATATTTCATGGTATAACTGACCCAGAAGTCAACTATATTCTGCTTGTATCCATCTCTACAATATTAGATGCATTTTGTCCATAACAAGGGGGGGGGTCCATAAACTACGTCAGCAATTGGGTGGCGGATGGCGGAGGGGGGGGGGAGATTAGGGGTTCCTTCAAAGTTTGACAATTGTTCACAAATGGAGGGTGTTTTATAAAAGTTAATGCCAACAACAGTTTTTAATACACCAATTAAATTGCCCGAATTTGAAATATTCTTCTAAAAAATGCGAAACAAAATATGTATGTAATTTTTCTCTGCTTGTAGTGCTGAACAAATGCTAGTTCGAGGGAGGGTGAGGGGGGGGGTACATTTCTAGACATAAATAAGCCGCAGTGAAGGATCCCTGAACTCATGATAATTGTTCACAAGGGGGGGGGGGTTTAAAATAATGACATTTTATGGATAACTTCTAATTATGAAAATGAATGTCTGTGCTCAATATATCAGGGATTCGACCTCCCTCCGTTTGCTATCAAGTATATACAAGGATCGCCAAGGCAAGCAGCACTTTCGGCAGATTGTACACAAATGTTTGACGTAGAAATGACATTAACCTACAGACGAAGCTGAAAGTTTATAGAGCAATGGTGCTTCCAGTGCTGTTATACGCTAGTGAAACATGGACTGTGTATAGACGTCATGTGAGGAAACTCAGTCACTGCACACAACTTGTCTCATGAAAGTTATGAACATCAGATGGCAAGACAAGATTCCAGATACCACTGTCCTCGACAGAGCTGGTATCCCCAGCATTGAAATTATCCAGATGCAGACACAGATTCGTTGGACAGGTCATTTGGTGCGTATGCCAGACCATCGCCTGCCAAAGATACTTCTCTATGGTGAGCTGGAGAAGGGTACACGATCTCATGGTGGCCAAAAGAAGCGCTACACGGACTAGTTAAAGACCTCACTGAAAACCTTTGAAATAGACCACGATACATGAGAAGAACTTGCACAAAATAGAACTAGATGGTGCTCTACAGTCAAAACGATCGCATAATCCTGTGAAAAGAGAAGAAATGCAGCAGCTCAACAGCGGAGAGTAGCTAGAAAGTCACGGATAGACCAAAATCCGTCTACAGTGGTCATTTCATGCCCGAACTGTCCAAGGACATTTACAGCTCGAATAGGACTCATTAGCCATCTACGAACTATTAGGCATGGACATTATTATACAAACTAAATTTGCAAATGTGGATGTAAAAAAATGGTCTTCATCATTTATGATAGAGGAATACACATAACGTTTTAGTAGCCTTTCTTGTAGACGACAGCCGCGAATGTGGTGTTTACATTACACTCTCATCACTGAAGCCCGAATGTGGTGTTTACATTACACTCTCATCACTGAAGCCCGAATGCAAAAAGGTGGCGGAGAGTTTGAGGCGATGGGGGTTCAATCTATTTTTTGTCAATTATTCAATCGAATCTATTTCCCATTATAATTTTTTTTAAAGTTACGTAACCCATAGCATTTATTAATGCCGTAGGGGTGTGAGATGTTAGCGATCTCACATTTTACCGCCCTCATTTGCAGAGCCTGGGAAATGTGAGATCGCTAACATCTCACACCCCTACGGCATTAATAAATGCTATGGGTTACTTTACTTTTTTTTCCCATTAGGGATACAGAGTCTAACACTTATTGCGAAAAATGACAGGAGTTGATAATGATGAAGTGCACCTTTAGCTGTGATCTCTTAACAGCTCATAGTCTTTCAGACATAAATCACAGGCTCGTTTTAGTTGTGTAACTTGAGGCAACACCCGGACTCACATTAGGTTGCTCAAATGCATGGCTGTGTACGGGGAGTTTATAGATGCATGTTTAGTGTCCAAAGGGAGGCATTCCAGTGTTATGTAACCCAGAATTATCACATCCCGTCAGGAGTGCAGCATATAAGTCTGGTTTAACTAGTTCATCATTTTCCGGTCAGATATGTTGACCAATCTGCAGTGAAGGCACACCTAGCATTTCCCGCTAGGGATTTTGTCATAAGAAGAACAAATGTACAATATTCACTGGGCTGCATATCTTTGTCATCCACGGGGACCATTTCACAGAAAACAAAAATAAAAATAGAAGCAAGATAGTGGTCCTGTTCTTTGCACCCTAGACTATAAGTCCAGACCCTGGTTGTCACATGGGCGAAAGTTGAAGATAAAAGGTTAAAGGTAACTTAGTACACGGTTTTCACATAAGTGATCAGTGGCTGACCAGAAACTTAAGTGTTCAGTTACCTAGTCAGTGACTGACCAGAAACATAAGTGTTCAGTTACCTAGTCAGTGACTGACCAGAAACATAAGTGTTCAGTTACCTAGTCAGTGACTGACCAGAAACATAAGTATTCAGTTACCTAGTCAGTGGCTGACCAGAAACATAAGTGTTCAGTTACCTAGTCAGTGACTGACCAGAAACATAAGTGTTCAGTTACCTAGTCAGTGACTGACCAGAAACATAGGTGTTCAGTTACCTAGTCAGTGACTGACCAGAAACATAAGTGTTCAGTTACCTAGTCAGTGGCTGACCAGAAACATAAGTGTTCAGTTACCTAGTCAGTGGCTGACCAGAAACATAAGTGTTGAGTTACCTAGTCAGTGGCTGACCAGAAACATAAGTGTTCAGTTACCTAGTCAGTGACTGACCAGATACATAAGTGTTCAGTTACCTAGTCAGTGATTGACCAGAAACATAAGTGTTCAGTTACCTGGTCAGTGCCTGACCAGAAACCTCCTAATTAACTTCATCAACCACACTTGTTACGTAGCGATAGTGTTTCGAGTATAATGCCTCCGAAACAGACGTCGGCATCAGGGCACAACTCTGGTCCCTGCGACAGGTTTCTTTGTTGTTCCGCCCACCCACGCCGTGACCGTAACTAGTACAAGCCCAACGTCGGCCTGTCAGAACAACATGGTAACTGTTATCGAAGACTACGACTACGGAATTGTATAGATGACATGCCATGAAGCTTCTATAAGAAGATAACCTCAATATAAAGGCATTTCATCTACTAAGGTTTTCTGTTTAATGTTTGTTTTGTCTAGTGAGCCATTAATGAGACCCACAGAAGCATCCGCATACGCATGTGGCGCACTTGGTCTTTTTAGGTAAATACCCATCTCCCCAAACCCCCCCCCCCCCCATTGACACTGCAATATTTCTTTATCACCGACATTCCTGAATTTCACCAGTAAACACATCAAACTGATGATCTCGACTATATTATGTCCTTTAATATCCTCAGATAGGACACTGTATTATGTCCTTTAATATCCTCAGATAGGACACTGTATTATGTCCTTTAATATCCTCAGATAGGACACTGTATTATATCCTTTAATATCCTCAGATAGTACACAATGATAGGACACTGTTTTGTGTCCTTTAATATCATCAGATAGGACACTGTATTATGTCCTTTAATATCCTCAGATAGGACACTGTTTTGTGTCGTTTAATATCCTCAGATAGGACACTGTATTGTGTCCTTTAATATCCTCAGATAGGACACTGTATTGTGTCCTTTAATATCCTCAGATAAGACACTGTATTGTGTCCTTTAATATCCTCAGATAAGACACTGTATTGTGTCCTTTAATATCCTCAGATAAGACACTGTATTGTGTCCTTTAATATCCTCAGATAGGACACTGCATTGTGTCCTTTAATATCCTCAGATAAGACACTGTATTGTGTCCTTTAATATCCTCAGATAAGACACTGTATTGTGTCCTTTAATATCCTCAGATAAGACACTGTATTGTGTCCTTTAATATCCTCAGATAAGACACTGTATTGTGTCCTTTAATATCCTCAGATAGGACACTGTATTGTGTTCTTTAATATCCTCAGATAGGACACTGTATTGTGTCCTTTAATATCCTCAGATAAGACACTGTATTGTGTCCTTTAATATCCTCAGATAGGACACTGTATTGTGTCCTTTAATATCCTCAGGTAAGACACTGTATTGTGTCCTTTAATATCCTCAGATAAGACACTGTATTGTGTCCTTTAATATCCTTAGATAAGACACTGTATTGTGTCCTTTAATATCCTCAGATAGGACACTGCTTTTAAAAACAGGTCATACATTATTCATAACTTTTATGTATTCATAACATGTGTTATTCCTTTGTTATAACGAAATTATTGCGCGTTTCATTGATTATGCACAAAACGATCGTCGAGACAGTTTTCACAAAATTATAACATTTCCCAGATCATCTGAATCTAATTTCACGTATGATTGAAACCGTTTGTCAGTGTTGTTGGCTCGGAACTGAAATTCTGATCTGTGGTTGCCAGTGTTGGTCTGAGAACCAACCGTAGAGAATAGAAGTAACGAAGAAATATCTTATGTTTGCATGCAAGCGGGGAGACTGGTTAAAATCAATAATTCTGTGCTTATTTCATTCTCATAGATACGTAGGTTACTGAACTTTGTTGTCGTGAAATACTTGGACATTTATGATTTTAGTTCTGATATTGTATACGTCTATAAGTTGAGGTTCAAATAGTTTACTGATGTTTTCATCTAAATATGGAGTTGATGTTGGGGTAGAAATATGGAGTTGATGTTGGGGTAGAAATATGGAGTTGATGTTGGGGTAGAAATATGGAGTTGATGTTGGGGTAGAAATATGGAGTTGATGTTGGGTTAGAAATATAGAGTTAATATTGGGGTAGAAATATAGAGTTAATATTGGGGTAGAAATATAGAGTTAATATTGGGGTAGAAATATGGAGTTGATATTGGGGTAGAAATATAGAGTTAATATTGGGGTAGAAATATAGAGTTAATATTGGGGTAGAAATATGGAGTTGATGTTGGGTTAGAAATATAGAGTTGATGTTGGGTTAGAAATATAGAGTTAATATTGGGGTAGAAATATGGAGTTGATGTTGGGGTAGAAATATGGAGTTGATGTTGGGTTAGAAATATAGAGTTAATATTGGGGTAGAAATTTAGAGTTAATATTGGGGTAGAAATATGGAGTTGATGTTGGGTTAGAAATATGGAGTTGATGTTGGGTTAGAAATATAGAGTTGATGTTGGGTTAGAAATATAGAGTTAATATTGGGGTAGAAATATGGAGTTGATGTTGGGGTAGAAATATGGAGTTGATGTTGGGGTAGAAATATGGAGTTGATGTTGGGGTAGAAATATGGAGTTGATGTTGGGGTAGAAATATGGAGTTGATGTTGGGGTAGAAATATGGAGTTGATGTTGGGGTAGAAATATGGAGTTGATGTTGGGTTAGAAATATAGAGTTAATATTGGGGTAGAAATATAGAGTTAATATTGGGGTAGAAATATAGAGTTAATATTGGGGTAGAAATATGGAGTTGATATTGGGGTAGAAATATAGAGTTAATATTGGGGTAGAAATATAGAGTTAATATTGGGGTAGAAATATGGAGTTGATGTTGGGTTAGAAATATAGAGTTGATGTTGGGTTAGAAATATAGAGTTAATATTGGGGTAGAAATATGGAGTTGATGTTGGGGTAGAAATATGGAGTTGATGTTGGGTTAGAAATATAGAGTTAATATTGGGGTAGAAATTTAGAGTTAATATTGGGGTAGAAATATGGAGTTGATGTTGGGTTAGAAATATGGAGTTGATGTTGGGTTAGAAATATGGAGTTGATGTTGGGTTAGAATATAGGAGTTATATTGGGGTAGAATATGAGTTAATATTGGGGGTAGAATATAGAGTTTTATTGGGGTTGAATATGGAGTTGATATTGGGGTAGATTGTTAGAGTTATATTGGGGTAGAAGAGTGTGTTGGGGTGAAATATGGGTTGTGTTGTGGTTGATTTTGAAGAGTTGTGTTGGGTTGAATATAGAGTTATATTGGGGTAGAATATGGAGTTGTGTTGGGTGATATGGAGTTGATGTGGGTTGATGTAGTAGTTGTATTGGGGTAGAATTGGGGTTAGAGTATTGGGGTTATAATTGGGTGAGTGGGGTTGATTTGTTTGGGGATGGGTTGATGTTGGGTTAGAATATAGGGTTAATATTGGGGTAGAAATATGTTGTTGATGTTAGGTTAGAAATATGGAGTTGATGTTGGAGTTCAAATACGGAATTGAAATTAGGGGTCTAAATGGCGAATTTTTGAGGAAATAGGGAGTTGAAGTTGAGGTCTAAATGGGGAGTTGCTGATTCGATCTTCATGAATTACGAACGATTAGCTTTTTCTTCCTACGAGGAAAGGGTGGTCTCTCAAAAGCATTATTGTATACCCTGAAGAACTCCAACTCGCAGCGGTTTAAGATGCCATGAAAAGAAGCATCTTATTCAGAGGGGCTACAAGAAGGAGATGAAATAATAACAACACTGACCTCATACAAATGTTGTAAGAGACGATTAAGGAGGTTGAGAATTAAAGTTGTCTGTCTCAAGCCATGGATGAAGATGATGATGATGATAAAGATGTTGATGAAGATGATAATTATGAAGAAGATAACGGTGGTATGATGATGATGCGGATGACAAAGAAGATAAAGATAATGATGTTGATGAAGAAGATGAAGATGCTGATGATGAAGAAGATGAAGATGATAAAGATAATGAAGATGCTGATGATGATGATGATGATGATGAAGATGATAAAGAATATGAATAGAAAGATGCAGAAGATGAAGATGATGATAATAATAATGAAGATGATGATAATAATAATGAAGATGATGATAATAATAATGAAGATGATGATAATAATAATGAAGATGATGATGATGATAATGATGGAGAAGATGAAGATGATAATAATAATGGAAATGATGATGATGAAGATGGATGGATGTATGGGTTGGGTTGGGTTGGGTTTGCATAAGGTTAGCTGTCTCAAAGGCATGGCTGTCTTAATATGATTTTATCGATGCATCATCCCAGTGATAAGAGTGACATAAAATTATACTGAAGTCTGATATTTCTAACAGAAATGCGCAGATATTGCAGCAATGCTGAAAAACGTAACACAACACAGCATATCTAGACACGTAATGAGATGGAAGAGGTTTCGAGAACATAGTTACAGCTGGTATGATTGAAAATACTGTACACAGAGTGACAAGAAAATACTGTACACAGAGTGACAAGAAAATACTGTATTAGAGAATTGAACATTGTAGCTAAACAAAGAATCAACAATTAACTGGTAAAGGATACTAGAGAAGGAGTACTAGTCGGCACAGCACTTGATGGTGATAAAAACGTCACGACCATGTTCGCTTACATAGTAGAATTAAACAAATAATCGATTACTAGAAAGATAGAAAGTAGAATGAAACAAATAATCGATTACTCCAGATAGAAAGTAGAATGAAACAAATAATCGATTACTACAGATAGAAAGTAGAATGAAACAAATAATCGATTACTAGACAGATAGAAAGTAGAATGAAACAAATAATCGATTACTAGATAGATAGAAAGTGGAATGAAACAAATAATCGATTACTAGACAGATAGAAAGTGGAATGAAACAAATAATAGAGTACTAGACGGACATAGTGGAATAAAGCAAATAATCGATTATTAGAACGACAGAAAGTAAAATTGAATGGAACCAGATCAGAATAGTACCAGATCTTATTCCATCTGTAGCGTTCAATAGAAAATCATCTGAAAAGAGAAGCAGGGGAAGACACAAATGAAGTTGGATATATGGTATCAGAGAAATACTAGAACCCCAAGGCTGCATTATGGCAGCGTAATCACATTTATCAAAACAAAAAAAAGAGACTACAGCTACCCAAGACGCATAACGACACACATGAATAAGACAACAAAAGGCAAGAAAGTCGAATAAAGCAAAAAATCGATTACTAGACAGATAGAAAGTAAAATGAAGCAAATAATAGATTACTAAACAGATAGAAAGCAGAATTATTACATCTATCAACAAGCTTGATGACCAGACATAAATTCCAATCGTTTGCAGATATTCTTTGATCGTCTGCCATTACCAGAAAGTTTCTGCATTGGCAAGTCAATGAAGCTCTCCCACTCTGTTGAGTATTGATTATGGCGACAAAATGAATACTTCTTGTGTACTGAACCAATCAAGAGACAGAATACAGATTGAAGTTACATGCTAGCTAGAAGTCTGTACGATAGTAGTGTTGATAGTCAGCTCACATCGTATACCGACTCGTCGAATAAGCTCGTGGTTCGAACAAGACCATCAACATTGCACTGTTGATACTATTGCATGTGTTACTATCTGATGGATATTCAACAATAGTTGAACAGCAATGCCCTTTACAGTGTATGCTTCAGTTTATATGTGTTGTTTGTTGTTGCTAGTTATTTTTGTTCGTGCATCACATGATTATGATGACCATTTGTTATATCCACTTTATGAAATTCAGTTAGTTATGTCCTTCACCTTGATTTCGTAGATGGCTAATAACCTCTACTCTGGGCAGTTCGGGCATGGGATGTCCACTGCATATGACTTTAGATTTACCCGTGACTTTCTAGCTACTCTCAGCTGTTGAGCTACTGCATTTCTCCTCTTTTCACAATTGTAAATAAAACGTCTTTTCTTAATTGTAGAGAGCCATATAGCTCTATTTTGCTAGTTCGTGAAAGATTTTAAAAACTGCACAATTATATTTATAATAATCAAGCTCCTATTAAAGTCTGGGCCCATCCACATTTGTTCAAATCATTTGCAAGTTTCTTTTACCTGATTCAGCAAATTGTTTCATACCATTAGGATTACAGTAAGAAATAACGCATTATGTAAGTATTTGGTGGTGGTGATGTTGTTCCTCCTACGCAAGCGAAGATGAGCATGGCATGAAAAACATTAAATGCAATGGAACATTTAAACAAAACAAAATAAATAACAAATAAAATTGGTAATTATCTAATTTGGTTTGTGAGTTTGTAGATGCCTGATGAGTCCTATTCGTGCACGGAAAGTTCTATTGCAGTGCATGCAGGAGTGCTGAAGGTTCGTGGTAGGAGAATTTTCGAATTTGTTCTTCCGCTTCTTGCGCTTGTGGATTGCCAGCAGTGTTCTTTCTTTTTTTAAATTTCGTGATGCCAGCATTGTGATCTGGGTGTGCCAGGCTGAGCGATCAAGTGCTGTAGTCTTCCATGAGCTAGGATCCTAGGATCGATGCTGCAGTTCTTGAGATAGCTTTTTAGGTGATCCTTGGAGCGATTTTTCTGCCTTCCGCTTGAACGTTTACATCTCACAGCTCCCCATAGAATCATCTCTTTGGAAGGCGCTTGTCTGGCATACGAACGATGTGGCCAGTCCAGTGGACTTGGCACCTAGTCAGCAGGATATAGATGCTTTGCATACGGGACCTTTGAAAGATTTCCGTGTCTCGTACTCGATCCTGCCAACGTACTCCTATGAGGTTTCTTATGCACCGAAGGTTTAAAGAGTTACGCTGTCGAGCGTTTCTCGTATAGACAGTCCAAGATAACGCAGCATAAAGCAGTGCTGGTAAAACCACTGCGCGGTACACACACAACTTAGCTGTCAAACTGATACCACGCCTGATCTAGACGCTAGCACGAAGGCTCTCGAATGCCGCACTAGCATGATAAATACGCAGGGCAACATCATCGTTAATTGTCACGTTTGCGATTGGGTGCAGCCGTGATATGCAAACTTATTGATAGTATTGAGTTTTTTGTTCCTTTACTGTTATTACTTGCTCTGTGTAGGGGACATCCGGAGTTGGTTGATCCATTACTAACGTCTTTGCGGTGCTGATGGTGAGACCGAACGCTCACAGACCTAAGAAAATAGGTCCATGCTGTCCTGCATGTCTTTTTGACTGGTAGTGTTTATTGCACAATCGTCGGTGAACAAGAGGTCGAGAACAATGTCCGTCTTAATTTTGGTCTTGGCCTTTAATCCACTAAGATTGAATACCCTCCATCAGCTCGATAGCGTAATCAAATTACTGCACTGTTATTCCGGAAGGCATCATTTAATATGGTAGAGAACACCATGCTGAAGAGCGTCGGAGCCAGGAAGCAACCCTTTTTGACTCCGTTAGTTACTGGAAACGGATTTCAGTGTGTGCACACTGGCTGTCATACCATCATGGAACTGGCGAATCATGTTGGTGAATTTTTCGGGACATCCAAATTTGACCATGATCTTCCTTAGTCCTTCGCGAATTGCAGTGTCGAATGCCTTATTTAGGTCGACAAATGTAGAGACCAAAGTTCTATTCGCGACACTTTTCCTGTAGTTGTCTGGCAGTGAATATCATGTTAACCTCTGCCCTGTCGGAAGCCACATTGACTCTCTGGGAGGAGACATGTCTCAATATGGGCTTGCAGTCTGTTTAACAGGACCCTACCAGGATTTTGCCTGCTATAGAGAGCAGGGATATGCCTCGGTGGTTGTCGCAAGCTAGGCGATTTCTTTTTCTTTTATATAGATGTATGATGGAACCTTCCTTAAAGTCTTGTGGTATCGCTTGCAGGTTCCACATTGTCTGGAAAAGCTCTGTGAGTTTAGCAGTCATAATTGGACAGGACCACTGAAGACGTAAACTTCGGATGGAATGGAGTCTAGACCTGTCGCTTTTCCTACAGACAAATTTGAGATTGCTTTATCCACTTCCTCAAGGCAGAAGGGCTCCGATAATGAATGATTGATTGGTATTTGCGCAATCGCTTGAATTAGAAGAATAAATAGCTACTCCCTAAATTAATCTGACGATAGCTCTAACACACCAAGAAAGGTTCACGAACAAAATATCCTTCCTTGTCGCACAATACAGGTGAGAGTAGATAACTAAATATCCTTCCTTGTCGCACAATACAGGTGAGAGTAGATAACCATCACGACTTTCAAGACCTGGCAGGTGTCGTGGCTGTCACTCACGGATACTCAACAACAGAACCATTCATCGACGCTAAATACGATCTACACATTCAAAAGATAGGCACCAGTTACAAGGCATTTATGTGAGTACTTGTTCTACACTAATGTTATTTCTACATATAAGCATCTAGTTCTTAATTTCTCAACGTAAAATCTGTTTGATAAATATCGTATTGTATTCATGTTTCTGGGACTGTCTATAAATTACCATACCATATCCCCATGCATACATACTAACTCAATGAATATGTCCCAAAAAGTCAAAATAAATTAACTGCGTAGGCGACGATTGAGGCGGGGGGGGGGGGGGTGCTATGAAGTCATTATTATTTTCGGACATGCAGGTATAGAGGGAAGAGGGATCCAAATTGGCTGGTCCAGTTTGCATTGTAGGCCCTTTAAACACAAACCTGAACGTTCATTGTTATATCAGGGTATTGATTAGTTCTGCTTCTTAAAAGCATGATAGCTCAAAAAGGAATTTAGAACCAATACAGAACAGAAGCCATAAGGCGCTACACTGTGAGAGATTCACTGCAAGCTAAAACGTGAGCACCTATGTCCAGTGTGAAGACGTTTCTTGATTCTTCATTAGGAACCGACATCACTGCACAAGGTGTATTTCTATAAACCTTCTACTTGCCATTTCGTCAGCCATCTAAAGTATATAAGCTCGGTGTCACAGTCAGCTGTTGGTTGTGGGTTATTATGTATTTTCCTCCGCCGAAGATGGATGTGACGGGCCATTTGCGCAAATAAAATGGCGACACAACGCATTTTCATTCTCTGGCCTACCTCCTGCTGGAAATATAATAGGACCATGGTCCTGCTACAAGAGAGATCCAGCAGGAGTTTGAGAATGAACGCTGAAGAAACAGAAGAAAGTATTTTCCAGTGAGGGTGAACTTTCTCCCCTCTCTCATGGCCACTCCCATTTCTATCATTCTCTGAACATGTACATTATCTTTTTTTCAATATCCTCTAGATCATTGTGTAGTGTATCCATGACTACTGTAAGTAATTCACCCTGGTCTCTTCTCATCACTATGCCATCAACTACAGCTTTACCTTCCAGTGGGTCAGTTCCTTCCTTGTCCCTGACTCCCGCATGACCAGAACAGTATGCTCATGTGATGCTCTGGGCGTTGTGAGAAGAGTGTCTCACTGTTTTTTTTAATAATGAATTTTCTTATCTTGCGCAGCATTCTCTGGGAGTTTGCTAGAAACAGTGTAGATAGTGATGGTTGCGTTGTCAGTCAAGTCAGAGCCGCCGTTACTGTCTGTATCACAATTCTCATGCTATAGTAAAGTAAAGTAAAGTAAAGTAAAGTAAAGTAAAGTAAAGTAAAGTAAAGTAAAGTAAAGTAAAGTAACCCATAGCATTTATTAATGCCGTAGGGGTGTGAGATGTTAGCGATATCACATTTCAGAGTCTCTACAAATGAGGGCGGTAGCCATCTCCTCTCCCTCGCAGTCCTTACTTCCCGGATTAATCCGGTACCCATTTAAGGTTTGGTCGACCCGGGAGCTGTTGTTATCTGAAAAACATTACCGCCTCAACTGGGGAATGCGAAGCCAATGCGCTAACCATTGCGCTAACCACTCCCCTCATGGTATATATATATATATATATTCTAAATAATCAGATGTATGTATATTACAGTCGAAACTATATATATATATATATATATATATATATATATTTAGTTTCGACTGTATATATATATATATATATATATATATATATATATATATATATATATATATATATATATATATATATATATATATATATATATATATATATATATATATATATATATATATATATATATATATATATATATATATATATATATATATATATATATATATATATATATATATATATATATATATATATATATATATGTCTGATAATGTAGGATTATTTTGCCCTGTTGAACAGTTCATCCTGCCTCACCGTCTGGAAGTAAGCCAGTCGAGATCTCTATCATATCATACCGGCTGTATTTTCCTAATTGAAAAGCTCGGGAAATGTTGCTGTTGGCTCTAGACTGCCCGCTTTCTCTCTCATCCTGGCATACATTTTTATAGAGGGTTGATTGAAGCACACATTGAATTATGAATGATGAAAGATAAACAAAAGAATAAGTGTGTGTTTAGTTCATAAAATACAAGTAACTACAAGTAAGCTTTCACGTTTATTTTAGCGCCAACAATATCATGAGTTTTGGAGAAAAAAATTACGTTTTCTCAATCAGGTCAAGCCACTGCCACTGTGATAAGTCTTGGAAACATGACGTTTTCTCGATAATTTCTAGCCGCATGCACTGTAATGAATCTCAGTCGATTTCTTATCCTTTCATGCCACCAATGCTGTGAAGAACCTTGGAAAGATTACGTTCCCTCCTCTTGTCTGAATACATACACTGTGAGGAACCTTGGAAAGATTACTTTCTGTCCTCTTGTCTAAATACATACACTGTGAGGAACCTTGGAAAGATTACGTTCTCTCCTCGTGTCTGAATAGATACACTGTGAGGAACCTTGGAAAGATTACGTTCTCTCCTCGTGTCTGAATAGATACACTGTGAGGAACCTTGGAAAGATTACGTTCTCTCCTCGTGTCTGAATAGATACACTGTGAGGAACCTTGGAAAGATTACGTTCTCTCCTCGTGTCTGAATAGATACACTGTGAGGAACCTTGGAAAGATTACGTTCTCTCCTCGTGTCTGAATAGATACACTGTGAGGAACCTTGGAAAGATTACGTTCTCTCCTCGTGTCTGAATAGATACACTGTGAGGAACCTTGGAAAGATTACGTTCTCTCCTCGTGTCTGAATAGATACACTGTGAGGAACCTTGGAAAGATTACGTTCTGTCCTCGTGTCTGAATAGATACACTGTGAGGAACCTTGGAAAGATTACGTTCTGTCCTCGTGTCTGAATACATACACTGTGAGGAACCTTGGAAAGATTACGTTCTCTCCTCGTGTCTGAATAGATACACTGTGAGGAACCTTGGAAAGATTACGTTCTCTCCTCGTGTCTGAATAGATACACTGTGAGGAACCTTGGAAAGATTACGTTCTCT
Organism: Meghimatium bilineatum; assembly: GCA_034231615.1. Lineage (NCBI taxonomy): Eukaryota > Metazoa > Mollusca > Gastropoda > Stylommatophora > Philomycidae > Meghimatium > Meghimatium bilineatum. The sequence continues at coordinate 42,830,717 of CM067317.1, read as the reverse complement.
CCTCGTGTCTGAATAGATACACTGTGAGGAACCTTGGAAAGATTACGTTCTGTCCTCGTGTCTGAATAGATACACTGTGAGGAACCTTGGAAAGATTACGTTCTGTCCTCGTGTCTGAATACATACACTGTTAGGAACCTTGGAAAGATTACGTTCTCTCCTCGTGTCTGAATAGATACACTGTGAGGAACCTTGGAAAGATTACGTTCTGTCCTCGTGTCTGAATACATACACTGAGAGGAACCTTGGAAAGATTAATTTCTCTCAATGTTCTCTAACATTTTACACTGTGGGTTAATCTAGGAAAGATAATATTCTATGGATCGTGTCTAGCTATATGACTTACTCCGGTCAGAGGATTGAAAATCAGAACTACCCAAGGTGAAACAGGACGCTTGTGTTATCTAGCAGCTGACGTGACCACATTGTTAATCATCATCATCATCAAGTAGCATATCCTGAACAGGATATCGCAGTTATCACAGTCTTTCGAAACTTCTGTCGATCTTGAGAGAGTCTTCCTGCTTCTGTTATTGTCATGTTCAAGTTGTCTTTGATATCTTGCGTTCATCTTATTCTTGGTCTGCCTCTTGTTCGTCTCCCTGACACTATCCCCTCCATTATGGTCTTCTCGATGCTGTCATGGCGTTTGATATGGCCAAAATATTGTATTTTTCTGTATAGAACTATGCTGTTTAGACAGTTTTCTTTTACATTTATTTCTCTCAGGATGGTGATATTTGTAATCTTTTTGCTCCATGGTATTCTGAGGATTTTTCTTAATATTTTGTTTCAAATGCTGCTATTTTACTTTTCACTTTGTTGGTGATTGTCCAGGATTCACAACAATATAATATCACTGGAAATATATAAGCTATTAGGAATGTTATTTTTCGCTGTTTTGCAGCAGCACAGACATATGTTCTTGAATTGTAGCAGTTTCGTTGATGCGATAGCCAATCTCCTTATGACTTCTTCATAGCAATCACCGTTACTGTTGATGAGAGAAGTAAGGTATTCAAAATTATTGACTCTTTCTAATTCGTCGTTGTTGATAATTATTGAGAACTTGCTCATGGTTTTGTCGCTTGTCACAATCTTGGTCTTGTTTCCATTCAGAAATAGGTTTTGTTTTTATTATGTTCTTTAAAGGAGTTTATGAGGTGTTCGAGACTTGCTTGACTGTGTGCCAATAATGTTGTATTATAAACATATCATAGTTCTGGTATCTCGTGACCTCCGATGTTGAGTGGGTCGAAGCTTTTTTCTGTTGGTTATTTCTTAAATTCTTCAGTATGTTCTCTACATAAATATGGAAGAGATATGGTGATAAGACACATCCTTGTCTGACTCCTTTTTCCACGCTGAACCAGTTAGATGTTTCACTATCTACTGTCACGGCTGCTTGCTGGTCTTGATACAATGTTTTGATGAGGTGGATTATGTGTAGCAGGAAACCCGTGTCGTTCATGATAATCCAAAGTTGTTGGTGTTGTACACAATCGAATGCTTTGATGTAGTCAACAAAACTTGTGTAGATGTCGACATTAAACTTTCTGCATTTCTCAATGATGTTCCGCCTATTGAAAATATGGTCTCTGGTGACTAAAATGTAACAAAATAATTATAGCTGCTTTAAACAACCTAGTCGTTCCGATTAACAAGAGTCATGTGGAGTGGGGAAAGCGCGGTGTAGTAAGAATTTGTCCTCCACATAACTATATCCAGGAATTTAACTATATCCAGTCTGAAGCAGACAATCGAATTCGAATCACAACGTAGACACAGCACAGGAAACAACAGTTATACCGGTCATAAGTCACATTTATGCAGAACATTCGATGCGGGCATTAGGTCAACTGTTAATCAGGTCTGTAGAATAAGGGGTGGGGTGAGTTTGGAGTTCCCAGCCACTCTCCCCTTTCACGAATCGGAACGTGAATATTGGTACTAGAAACTTAGCCAAAAACACGAGCAAATAACCCAAATAAATTTCTCCCTTAGCGATTTTCTACAAACAGGTCATTAAATTTTCCTTGAAAAACACGAACTGACAGACGAAACTCACGAATAACATTTTTATTAGGTAAAACACCCTTCCCTGTTTGATATCATATTTGTGGTCATGTCTCAATACTGTATTTTTCTGTTAGGGAGTTTCAGGGAGTGTTCGAGTTTCTTGTGTGATAAAGGCCACATGCTTTGCTGTGGTCACGTCATATGAGTTTTTTAAATTTACACACCGACATAAAAAAAATATGTACTAGGGATCGAACGCTGGACCTCACGGGTCAGTCAGTCAGTTTCTCTTTTGCCAAGTTTGGCACATAGGGCGGATGTCATAGTTCTCCATGTCTGTCGATCAGTTGCCAAGGATTGCAGGTCTTGTGCATTTATGCCTGTTGATTTTAGCTCATTCATAAAAGTTCTTCTGAGCGTTGTTTTTGGTCTTCCCTGTTTTCTTTCCTGTCTGGTGTCCACATGATGGACCTCACGGGTGTGAAATCAAAATTCTAACCAATCGGTCATGCGCCACACATCCACTAAGTGTCGGTCATTCATTAATTGATTCCGCGCCACACATTCACAAAGTGTCGGTCATTCATTAATTGATTCCGCGCCACACATTCACTAAGTGGATAAACACAAATTTTAACATATGCGACACTAGACGGGAAAGACTTTCTCATGCGCAGTTTGTAATCAAGTTCCCAAGTTGGAGCACACTCCATTATCTTTCTAGACTGGCGTATTGACGCTACAATCTCTTATATTTCATGTGCTAATTCTTAAACTCCCGCAGATTCGCAGAAAATTTATCCAGACTTACGCAAAACACAAGTTGTATCAGCTTTACAATGAACGCACAAACTATCAGAATATAGGGTATAGGTTTGAAAATAAAAACAAATAACAGTATACAAGACAGTTTCAACCGTAAGGTCTTTTTCAAGAATTTGTATCAAATGCATGTAATCCAGAGAGCGTTGTGTCTCAGCTTTATGGCTTGGTTCTTAGGGCATAATATATACGACTTCAGCTTGGCCTATGAGTCATTTTGACAATATTAGATGGAGGTAGACAACTTCATCTCTCAAATCTCCTTCGTCAACGTTAACGACATGTGTAGCAGGTAACTGTCGCTATTCTTTGCTCCTATCGCACTTCTCTTGATAGACTCCGAAATGAGAATAAGGAATAGCAACACTACCATCTGTCATGCATGTCGTAGGAAGTGCTTAAAGAGGTTTGGTGGGTAGTTTGACTGCAGCCCACACAAGTTCAATGGAATTGAGATGTAAATGGTAAGGTGGTAGGCTAAGAGAAGTATGACCACGTTCAGTGATAATTTCATCAAGTACATAAGTCTTCGTATTCTGTGTAAAGATTCCAAAATCTAGCAATGGGGTGACTGAAAAGAAGCAGTTTTATCCATCAAGCTAAATGACTCCGTAGACAACTTACAGACCTACCTGAAGTTGACAGATCCTTAAGGTCTGTACCAGAACAGACCCCATGGAGTGAAAGGCATGGAATGTCAATATACATTCAGACCCATGTGAAAGGAATACTAAGCGAGGACGAACAGAACAGTGTGCAGCGAAGGACAGTCACCCTCAGTTTCCTGGATGAGGAATATCCACAAGATATATGGGTCGGAGTATACACAGATGGGTCAGCACAGAATGTTGTGAGGAATGGAGGTGCAGGTGTATATATAGAATATCCACACAAGCCTAGAGATAAAATCAGAATACCGACAGGAAAATTCTGCAATAATTATGATGCAAAAATTCAGGTAATTAGTGTAGCAGCTAAAAAAACTGCTGAACTCCAACTCTGGCCTATAGCCTGTGGTATTCCTGACAGATGCAATGTCAGTGCTTCAAGCTCTGCAGTCTGGAAAACTAACAGACTTGAAAAAAACTACTTAGCGAATTATCTTACCAGTATAGGGTAACCATGCAGTAGATACCCTCTCACTGTGGAATACCTGGAAATGAAAAAGCAGACCAACTGGCTAAGGAAGGTGCTGCCGAAGACCAACCAGATATACCAATGACTTACCAACAGAAATAACAGATGATCAAGTCAATAAGAAATCCACAAACACCAACACAATATTACTATCACATTATGAACAGATCAGAACAAGTTATAATTCTACGTCTCAGAACAGGACACAACCGACTCCGCAGCCACATGTATACAAAGTTCAAGATTGGCAACACGGCCATGTGTACATGTGGACAGACAGCACAGAGTGCCAAACATATACTTCAAGAGTGTTCTGAGCATGAGACGCCGAGGCAGACATATTGACCAGAGGAAACAACACTGGAATCAAAACTCTATGGGACACTGTATGAACTACAAAAGACTGAGTTTTATTAAGGAGACAGAATTACAGATATAGACATGTTTCAAGTGAACGAAAGAAGAAGAAGAAGTATTCTTTGTCGTACAATTAACTGCCTATGCCATAAGTCAAAGGTGCACATAAGAATGCTAAAGTAGGATGTATCAAGCCAAAAGGTGCAGATATCTCAGCCAAGCTATAAAATATGATACAAAAATTCCGTTTTCGAGAGTACATCCTGCTAACCTGAATTCCCGAACAAATGGATAAGAAATCTCTTCTATTCAAGCAAGGAACAGTGTAAAATTTGTGTTTATCGCTCCATTCTTTCACAAATGGTCTTTATTTTCTACCACGTAATATTTTCCCAGACATTTCTTTGTCTGGACTTACAGAATATCAAAGAAAATCGATTTCTCAAGGGTGTACAGAAAACTATCACATAAGTGCGCTGTTTATCGAAGTTCCGCGCCAATTTTACGAACACTTCATTTATTTATTGCAGACGAGATGAACCAAACGTTAAAAAAAAGACATCTTCCAGTTTGCTATAATTTTATTGCCAAGAGCAAGTTGCAGCATGGCTATATAACAATATTATTTTATACACTATTATAACGATAAGACACAGTCTTATATTTCTTCCGATACATTTTTTATGTCTCGCCTTAGGGATTGTTTTGTATTCTCTTTCCGATTGTCTCATTATAAAATTGAACAGGGAACGTTTTTAGAGTCAGATTTTCTTCAATGCTTTTTATTTGGTTAGATTTTGCGTTCCATAAAATATTTATAGTGGAAGACTTTTTAAAATTATTTTATTTGTGTAAATAATACTTCTTTTTACTGTCTCCAATAGCTGTGAAAAGTTAGCCGAAAACTGATGTGAATGTAAGTAAACATTGCACAAAACGTGAAGATACTGTTTTTACTCTTGTAGGACACGAAAGTAGACATTGCACAAACCGTAAAGATATATTTTTACTCTTGTAGGACACGAAAGTAGACATTGCACAAACCGTAAAGATATATTTTTACTCTTGTAGGACACGAAAGTAGACATTGCACAAACCGTAAAGATATATTTTTACTCTTGTAGGACACGAAAGTAGACATTGCACAAACCGTAAAGATATATTTTTACTCTTGTAGGACACGAAAGTAGACATTGCACAAACCGTAAAGATATATTTTTACTCTTGTAGGACACGAAAGTAGACATTGCACAAACCGTGAAGATATATTTTTACTCTTGGAGGACACGAAATAACACATATAACGCGATACGCACAGTGAATCATTCTACAACAAAATTGCAATCACACAAAGTATCTTTAAACACACACACACACACACACATCTGCAGATCAAATTTCAGAAACACTAGGTGTCTTTAAACACACACACACACACACATCTGCAGATCAAATTTCAGAAACACTAGGTGTCTTTAAATACGCACACATACACACCTGCAGATCAAATTGCAATCTGAACCTCGGACTGTTCCACTCAGTAGATCCACGCTATAGGCAAGAGATTGGAGGAAGCTATAGATACTGCCCACTCATATATACATATAACCCGTCCGTTAAAGCTGATGCTTACCACCGAATACGGATGTGTCGTGCCTTTGGTCCAAATAAAACGTCAACACAACGCATTTCCATTATCTAGGCTACATCCTGCTGGAAATCTAGTAGGATCATTGTCCTGTTAGAAAAGAGATCCTGTGGGAGTTTGAATTAACGCTGAAGAAGAAATCCGATGTTCAACAATAGCTCAACAGGTGTAGATTGACTCAACTGTACTGTGTTTCCTCATATTTACTCAATCCATCTTAGAGCTACCTGAAGACTTAATGATCACGGGTCGAACGCCGACTTTTTAACTTATGGCAAATGGCTTAATCAGCGTACACAGAAATGCCCTTTTTTGAAGGGACAATCTTGTGAACTCAAGGCATATATTTTGATCACATGCGCCGCCAAGGAGATATCAATAGAATGTTGAAGGTGTATTTTTGTCATCCATCAATGTGAGAATTTTTGTCTTTTAATTATATATGCGATTGTCTTATTGTTTACGTCGTGTGGAAGTTGTTATCATGTCTGGGCGCAGTCATATGTCTCCTGTACAATCATGGTCTGCGCCTGGCTTTGTATCCATCGTGCTTGTACAGCATTTGTTGCTAGAGGTACTGTCTGATGGTAGTCTGGGCACATGTCAAAACCACTTAATTTGTTGTCTTTTTTTGTAATCTAGGATTGAAAGTGTGTTTGTTAGTATTCTGATGTTTTCATTCCTGATTTTGTCTTTTATTGTTACTATATTGTTGTTTATCGTTCAAATAGTTATCTTCCTGTAGCCCTACCCCCTAGACAAATCTCATTCTTATCCATTTCGCTTTGACATAATTAGCCACAAATATTCGTGTGATGCTAGTCGGAGGGCATGAGGTACTTTGTGCTGCTTACAGCGAAGCTGAGAATTTGCCCCTCTCGACCCAACACATCCAATTTGTTAATTTCTATTTCTGAAGTCAATGTTTATTTCCAGGCGAAAATCTGTATCTGGTAATTGGAAAGCTAACACCGGTTCAGCCATGTTGGAACAGATAGCAATGAATGAAAGGTAAGGACAGTGTTATCAGTAACATTTTAAGAAATAACCCCAGATCGCCCTATAAATGACTCCAGATAACCCTAGGCCATATAATTCAATATAAATAAGGGATGGGACCTAGAGGGTCCTTATACCTTACCAAAAAAAAAAAGAAAGTGAATTCGCCGATATTAGTGCGCAATTTTATTGTTTCCATGAGACTTTTCAGATCCCTGATGGCATTATTTTGAAAATCGTTAAGGGTAGGGAAGATTTACCAGTATGTTTATTTGGGGGGATTTTGGAGCCTAATGTCCTGGATTTTTTTGAAAATAAATCAAAACGGGTTATGGCAAATTTGCCATAAAATGGCAAATTATAGCACTGAAGTTATCACAAAAATGTTAAATGACACATACAACAGTGACTATATTCCATGTGATTTACTATAATCAATCGTCACAGCCTTACTAAAGAAACCTGGTGCAGACGATTGCGAAGATCACAGAACAGTTAGTTTTATGTGTCAGAATTGTGCTTAGTTGTTATATCGAACCAATTCTTTGTTATGGTTGTGAAGCATGGACTGTAAATAACAAAATTCGAAACGAACTGAAGGCTACAGCTGTGTGGTTTCTGAGAAGAATGATGAAAATACCATGAAAAGCTAATAAAACGAATGCATATGTTCTCATTGATGCTGGGGTAAAAAGATCAATCATATCAAACATTAGGGGCAGACAGTCAAGGTTTCTAGGGCATATGCTGAGAAGAACACAGCTTGAACACTTAATGACCACTGGAAAGTTAAAGGGGAGAAGAGACAGGGGACGACAAAGAGAGAAGTTTGCTAGATACACTAGTATTATGGCACGGGAGAAGTTCATCAACCGAGTTTATTGACAACACAAGAGACAGAGAGCCATGGAGAAGCACGATCGCCTATGCCTCTTGGCATGGCACTTATTTGATTGATTTATTGCCACAATAACCTCAGCACTCCAGACGACAGCCAAAAACCCCAGATCCAGTGAGAAAACCCAGATGTGACATCCGCTGGATAAGGGGCAGATAATTACGTCAGTAGTTGTATTTCCTGTATGTACAAACATAACTCCTTATTTGATGAGCGCTGGCTGGATCAAGTAGTTATTGAGCGAGTCTGGATAAACATTAACTTTTGCTATGATGGCATTCTCAACTTACAAGACTGTTCAGACAGAATGGAAATTGTCCAAGAAATTCCAAATACAATAATTTTTTTTCCCCATTAGATTAGTTAGTTAGGACAACTTTCAGATGTTTGCCTGCAAGATTCGAACCTAATACACACACGTAATGCTGACTATCAGCATGGAACACTTCACAAACTCTAAGGGAATGTTTTGTACCATTTCGTACCAGCTATATCGAGGAATGTATGTACATCTCCCTGGCTAATACAGACATGTTTGCCTGGGAAAAATACATCACTTGATGTAATAAGTCTTAAAACTGACGGGAATTGAACCAGGTCTGTTCTAGCGGCACCGAATCGCCTTGTAACTCAAGTAAATAGGATTTCCGTACTTGACAGACCACATCACCATAAAAAGATGTGATCTCGTCAAGAAATTCAAGCTACGTACCCAAATCACTGAGAACCGACCAATCGAGACAAAGACTATTACAACAACAACGAACACCCCGTACAAGTATTGGAGTATCCTCAGTAACACAAACATAGAACATATAATTCGCACTACAAGTACTTAAAGGCCTTCCTGTAAACATAAATAACATAGAGACAGTACAATGTTGCTTCAAATAATAGCTGCTGGTTCAATTCCAGTCAGCAGTAAGAATTATTTTCATTTATCCTCATGCTTCCTACTTAAATTTATTTATATAATAAGGGAGTATAGATTTACCCCCCCCCCCCCATTACTCCCCCTCCCCCCCAGTATCTACTGGCTTGGTAAGAATTGAATGTGTTAATTATTATAATATTGTCACTTTCCAATCCAGGTTTAAGTTATGGGTTGATGAATGCAGTCAATTATTTGGTGGATTGGATATAGTTGCAGTTGAAGCTATTCATGGTAAAGACGGACGGGAACACATAATTGAGGTATGAATTTAATTGATGAAGTATGAAATTATGTTTTTTTTCTTCATCGTTCATTCTAAAACTCCTTGTGGATCTCTCTTGCAGCAAAATAATGCTCCTACTAGAATTCCAGCAGGATGTAGTCCATAGATTGGAAATGCGTGGTGTCGCCGTATTATTTACGCCAATGTCCTGACGTACACATCCTACTTTGGCGGCAAATTATTTGATTAATTAATGAAATTTTAGATTATGATGTTGATTTATGCATGTTTATGTTATTCAATTGTGTTCTTGTTTGGAACTCGTGCCTTCCTGCTTATTATAGGGGTAGCTAATCTAAATATTATATAAACAATGAATCAATAATTAATTTAAATATTAATTATTTTAGGGTTGAAGGTTAAGGTTAGGAGAATTGTGTTTTACATAAGTAATCACAACCCTAAATAAATTTACATTTTAATTAATAAATGAGAAACATAGAATGGTAAACATAGAGAAGGGAAATAATAAAAAAGGTAGGCACGCGTTCCAAACTAGAATCGTAAATTGATTGACGAAATTTGAGGCTAATGAAATTGTTGATGTTTGAAGTTATGAAGTTGATTCATGAAGTTTAAGGTTATGAAATTGATTGGTGCCATGTTATATTATGAAATAGAGTGATTAAGTCTAAGATCAAGTCCGCAAAGAATGGGAAGGTGTTTGAAGATTTGTTCCCCCTTTATAAAGTAAAAACAAGACATCTCGTACAAGTAAGCAAACCAGATATCGCCCGTGTGTTGCCGGGGCCCGAAAGGGGAGCAAAGAATAGCAACACTGTTTACCTTTCATGCATGTCGTAAGAGGTGACTAAGAAGTTTATTGGATGGAGTTGGCTGTCCCATTCCATATAGGGCCAGTGACCCAAAGCCATGCTGAAGTCGGATGTGTCAGGTCGAAAGGTGCAGCAGATATCGCAGCAATGCTGTAAACCATGACACAACGCATTCCGTTCTCTTGACTACATCCTGCTAATCTGCAGGAGTTTGAGAACGAACGCAGAAGAAGAAACCAGAAATACAAGTAAACACCACCTTCACTTAATGGTTATCCACTAAAAACGTTTTCAATTTCTCGTTCAAAAACAAAATTTACCCACGAAAACGGACAAATGACAGTAAAAAAAAAAATTTTCACGTTAAAACGTCCTTAATTTACCCACGAAAACGGTCAAATGACAGTAAAAAAAAAAATTTCACGTTAAAACGTCCTTCTTAAGGCAATGATATATATGGACCTGGTCCTGTTTGAGATTATCATACTGAGTGAAGTTAGGGTTGTTGTTTTTTTTTAAAACTCGGGAGTGCACTTTTCTCTTCATCAACAAAAATATATGTGTGGCCCACGGTGAAAAATGCGTAGAAGATTGACTTCATTGTACTTAGTTTCCCCAGTATTACTCGAAATCTCTCAATGAGGCTGCACATCTTCCGCCAAGATATTCACTCGCATAACGTAATGCACACTTAGATAATTCCCAGAGATTTTTTTTTTTTAAAAAGCATTTGTAAATTGCGTCACGACGCTATCTAAGCAGCGATCCAATCGCCAAATAAGACCTTTTTCTTTCTTCTTCTTCGTTCATTCTTAAACTCCCACTGGATATCTTGTATCAGGACCATGGTCCTAATAGATTTCCAGAAGGATGTAGTCCAGAGAATGTAAATTCGTTGTGTCACCCTTTTTTGCGCCAATGGCCTGACACATCCGTCTTCGGCGGAAATAAGACCTAACAGCTGAATCAAAACAAAGCGGAATCAGCCTTCTTACATGATGTTTTTGATTATTACTGTGATATTCGGTGGTCAACATTTATATACTTTGTGTCGCTCGGGTGGCACCTACCAATGATGACCAACGAAACTCCTGGGATTAATCGAAAACAAACAAACCCAAAAACTTGATTGAATTGTTTTGGTCGGTCTTCTGTAAGCGAAAGTCACGCATTAACACCAGGGAAATGACTTAAACCGCGACATTCGACAGTAGACTTCAGAGCAGAATTAATTCGACTTCATTGGCTACGTTTTTAATTATTGCTGTGTTTTTGCTGGTCACTATTTATATACTTGGAGTTCCTTGGCTATTTGTTGTATATGTCTCCAAGTTTTTTAATTGTGAGCAACCAAACTCGCGACAATAATTTTATAAAAAGGTAACGAATGAAGGCCTAATTAATTTTGTGCACAGGTCTTCTAGTTTGGACGGTGGTTAAACTTGGAAACACATTCGAGAATTTTTATTCACCAGGAATATAAGCGGGGACATAGATACATAAGCTGATTAAGTAAGGAACGTAGGAGAAGACCACGGAAGAAGTTAATGGATGGCTTGTAAAAAGTTGATGCGCAGCTTCAAATAAGTTGATGTGTAGCTTAGAGCGTAAGGGAAAACCAAGAGAGAAGTTGATGGGTAGCTTTGTACGTAGGGAAAGACCATGAGAGAAATTGAAGGTAGCTTGAAGAGTAAGGGAAGACCACGAGATAAATTGAGGGGTGCTTGAGAAAAGTTGATGCGCAGCTTCAAAGAAGTTGATGGGTAGCTTAGAGCGTAAGAGAAAAACCAAGAGAGAAGTTGATGGATAGCTTTGTACGTTGGTGAAGACCACGAGATAAATTGATGGGTAGCTTATTATTTTGACATGAGAAATATCAGTGGCGGAAATGATTGTACAGGAGACATATGACTGCGCCCAGACATGATAACAAACTTCCACACGACGTAAACAATAAGACAATCGCATATATAATTAAAAGACAACAATTCTCACATTGATGGATGACAAAAATACACCTTCAACATTCTATTGATATCTCCTTGGCGGCGCATGTGATCAAAATATATGCCTTGAGTTCACAAGATTGTCCGTTCAAAAAGGGCATTTCTGTGTACGCTGATTAAGCCATTTGCCATAAGTTAAAAAGTCGGCGTTCGACCCGTGATCATTAAGTCTTCAGGTAGCTCCAAGATGGATTGAGTAAATATGAGGGAACGCAGTACAGTTGAGTCAATCTACACCTGTTGAGCCATTGTTGAGCATCGGATTTCTTCTTCAGCGTTAATTCTCAAACTCCCACAGGATCTCTTTTGTAACAGGACAATGATCCTACTAGATCTCCAGCAGGATGTAGCCTAGAGAATGGAAATGCGTTGTGTCGCCGTTTTATTTGGACCAAAGGCACGACACATCCGTATTCGGTGGTAAGCATCAGCTTTAACGGACGGGTTATATGTATATATGAGTGGGCAGTATCTATAGCTTCCTCCAATCTCTTGCCTATAGCGTGGATCTACTGAGTGGAACAGTCCGAGGTTCTTGACCTTTATTTAACAGGACTGAAGTGCCAACCCATTTTATCTCACGTGAAAGTTCAATTCGGCTATTGCTACGCTTTTTAGTGTGCCCTCCGTGGATGACTTTTCGCACAAGACTGCCCGTCTCGGACCGTTAGTGAGGCGACCTCCAAGCTCATATAATATTTTGTGTTTAGGCACTTTCACGTTGGGTTTTTTTTCTGGAGCTTGCTTTCAAACTCAGAGGGCTGATCCAGCAAAGTAGGGACCAGGAATACCATTTTCCAGCTGGTACGATGCTGCCATCGTTAGGCACTTCACAGACTTCGATCTATGGGTAGTGGATCTGAACAGTGCTTCATCACTTTCCATTTACCGCCACCTACAGTCTGCCGCCACACAAAAGGAGTCCATGTCTGCCAAATTTGAAAAGACATGTAGGATCATCACTTTCTGAATTGAATAATTTCACCTCAGGTTTTCCCTTACTCCAACTGGCTTATGAGTGTCAGTTCAACATACATCGTAAAACTAATGAGATATTGACAGTCCGGATCACAGGACCTAGGTTCTATGGCGGAGTGCAATGCCACAAGTTGGATGGCCTTCTACTCCAGGGATGGGAGGGGGGTATGGTCAACAAGACATCACGACATAAAAACATAACTACAGATATAATGCTTGTAGGGTTTTCACACACAAAATCTAAACTTCACTATACAGTCATATCATCTTCTAGAAATATAATGTTGCATGATGATTGGTCTGGTGGTTGCCACCCGACATTTCGTTTGTTGATATGAGGATCTGGCTAGTCTTAATTCCAAGCATATTGTGGCTAGATGGGGCCGTATCTACTCTTCTTAGTAATGTGCCCTCAGCCGCATAAATGCTCAGCAGTGAGTTTGCTCTTTCGTTGCTTCTGACCCATCCATGATCAGGGTAGTGTATCCCTGTTTAGCATCATGTTCTCTACTGTGTTGGATGATTCTTTCAGTGATCTGGACTTGGGAGTACACATCATATAATCACATTGATGGAAAATTGTACAACCTTGAACGGCTCCAAGCAAAAACCAAAGTCAAATCACACACAATCAGGGATCTCCTATTTGCTGATGAATGTGCCCTAAATGCCAACTCTGCGGTTGATCTACAATGTATTATAGACAGAGTCTCTAAAGACTGTACCAACTTTGAGCATAACTATTAACACAGAGAAAACAGAAGTCATGTTACAACCAGCACCTGGCAAGAGCTATCTCGAGCCCTGCATAAAGTTAAATAGCATAGCACTGAAAGTTGTGAATAGATTCACATACCTAGGTAGTACATTATCACAAAATTCCAATGTTGATGATAAAGTGTATACAAGGATCGCCAAGGCAAGCAGCACTTTCGACAGACTATACTCAAATGTGTGGCATAGAAATGACATTAACTTACAGACTAAGTTGAAAGTTTGCAAAGCAGTGGTACTTCCAGTGCTGTTATACGATAGTGAAACATGGACTGTGTATAGACGTCATGTCAGGAAACTCAATCACTTTCACACAACTTGTCTCATAAAAGTTATGAACATCAGATGGCAAGACAAGATTCCAGATACCACTGTTCTTAACAGAATTGGTATCCCTAGCTTTGACTCTATCCTGATGTAGACACAGATTCGTTGGGCAGGTCATTTGGTATGTATGTCAGATCATCGCATGTCAAAGATACTTCTCTATGGTGAACAAGAGATGGGTACAAGATCTATAGATGACTAAAAGAAGCGCCACAAGGACTCGTTAAAGACCTAACTAAAATCCTTGCAATAGACCAAGATATATGGGAAGAACTTGAAGAAAAAAACATTTACTTGGCGTTCTAAAGTTTACAAAAACGCATCATCTTGTGAAAATAGGATAAATGCAGCAGCTCAACCGCGGAGAGCAGCTAGAAAGTCACAGATAGATCCAGGGCCGCTTGCAGTGGTCATTCTATGCCCGGACTGTCCTAGAACATTTGCAGCTCGAATAGAGGTTGTTGGTCATCTACGAACATATAGGCATGGATATATCTCTAACGGAATTTCAATAGTGGATTTAACAAATGGTCATCATCATCATCTTGTGATGGTCGAGCGACAATATCCATGTAATAATTTGAACACATCAAGAAGTTCATTAACGTCAACCATTATATTCTTAACATGCACTTCCCTATCTTACGAAATATCAAAATGAACAGTAAATATGTTCAACTGTTACCAATATTGGTCAATTAAAAAAACTAGCAACAAGACCCAGAGAGAGACGACGCTTCGACTACAAGTCTTCATCAGGACGAAAGATAACAAACGAAATGATGTACTAAACGTGGGGAAGCACATAGGATGGTAGGAGGAAGAGTTTAAATCATTTTAAGAAACATATCATAGGAAAGGAAAGAAGGTGAAAGCTGGTCCAGGAAAGTAGGAGAAGACAGATGTAACATGAAGGGAAGAAATGGTAGACGAAATAGTGATAAAATAGGTCTCTCTCTCTCTCTCTCTCTCTCTCTCTCTTTCTTTCTCTCTGTGTGTGTGTGTGTGTCCTGTCTCCATCTTACGCAGCTTTGTTTGGTATAAGATAACACTTTAATCCTGTACCTACCAACGAACTAACTTTTTCTTCCGATAAAAACTTTGTACCCCACGCGACGTTAGTAACGATCGAACCAGGAGTGACTTGCTTGTCTCCACCAAATCATATGAGATCGCCTTCTCTATTGATCTGATCGATCTGATGGTGGTGTCTCCAGAACTTAATTAAATTTGGCAATATCTAGAACAAGGAAGTAATGAGAAACGCCATGTTTATTATACCGTGCTTCTAGAATTGTCCTAGTTTGAATGGCCATTCTGACTAAAAACATGTTCGTTTAAGATGACCATGTATTCTCATGTATAATAAAGAAATTTATAAAGAAATAATAAAGAAATTTTAGTCAAATCTTTCAGCGTGTACATTCACAAGCTTGGTTTGAAATGTTGTGTTGGTAGAAAGGGGTGGTTTCGTGGGCGAGAAAGAATGATGGTCAATCAACGACGTACTGGGACCGTCAGTCAATGTGTAATGGCAGATACACTCAAGGAGAGATATGATCACATATGGACTTGTCAGGAGTGCAATGACGATGATCCAACTACTAACTAACTAACTAACTAACTATTCCCAAGCTACTATTAATTTGGATCGCTCGAACGACACACAGACAATACACGCAGATAAGGAAATACTCGTACATAGATCATTTTTTTTAATGTGTATGTGTATTCAAAATATGTAACATTATAATTAAATCTCTCCCCAACCTTCCTCGTATGTCATGTTCACACAATAAATGATGTCTATTTGGACTTTCTTTGAGCAGGTAAATGGTTCTTCCATGACATTCTTAGGGGAAACTCAAGATGACGACAGGAAGCTCATTACCGAATTGGTCTTAGCAAAAATGCAAACAATGTGTAAACCCGTTGCCCAGTCCATGAGGTAAACTTTTCTAACATCACGTATAGAATGTCTAAAGAAAACGATGTTACTTTTATCACACACCTTATATTACACGATGTAGTTTTATTTTGTGGTTATTTTTTACAACAAATAATTTAAACTCACAAAGCCTGCGTAACTTTTGTGCTCACAATTTTAACGGTTATTTCCCTTTAAAGTCAGTCAGGTTATTTCCCTTCAAAGCAACATTGAAACATTTAAGATGAGACATGATTTGTATGATATTCAGCATGTATTTAAATTTTTAAACAAAAGCGTGGAAAAAGGAGTCAGAAAAGAATATGTCCTATCACCATATCTCGTCAACATTATACAGAGAATATAATGATAAATGTAAGAAATGATAAACAGAGAAATAATTTCGATCCACTCAACATCGGAGGTCACGAGATGCCAGAACTATGATATGCGGATGATACAACATTATTGGCACACAACCAAGCAGATCTCACACACCTCATAAACTTCATTAAAGAACAAGTGATAAACAAACCCTATTTCTGAATGGAAACAAGACCAGAATTATGATAAGCGACAAAATCACTAGCAAGTTCTCAATCAGTATCAACAACAGTGAATTAGAAAGAGTCACCAGTTTTTAATACCTTGGTTTTCTTATCAAGAGTAATGGTCATTGCTATGAAGAAGTCAGAAAGAGATTGGCGATCGCATCAAAGAAGGTGATACAATTGAAAAACATATGGCTGATCTGCTGTAAAACAACAACTAACATTCCTAAGAGCTTGCTTATTCCCACAGTGGCAATATATGGGTGTGAATCCAGGACAATCACAATAAAGTGAAAATAAATAGCAGCATTTTAAGCAAAATGTTACAGAAAAATCCTCAGAATACCATGGACGAAGAAGATCACCAATATAGCCATCCTGAGAGAAATGAATGTATTAGAAAAATGGCCAAACAACGAGGCTCTTTCCAGAAAACTACAATATTGTTGCCATATCAAACGCCATGACGACTTAGAAAAAAACCATAATGAAGGGGATCATGCCAAGGAGACGAACACGAGACAGACCAAGAAGAAGATGGACGCAATACATCAAAGACCACCTGAATATGACAATAACACAAGCAGGAATAATTGCTCAAGATAGACAGAAATTGTGAAACGATGTTATGACTGTTACATCATGTTCAGGATATGCTACCTGGTGATGACACGAAAATTTGTGACAACAAATATTGTATAAATAATTTGTTTTGAAAATGTTACAATGTATATTTTTCTTAGTTTCACTTTAGTTAGTTTTCTGAAAAATGAAATACTCCAGTATTTATACCCTTTTAGTTAATTTCTGCATTCAATGTTTGTAACAATTTACTTCTTTCCCTTTAAAAAAAAAACACATTGTAGATAAAACGTTACCACGCCCATTGAAACATCAACATACATCTTTTCCAATTTATTTTTACATATTATGCATACTTGAACTTATTACACTTGAAATATTCAGAAATCATACTTTTATCATGGAAAACCTTATATGACTAATCGAGGGTAAAAATGTTCAAATTTGTCAGAATATTTCCTTTGATTGTCAAAAACAACCATATTTTACGTGGTATGATGATAGTTTTACACATCTCATTATTCAGTCACACCCTAGTTTTACAAAACTCATTTATTTAGTCACATTTTAGTTTTATAAAACTCATTTATTTAGTCACATCGTAGTTTTACAAAATTCATTTATTTAGTCACATCGTAGTTTTACAAAATTCATTTATTTAGTCACATCGTAGTTTTACAAAATTCATTTATTTAGTCACATCTTGGTTTTACAAATCTCATTTACTTAATCAATCCCTACTTTTACCCAAATTAAATATCTGTCTGTATGTTTCCCTAGCAAAGCCATAAGTAGCCATACAATAATGAATCAAGTCGGAGGAGCTCATCAAGGTCCACATGCTGCTAACTCAACAAAACCACACAATAGGCAATCTGATGGGTAACATATTTTATTGAGAATCAATATATGAATTATTGATATTTCATTACTACAATATGCATCATACAGTTGATAACTACTATAATTTATTCTTTTATAAAAAATTTCCCTATATAACAACACTTTAAAAAATTCTGTTATATTAATACTATATTATTTGTACTGTATATAGCGAATTTCTGTTATTACATACATATTTCTTTGGTCCCGACCAAATTGTTATAACGGGATTTCACTGTATAATATTATTTTCATTATCATCACATGCTGCGCTGGCCACCAGACAGGTAGGCCTATACCCTATTGGGATGTCTAAACACTGCGTCAACAATGATTTTCCACTTTATAAACACATTATGCCCGCTTCCCCCGAAGAACAAATTGTCAAGAATTCAGGGAACCGTTTTCCGGAACCGGTTTTATATATATAACCGTCATATATATATGTATATATATATATATATATATATATATATATATATATATATATATATATATATATATATATATATATATATATATATATATATATATATATATATATATATATATATATATATATATAGCGGTTCTAAAGAGCGTGCAGATTCCGGTCATCAGAGAAGCACGGCTTAATGGACACCCCGATGACCCTTGCCGTAAAAGAGGTCAGCAATTGGAGCACAAGTTTGGCTTTTGATACTATAAAGTAAAGTAATCAATAGCATTTATTAATGCCGTAGGGGTGTGAGATGTTAGCGATCTCACTTTTCAGAGGCTCTGCAAATGAGGGTGGTAGCCATCTCCTCTCCCTCGCAGTCTTTACTTCCCGGATTAATCCGGTAACAATTTAAGGCTGGGTCGACCCGGAAGCCATTGCATCTGAAAAACATTTCCGCCTCAACTGGGGAATGAACCCAGGACAACTCATATGCGAGCACTATACAGTTGTTTAGAGAATCTTGATTCTTGATTAGTAAACTGGCCTCACAGCACGTGGGGCACTGGCCTCACAGCACATGGGGCATTCCCATAAGTGCTCCGCCCTCTGTTCCAGCAGCCATTCGACTCAATGGTGTTTCGAGTCCAATGCCGCCGAAACAGACGTCGACATCTGGGCACAACTCTGGCCCTTGCGGCAGTTTTCTTTGTTGTTCCGCCCACCCACACCGTTCCCGTAACTAGTTCAAGCACAACGTCGGCATGTCGGAACAACATGGTAATTGTTATCGAAGGTTACGACTACGGGATTGTATAGATGACTTGCCATGAGGCTTCTATAAGAAGATAACCTCAATATAAAGGCATGTCATGAAATACGGTTTTCTTTTGCATGGTTGGTTTGTCTAGTGAGCCATTGGTGTGAGACCCACAGACACAACCGCAATAGCGAATCAACCTGCGAGATCCCTTCATTTTACACCTATGTATATCATGGTGCATCGCTTGCAGATGATGACACAGATGACGTTGCGGGACACGCATGTGATACCCTCTTCAATGGGGAAGGTTTCTCTGGGAAATGTGACAGACCAGGTCTGGATGACGTAGATACAGTTGTAGATTTACTTCGTTTGCAGCTGGTGGTGTCAAAATTATTAGTAACCTCAGGCTTGAGATGACTTCGGACCAATATTCCTGAGAAAATGCTTAATTGATTACTTCTTTTATATTTTTGCTTAATGGTCGTCTGCAAGACGCAAAAGGCCATACATACATTGGTTATGGGTTGTGAATTATAACTGCGGGTTATCATCAGCTGGCTCTGGACAAGTCCATAGGTGCTCTGATCAATAAACCCATCACAGTGTATCGACCTGTTAGTTCCAGTTCGATGTTGATTTCTCAGTTTCTTCATAATCTATTCTATTTTTCTGTACAGATTGTTCCGATATTTACATGAATCTTGCACAGTCTTCAAAGCAACCATGATTCACACTTTTGAAAATCTTCTGAGTGGACGAGGTCCCTTAATGAATTAACTAAATCAAATTGATCCCTCGATGTACCATATAGACACTGCGGTCATGGTAGCTAATATATTGGCTCACTCACTGCCCCCCCCGCATGTCCTGACATGGATATAAATGTAATCTTTCTGCTTATAGATTGTGTCAAAAACTCCTCCCATTGACAGCCGACAACTCGCGCTTCAAATTAGTGAATTATGTTCATTGAGTCACAAAGTAGTTCCATAAAGTATCAAAGTTCTCAATATTTAAATGCTGAATTAGAGTTTATTGGAATGACAAGCATATACTGCTCTATCTCAATATCTCAACCAAGCTGCAAACCATGACACAATGCATTTTATTTTCTAGAATACAGCCTGCTAACGAATGAGAATTTGAGAACATACTAAAGAATTGTTTAAATAGAGAAAAAATATTACTATATAAACCACAAATGACAACATTGTACGATGTTAGGAATGTTGGATGTGCCAGAGTTCTATCAGTAAATAATGTATTGGAATTATGAAAATATTTAACTAATGTTTTTATTAACCTAGAAATCTATTTGATCCGCCTGCAGGTCAATTCAGCCATCACTTACTCAAATGAGAGGGTCTTCAGGTGCCAACAACTCATTCGGTACAAACAACCCCCTTCCTAATCTAAACAACCCTTTTCCTAATGCTAACACAGGACCTCTCAACCACCCACGTACCAACAGCAAGGATGAGGAAGATACAATGAAAAATTTGAGAAGAACATTTGCTGGAATTTTTGGTGATATGTAGTTGTTTTTTTTTTAAATTGTGCTCATAAATGTATGGCAGTGAAACATGGACATTTAATAAAGTATTCACGATTCACAAAGATAATTTTCTACTTTCGAAATAAAATTCTACAGAAAGAATATTGAGAATGATATAGACAATGAAAAAAAAGGGAACTGGTTCAGAATTAGTGGCTACCTATGTGGGGCATTTCATTTGGCAATGTATATCAGTTTATGTTTATCATTTATTAATTTAAATATAAATATATTTAGGGTTAGGATTAGTTATGTAAAATATAACTAACCCTAACAAATTCATATTTAAATTAATTATTGATTAATCATTGGTATAATATTTAGATAATTACCCATAAAATACATAGGTAGGCACTAATTGCAAACAAAACCGAAAAAAAATAATAAAGAAGTGTTAAGAACATTACATGCAGCAGAAAGTTGGCTCCTAAATAACATTATAACAGGAAAATTGAGTTTTATTTGGGTATGTAAAGAAACATAACTGATGGAAAAATTAGTAATGGAGGGTATGGTTGCTAGTAACAGGGGAAAAGAGGATGGTTGACATGTTTCATATTATTTTAACATGTCCTTAAATGTAGCAGGACTACTTGCACAAAATCGTGAGTTTGCGGCATCCATAAGAAAGATTACATTATGACATTCATAAGGAAGATTACATTATGGCGTCCATAAGAAAGATTACATTATGGTATCTATAAAGAAGATTGCATTATGGAAAGAATATGCCTCTTGAATAGTAATTATTAATTAAATGAGGATTTGCGAGGTTGAATGAGATGTTGGTACAACCAGCGATATAAAGAGAAAATGTCAGCACTTATACTCTTCAGTACCTACTGCATCAGATTGAGCTCGTATGGGTCTGCTCAAAATGCAATGAAGTTTATTCTTATCTTCTTTTTCTTCTTCGTCTCATTCACAATTTAACATGTCACAACAGCAAGCCCGGTTTTCTTGATAAATGCTGCAGTGCTTCCATACAGCTTTCTGTGGATATCTGTATCTGTGGGCCAGTACTCCTTCCATAACTGGTTTAGTGTAATGCAGCCTTGCAGGATATATTCCGCTGTCTGTGCTGCTTATCTATATTATCTATATGTACACAGCGACGATGTAACCAGTTTTAATCTATTTAAGTGGCTGTTTAGTCTGTTATGTCCTGTCCTCATGCGAAAGATAGTTATTCTTTAACTAACCATCACACTACATAACTTACCATCACACTACCTAACTAACCATCACACTGCGTAAATTATTATCAAATTGTCTAACATGGTTGTTCTGAACGAGAGTCACATGTATAGAAGTGGGGATTATGGAGACTTGAAGGGGTGGGAAGGGGGGGTGGTCACACAGATTGAAGTTTTAAATTCTGGGCCACTGACCCATCTAGAGGGACCACAGGATAATAATTAATTGAATTATGAACATCAAGAAAAAGCGAAAAAGCTTAAATTGCTTCGATGAATCGTGACGTCGCGAATAAAAAACATACCAAGAGAATTCAATCAAGCCTTTTGGGTTATATTTTCAATTATTCCCAAGCATTTCGTTGGACGGCCTCAGCAGGCGACACCCAGCCTACACAAAGTATATAAATAATAACTAACAAAAATCACGTAATAAGTCTGATTCTGCTTTGTTTTAATTCTGCTGTTTAGCATTTGGTCAAGTGCGAATTGTAAAGGAAGACAATAATTTTTGCTAGGCACCAGTTTGACCATGGAAGAAAACATGTCCGAAAAGAGGCCACTGACCAGAAAGCGTTGAGGGTTATACTGTTCTAACACACTGTAACAGAATTCAGAAAAATATGGCCCACCAACCAAATCCGCCACAGAAATCAATTTTTACTGGTTTGTGATATTAATCTGGATAAGTAGGAATATTCAAAATCTAACGTTATGTAAAAACTACAGAGCCATTGTACTGATCAGTCACGCCAGGAAATAAATATTCTACTTGGTATCATCGTGAAAAAACTACAATATAAGCTGGAAGAAGAGTTAAACGAAGCATGGGATGGTTTCAGACAGGGCAGAGGCATCAGAGACCATGTTTCAATATGCGTAACATCATAGAGAAATGTAGACAGTTTAATGTACATTTACACGTGCTTTATTGACTACATCAGAGCACTCGGTTGTTTTAGTTTGTTCCTTTTTGTGCCACAGGCGGCACATAGGGCAGAGGTTTAGATTCTCTATGCGTTGCGGTCCGCTGCCTTAATTGTTAGTTCTTGTATGGACTTGCAACCTATTATTTCTCCTTCTTTAAGTATGGTGCTTTTTAGAGTAATTTTGGGTCTTCTTCTATTTCTTTTTCCCTCAAGTGTCCCCATAAGGGCGTGTTGGTTAAGTTTGTTTTCATCCAGTTTAAGAACGTGTCTCAGCTATTTCCATCTGCGTTTTATTATAACATTTGAATCATATTCTTGGTGTGTTTTATGTTTTAGATCGCTATTTGTGACGAAATCGCTTCATTTTATGTTCAACAATTTTCTGAGACATTTGTTTTCAAAGCTGTTTAACTTTTGGTCCGTTGCCTGTGTTGATCTCCAGCTTTCACTACCATAAGTCAATGATGGAATAACACAGGAGTTGAATAGTTTTAACTTGTTGTTTCTTCCTATGTCTGGATTTCCAGATGCTCGTTAGTTCAGTGAACATGCTTGCTGCGGCTTCTATGCGTCTCTTTCTTTCTTTCATTGCGTCACCGCCTGCAGACATTCTACTACTCATATAAGTAAATGTTTATGTTGTGCTGTATGGTTATGAGAGTTGGACACTCACTGCGGACATGGAGAGATGATTACAAGCTTTCAAGTACAAATGCTATAGGAGAATACTACGGATTTTCATATAGGAAACATAAGACCAATAATTTGTACGTAAGAAATAAAGTAGAGATGTGTGCAGATGTTCAAGAAACATTGCTTTCAATAGTGAAACGACGAACGCTAGCATGGTTCAGACATGTATGCAGACATGATTCCTTGTCAAAAACAATACTGCAGGGAACTGTCGAAGGAGAAAGAAACAGAGGAGGACAAATAAAGGCATGGACAGACAACATCAAAGAATGGACAGGATAAGATATTTCCACACTCATCCGCATCGCTGAGGATAGAATTCGCTGGAGGACTTTGTGTGCTGACGCATCCAATGTGGTACCCCTACGACTCTGAAGGGTTATGGGTTTATTGATTGACTGATAAGTAAAGGTGGATACTTTTTCTAGTATTTGGTTATTTGCTGAGATGTTGTTTTATGAGTTTGTGAGTTCCTTGATTTTTATTTGGATATGTTGATCTGGAGCCCAATCTGATCTGCTAGTGTGCATTGCTTGTTTGTTTGTATCTTGTTTTTGTTGGTGAGTAGAGTTCAATATTTCGATGTCATCTGCAAAATGGTCCGTTAAATTACTGTTTCTGAGCCATCTGATGTCAACCTTTTCATCTTGAACGGTTTTACGCATGATCCAATCGATGGCGATCCCAAACAGAACTGGCGATAATAAACAGCCTTGTTATGCTCCTGTATCGATATTGAACCATTCTGAATTTCCTGATTCTTTTCTTACACAACAGGTTGCTTCCGGGTAGAGGGCTTTTATGATGTTTACATATTTTGGTTGAACTGCATAAATCTTACCGATTTACCAAAGTACGGGAAGAGTATCCTTTCGAAAGCCTTTCGGAAGTCTACAAAGTTTATTACCCAAAGTGACTGAAACCAATCGAATTCTATTAATAGTTTAATTGTGTACAAGATCAAAAACTTTTGAATATTATGAACGCATGGGTTTCCCACTACACCTAATCCGTTTCATTAAATCATTGTATCAGGACCAGAAAGCAGCCGTGAGAGTAAATAGTTAAACATATGATTGATTCAGCGTTGGAAAATGAGTCAGACAAGGATGTGTCATATCACAATATCTCTTCAATATTTATACAGAGAACATAATGAGGAATATGGGAAATGACCAACAGAGAAATTACTTCGACTCACTCAACATCGGAGATCACGAGATACCAGAACTAAGATATTCTGATGAAACAATATTATTGGCACACAGTCAAGCAGGTCTCGAACACCTCATAAACTCCATTAAAGAAGATAGTGAAAAACAAAACCTATTTCTGAATGGAAACAAGACCAAGATTATGACAAGCAAAAAAAAACCATTGGCATGTTTCAATTTCTCAATCAGTATCAAAGAAGCTGATACAAATGAAAAACACATGGCTGAGCTGATACAACACAACAGAACTAACATTCCTAAGAGCTTGCATATTCCCAGTGGCAATGTATGGATGTGAATCCTGGACAATCACCAACAAAGTGAAAAATAAAATAGCATTTGAAACCAAATTTGCAGGAAAATCATCAGAATACCATGAACCAAAAACACCAATATAACCATCCTGAGATAAATTAATACAAAAGAAATGTTTCTTTCATCATGGTTCTTTCCAAAATGCTACACTATTTTCACTATATCAACCGCCATGACAGTCTAGAGAAGACCATAATGGTGGGGATGATACCAGGGGGACGAACAAGAGGCTAACCAAGAAGAAGAAAGACATCAAAGAACACATGAACATGACAGTAACAGAAGCAGGAAGACTGGCTCAAGATAGACAGAAGTTTCTAAAGGTAGTGATTGCTGCTACATCATGTTCAGGATATGCTACTTGATGATGATGATGGATATTCCTGACCATTAGCAGGACATCTAAAATACAGTGTCTTGTAGAGGCACAAAAGGGTAGCAAAAATAGTGATCCTTTTACTTGTCATGCATTAAAAGCCACTTAAAGTAATGGAATTCTTTACGATAAAGTTTGCATGTGTATTCTGCTAAAAAAAACATGACAAATGAAAAATATATGGCAAGCGTCAAATAGAAAAACAAAGTTACGACTGTTAATAATCTATATTTTTTTCAGTGGCAAAAGTTAAACAGCTTTGAAAACAAATGTCTCAGAAATTGTTGAACATAAAATGAAGCGATTTCGTCAAACATAGCGATCTAAAACATAAAACACACCAAGAATATGATTCAAATGTTATAATAAAACACAGATGGAAATAGTAGGGACACGTTCTTAAACTGGATGAAAACAAACTTAACCAGCAAGCCCTTATTTTAGCATATGGTTGTGGGACGTGGGCACTGACATATGCAATAAAAAAGAAAATATCGGCATTTGAAATGAAATTTTATAGAAAGGTCCTAAGAACATCATCGAAAGAAAGACGAACCAACGTAGACGTCCACAAAGAAGAAGACATGAGCGTAGAAGAAGACATGCAAAACAAACAGAAACAAATAAATAAATAAAACGTTAGCTATCATATTTCGACTTATAGAGACACACTGGTTTAGAAATATTAATCATGGAGGGAAAGAGAACAAAAGGCAGACGAAAGCTACGATGGAAGCAGGATATCGAAGACCTTTTGATCATGCCACTAGAAGACGATGGTAAGCTCGCACAGAACTGAGAGTTTTACAGAATGACAGTGAGAAAAACGTTCTGTAAAGGATACGTCACATAAACAGGTGCAATTCTGACACGTTTATTAAATCACAAAGACTGAACACCTATATCGGGGATTTACTGAATGTATAAATTCCCATACTATTCACTACTCCAATTCTCGATTTTTGTTTTCTTTGTCGTGGAATATCGGACTGTTTACAAATATTTCATTCTTTACAATTTAATATATGTTTTTCTTCATCATTGGGGCTGACAATAATTTATGTCAACAATTTTTTGCCACCTTTTACCCCCCCCCCCCCCGTTACTGTTACAAATTCTGGGATTTTCCATGCTTATTTATTTCGTCACGAAATTAGCTTAAAATGTAAGTTTTTTTCTCTTAGGAAAAAACTCACACAATTTAATTGATGTATGATGTTTACTTGTTTGTGAACACCAGGTATTACGAGCGATTAGCTCTTAATTGCTTTGTGCAGTTGGGAGGTTTCTGAGCTTTCCTTCATACCCAGAAGACGTCTCCTTTTGGCTTGGTGCAATGCCTATTGGAGGAGCCTTCTACTCAGGTGGGGTACATGGGGCGAGCTGATAGTTTGCTTGGGTCATCAATTGTTTGTCTATTCTCTGACGAGACGCTTCGCAGCCAGTAAGCGGTTTCTCGTGTAGGAAGACCATTCCATTACCACCCTGTGTGTCCCTAGGTCGAACACCTAATTTCTTCCGTATGGGCAGTGTTGAGTAACGGCGACGGTCGAAATGGACTCGGGGTTGATACACCTTTCTAAGCGAAGGTGCTGCTTTGCCAAACACGTCAGTGGTCATGGATTTGACATGTGCATTCCTTATGAACTCGCCTCGTCCGCTTGAGATGGCCTTCCAGTCCATCGCCAGGCGCGGTCTGTGTATTTTGACTCTTCGCTATTGCGTATAGTACCCCAAGACGTTGGTAAAACACGAATCTCGGACGAGAGGCTTTGCAGTGGGTCCTTGGGTATTGAAATTAATGCTTTCTGTATGAGCCGTATTGGACAACTGTCGACAATTGAGTTGGGCTTGGTTTGCTGTGTCGTAAGAGACTTGAGGCTCCCCCCCTCTACGTTGCCCGCAGTTTGAGTCTCAGCACTGCTTCGGTCAGACGGTTGAACAATGCACTCCCCGACATTTGTTCCATGCTTGTCCTGTGTGCAATGGGGAGTTGTATTATATACAATGTTTTTTCCATACCCAGGAGGGCATGTTCATGTTGGTGTATCCAATACTTGAGGCATGACTACTACTTTAAATATGGTCAATTGTGATGGGACATATGGGCTTCTGTGTGTTCTCAAGCATGAACTGCACTTCCGACAGTCGGTCTCATACTGGACTACTGTAGCTTCGTTGCCACTAATTTGATCCAAACACTAACCTGTTATTCTATGTATAAAAACAGTGTTATTGACGTCAACTTTTGCCAACCCCTTCCCATCATGTTAACAACTGTCAAACTTTTCACCCCCACCCTCCCTAATTGTTGTCGTAATTTATGTTCAGCCCCATGCATTTAGGTCTTTCTTGTACACTAATTTAGGTCATTAAAATAATTCACTGACTTGGAATGAACTCGTTGAGTTATTTTTTTTTTTAGGTTTTGCGTCTAAACTTTGCATGGCCTAATCAATATAATGTTTTATAACTATTGTGTTTGTTTGATTGTTGTCCGTTTCTAGCAAGAGAGTATTTATTAAAATACAGCGAAATCCCTCAATAACGCATCCTTTCATAATGAGATTATAAACAAGAATACAATTGTGTGAACGTTCATCTGTTAACTTTTTATCTCTTTGCATCTCAATGCAAACGAAAGAAAAATATTGCATTCGGAATACTTCATTGTTACAAATGCAACAACAAATGAACCATACCTTCAATATGCCTTAAACAATGTTTAAAAAAAATTATCGCAAATTTTCGGGCGATATCAAATAATTTTAATCGTTCCATCAATTATTCGATGCACTTATCGTGAAATATTCACAACTTTCAGATATCCAACGGTTCATTTATTTAAAATAATACTTACAGGGTGAATCATTACAAATAATTGATTCTTTGCCGATAACTAACGAGATTGACTAAAACCACTATTTTTACAGATGAAACGACAACAACTAAGTGGTGCTGAGAACAGGGGGAAGAAAAAAGCGAAGGATGAAGCAAAGAAGGAGCACGGTTGGAAATTCCTTTTCTCGATGTCAACCAACAGCTGTGCCAGTCAAAACCTTGTCGAGGTTTCAGGAATTGATGACGAAACTGAAACCGTAGTAGCAGTTCAAGATCAAGGTGGCACCACGGAAACTACAATCAGAGTTGGAACTGAAACCGTAGTAGCAGTTCAAGATCAAGGTGGCACCACGGAAACTACAATCAGAATTGGAACTGAAACCATAGCAGCAGTTCAAGATCAAGGTGACACCACGGAAACTACAATCAGAGTTGGAACTGAAACTGTAGTAGCAGTTCAAGATCAAGGTGGCACCACGGAAACTACAATCAGAGTTGGAACTGAAACCGTAGTAGCAGTTCAAGATCAAGGTGGAACCACGGAAACTACAATCAAAGTTGAAACTGAAACCGTAGTAGCAGTTCAAGATCAAGTGGCACCACGGAAACTACAATCAGAGTTGGAACTGAAACCGTAGCAGCAGTTCAAGATCAAGGTGGCACCACGGAAACTACAATCAGAGTTGGAACTGAAACCGTAGTAGCAGTTCAAGATCAAGGTGGCACCACGGAAACTACAATCAGAGTTGAAACTGAAAAGCCTCAGATCTCCGTAGAGGCAGAATCCAGTTCTACTTACAAGGCTTATTTAAAAGAAGGCGCGTTTGATTTGATCTATATCGGGCAGTGACCAGCGGTTATTTCGGACAACATTAGGATGCACCTAATTTTGACTGGTTCGAAACAACTCCAGAACATAAACCACTCGTTCGAAGAGGTCACAACTGCAGTCGGAGAAAAGAGGAAGTTGACCAAAACCTGGTTCTTTAAGGAAAATGCCGAATGGCGAAAATGTACGCCGAATATGGGCATGTTATTCTCCAACACGAAAGTCCTTATTCTGTTTCTGTTGTCGCTTGTTCCCGACCCTGACCCAGTCTGAACCCACCTTTGTTTCAGAAGAAGGTTTCAAAAACTGGAGGAAACTCTCGTCTTGAGTAATATACCACGAGTCAAGTCCATCGCATCAACAATCGCTGATAAAATGGAAGGAGAATGAACTTTGGCATCGTACTGTTTACACTCTCGACAGTACCACTCAAGTACAAAATCTGAAAGAGCAAGAAAAATGGAGAGAGATTCTGAAATGAATACTTTACATTATTATTTTCTTGGGCAAACAAAACTTGGCTCTACGAAGTCATGGGGAGGGTGACCCATTTGAATCGAAGGACAAAGGCAATTTCCTTGAATTTGTAAAGCTTTTGTCAAAGTATGATCCCGTTCTCAAAGACCACACTCTTCGGATCCAACTTGAAGGTGCTCCACGACCATCTATCTTGTCCCCGAAAATTCAAAACGAATTCATTAATATATTGGGTGAACAAGTTCGGTGTGGTAGTATCTAGCGGATAAAGGAGGCCGAATATTTTGCCATAATATTTGATAGCACACTCGATGTGTCTCACATGGATAAAACTTCGCAAGTGCTTCGTTATGTTGTGATTGAAAGCCATCATGTGTCTGTTTAAGAGTCTTTTATCGACTTTAATGACACCGAGAAGGAAAATGCTAGAGGCGGACGGCCTCGACATCAAGGACTGCCGAGGTCAAGGGACTATAACGCTGTTATGATGAAAGGCAAACATTCGGAGTTCAGAAACGGATTTGCAATATAAATCCAAAAACCCAGTATATTGTCTGTTCGAACCATAGTTCAAACCTATCTGGAATCCATGCGGTATAAGAAGTAAACTCTGTGACCTTCATCGGCACGCTTGATCATCTGCACACCTTCTTATCCAATTCATCTCACTGTTGGGACGTGCTGATCAAAACCACTGGAACTAGTCAACAGTTCCATCACTCATTATTCATCCACTCATTATTGTGCATGTACTACAGCGTTTCTCTTCACTGCACAGTTGCCAACTTCTGCTTAGGAAAGCTAGGCAGCAGCCTAGGACCCACACATCGGAGAAGGCCCCACCAAAGTACTTAAATAAATGAAAAATGAAAGTCAATGTTATTTCTGTTAAATTACCAAAAAGGAATGCTGACTATTTTACCTGCATAGCGACCCTGTGTTTCTAAGTACGGCTCTGCCAATGAATAAATCATTTCATTGTTTCATGGCATCTGACTTCCTCATGCAATGAACAAGTTCAATGCCGCAGATACGTCTTAGTAAAGGAGACATTTCACATAAAAGAAACCAGATCATTTTCGTGTGTAATTAATTTATCAATCGATTTTAGTGACATTTTTTTGTAACAGAAAATCGTAAAAAATTGCAAGGTTGGGGTTTAGCAGCCTTTAAGTAAATTAATAATACTAAAAGTGATGTTCTAAAACTCCATTCCTTCTCTATCATTGATAGATCAACGTGATACTTTACACACAAGGGTTACCGACACAGGTGATCTATCAATGCGATACTTTACACACACGGGTTACAGGCACGAGTGATCTATCAATGCGATACTTTACACACACGGGTTACAGGCACGAGTGATCTATCAATGCGATACTTTACACACACGGGTTACCGACGCAGGTGATCTATCAATGTGATACTTTTCACACACGGGTTACCGACGCAGGTGATCTATCAATGTGATACTTTTCACACACGGGTTACCGGACAGGGATGATCTATCAATGCGATACTTTACACACACGGGTTACCAACACGGGTGATCTATCAATGTGATACTTTACACACACGGGTTACCGGCACGGGTGATCTATCAATGTGATACTTTACACACACGGGTTACCGGCACGAGTGATCTATCAATGCGATACTTTACACACAAGGGTTACCGGCACGGGTAATCTATCAATGTGATACTTTACACACACGGGTTACCGGCACGAGTGATCTATCAATGCGATACTTTACACACAAGGGTTACCGACACAGGTGATCTATCATTGCGATACTTTACACACACGGGTTACCGACACAGGTGATCTATCATTGCGATACTTTACACACACGGGTTACCGACACGGGTGATCTATCAATGCGATACTTTACACACACGGGTTACCGGCACGGGTGATCTACCAATGTGATACTTTTGACACAAGGGTTACCGGCAAGGGTGAAATATTAAAAAAAATATAATTAATGAAAGTTTCCATCTTTCATAACGTGATCAGGGAGTCCGAGATACTTACTATTTGCCCTGATGATTGAGCTGCCAGTCAATTGAGAGCAGCTGATTACTTCAACTGTAAAACTCGATGTAATTATGTGATAGGTAGGTCTATAACATTTCTCTATTACTTACCTGCCATTTTGAAAAATGATAAAATTATATCACATTTATCGTCAACTCTTATATTTTTGTAATGTCCATGTTTTTTGGGGGCTTTTTTGACTCTCCGGAGGTCTTTGTTAGTGGATTACCAGACTCTCGATCTTCACTATCTTTTGATGGTTAAAAGCTGTGATATAACCAATTTCTACATACGTCCGCGGTTGAGGGAGGCATACATCACCAAGATGTAGCCTACATTTTATTTAACTAAACTTGATGATGCTCTTCCTCCTTTGCAAGCGAAGATGACAACGTCATGAACAACAATAGGGCCTAAATGTGATGAACAGGTAAAAAAAAACCATTAGTGATTGTCTAATTTGGTTTGTGAGTTCGTGGATGTCTAATGAGTCCGATTCGTGCTAGGAAAGTTCTATTGCAGCGCATGCAGGAGTGCAGAGGGTCCAGGGTAGGAGAGTTTTCGGATTTGTCCTTCCGCTTCCGTCGCTTGTAAATTGCCAGCAGTGTCCTTTTTTAAATTTAGTGATTCTAGCAGTGATCTTGGTGCGCCAAGCTGAGCGATCAATGACTGTACTGTAGTCTCCAAGGAGCTAGTATCGATACGGGGATCTCCCTGGCGTGGTGGTTAAGCTGTTCGCCTTGTGTTCAAGAGGGCACGGCTTCGAATCCGGCTCGTGTCGTCTTGTTTATAAGGTGGATTTTTTTCAGATATATCTGTGGATTATCACTTGAAGCTACGGAGTTACGTGCTATGAGTCGTACTCTCGGCAGGCGGCGTGACGCTTCGTTGAGAGGGACGGAGTACATATAGAAACCGAGTACAGTGAAGTCAATCTTCTACTACTTTTAAACCCTTTTTTAAATCGATACTGCAGTGCTTGAGAGTTCCTTGAAGTGATCCTTGAAGATATTTTTCTGCCCCGCTTGATCGTTTACCATCACACAGCTCCAAATAGAATAGTCTCTGTGGAAGGCACTTGTTTGGCATATGACCGATGATCCAGCGGAATTGGGACCTAGTCAGCAAGGCATGGATGCTTTGCATATAGCCTATAGGAGTTTTCAAGTTCCGTAACCAAAGTTACGGAACTAAATAAACGCGCTATGACATCTATAAATAGATTGCTCATGTGATACACACAACAAAAAAGATGGCGGATGTTTGGCTATAATTCTGTTAATATGGTTTGAGGAAAACAATGCACCCGGGGGAACAAGCTGACACATTACAACACGATATAATGGCAGATTCGACGTCAAACGATTATTCTAAATATGGAATCAAAGATGTTCCGAAATATACTACAACAACGGCTTTGGGAAAGGTAGAGGCAAAAAATGGTTTCCCAGTAGTTGTCAAAATTAAATAATAAATTAAAATATTATGAATGTACTTGGACACAATTTTCAAAATAATCAAATAATGCTGCAACATTAAAAATAATATATACTATATAGTTAGATAGTCCTTGAAAATTGAAATTCAAAGTTACATCAACCAAGTCTGTACGCCAACCTTGAAAAAAGTTATTTTTTTAGGAATTAATTTGACATCAAAATAATTTACATGAAAATTATTTGTTAGGCCTATGTTATGTTCCTCCGCCTCCAGGGCCATAGGCGGCGCATAGGGCAGAAACCATAGCTTTCCATTTATGTCTGTGTTGCCAGGTCTTTCAATTGTTGCGTGTTGTTTATGTTCATTGACATACCTTCTCTATTAATGATTCTTCGTAGAGTTTCTCTAGGTCTCCCTCTTCTTCTTACTCCAGGTGGCACCCAATATAGTGATTGCTGGGGAATTCTTAGGCTGTTCATTCTGAGAACATGGCCGATGTAAGTCCAACGCCTTTGTCTAATAAAGGAAGATATATAGGTTTGTTTGCTTTCCTCTCTTATAGTAGTGTTAGATTTAAAGTCACTCTACTTAACATTCAGAATGGTACATAGGCATTTGTTTTCAAAGGAGTCTAGTCTCTTATCTGTGGCTTTCCAACTTTCACATCCATATGATAGGATAGGGATGATGTTGGAGTTAAACAACCTGAGTTTTGTGGTGTTTCTTAGTGTGTTTGACGTCCAGATGTTATGTAGTTTATTTAAAGCACCAGCTGCAAGGGCAATACAGTGTAAAATTTCTTTTGATGAGTCTCCATCCAGTGCTAGATTGGTGCTTAAATATGCAAAATTGTTGACTTCTAATAATGGAGCATTTTAAATTTTTATGTTGTCATTGGATCTCGTAAAATCTAGTATATCAGTTTTTGATGTGTTGATTTTCAACCCTATCTGATTTGAGTAGCGTTGGAGATTGCCAAGCTTAGATTGAGCATCTGTGTGGTTTGCACTCAAAGGGCCAAGTCATCTGTGTAGTCAAGATCTTCGAGAACGGTATTATTAATCCATTTTATTCCTGTCAGCTAATTTTCAGTGCTCTTTCTGATGACCCAATCAATAGCGAAGCAGGAAAGTAATGGGGATATGATGCATCCCTGTTTAACACCCGTAACAACTTGCAACCATTCTGATTTCTCAGTGTTTGTTTGAACCATACATGAAACATATAGGAAAATATAAATAAAACTTGACCACAAAAGTGTAACTGAGCTGTTTCTGAATTATCTTAGTTATTTTCTTCTTCTTCTTCTGCGTTCATTCTCAAACTCCTGCAGATTAGCAGGATGTAGTCAACAGAACGGAATGCGTTGTGTCATGGTTTACAGCATTGCTGCGATATCTGTGCCTTTCGGCTTGACACATCCAACTTCAGCATGGCTTTGGGTCACTGACCCTATATGGGATGGGAAAGCCAACTCCATCCAATAACCTCCTTAGTCGCCTTTTACGACATGCATGGAAGGTAAACAGTGTTGCTATTCTTTGCTCCTCTTTCGGGCCCCAGCAATACACGGGCGACTGGAGTTTAAAACTAATACAGTGTCACTGAAGTCTAAAACTAATACAGTGTCACTGAAGTCTAAAACTAATACAGTGTCACTGAAGTCTAAACTAATACAGTCACTGAAGTCTAAAACTAATACAGTCACTGAAGTCTAAAACTAATACAGTGTCACTGAAGTCTAAAATTAATACAGTGTCACTGAAGTCTAAAACTAATACAGTGTCACTGAAGTTAAAATTAATACAGTGTCACTGAAGTCTAAAACTAATACAGTGTCACTGGAGTAAAATTAATAGTGTCACTGGAGTCTAAAACTAATACAGTGTCACTGGAGTAAAATTAATAGTGCCACTGGAGTAAAACTAATACAGTGCCACTACAGTAAAACTAATAGTGCCACTGGAGTAAAACTAATACAGTGTCACTGGAGTAAAACTAATACAGTGTCACTGGAGTAAAACTAATACAGTGTCACTGGAGGAAAACTAATACAGTGTCACTGGAGTAAAACTAATAGTGCCACTGGAGTAAAACTAATACAGTGTCACTGGAGGAAAACTAATACAGTGTCACTGGAGTAAAACTAATACAGTGCCACTACAGTAAAACTAATAGTGCCACTGGAGTAAAACTAATACAGTGTCACTGGAGGAAAACTAATACAGTGTCACTGGAGTAAAACTAATACAGTGCCACTACAGTAAAACTAATAGTGCCACTGGAGTAAAACTAATACAGTGTCACTGGAGGAAAACTAATACAGTGTCACTGGAGTAAAACTAATAGTGTCACTGGAGGAAAACTAATACATTGTTTGTTTTTCAGAGGAAAACTATTGCTGGTTTGTTTCCAAAAGAATGGCTGTTTATTTTTGTATCATTGCTCAACATCCTGACAGCCATGGCATTAACGCTCTACAGGATGATTGATGTTCTTCAACATGATCCTGACTCACCTGATTTTGCCTTCACTCTTCTTTTGTTGATCAATGCAGGTAACATCTTGTTAATGTAGCTTGTTTTTCAGTGAATTAAGGGTACATATTCAAAATGCATGCTCAAAGCACAATAATTATAATTTCATTGTTGTCCTTTCAACTGGGTTTCCAAAGATGGTGTGTTTTATCATATTTGATGCTAAAGTGGAAAGTCCTATAATGGAGGTCAATAACACAGAAAAATAGGATTTGTCATTGTAGTGTCTTATTACTAATATGAATGTTTTGTGTGAAGCTTGTCAATATTACTGATATTTATATTAAGGGTAGGGTTTGTGTTAGGATTAGGGTTACCTTGTGAATAACTATCACCTTTAGTTTTCATAATTGCAATATTACTAGAATTCTTTGTTGCTCAAATTGATCTTGTGAGTAACATCCGTTTTTGCTGTGGATCGTTGGTTATATTTCTTATAGCACAACAATAGTACTATCATCTGGAAAGATGGAAAGGTGCTTACTACATAAGACTTGTTTTGTATGTCATCATGGCCATAAATCATATATTATATTTCTCATAGCACAATAATAAGATGGAAAGATGTTTACTATGTATGATGTGTGTTGTACGTCATGGATTGTAAATTATATTTTTTATATAGCGATAATCTGGAAAGACAGAATGGGGCCTCCTATTTGTGGACATGACCTCTTAAACACTTCACCCATCCTTTTCTGAATAGAAGGTTACTTCTCAAAGCATTGCAAACTAATAAGAGTAGCAGTCTTCTGTGTATTAAAGACAACACTCTGGTAACCTCCCTCCACACTACACATAGGAAATACCAGTTTCTTTTAATGTTTATTCTTAAACTCCCACTCAATTTGTCCTGTAGTGAAATAACTAGATTTCCAACAGGATGTAGTCCGGTTAGCAAGACTGTTTTATTTTGCATCAAACACATTTAACTTCAGCAGAAAGTGGATAACAGTTACATACTATACAAGCCTTTGCCTTTAGTTTAATGGCAGTATGATGTCAAATGACATGTTTCAAATATAAAACTCACAATATAATGTGAAACTGCTGTCAAACTATACCAATAGTAATTACATAACACAAGGTTGATCAGATTTACAATGAATATACATACTATCAGACTATAGGGTACAGGTGTGAACAAAATACAAATAATAATATATGTATGTTGTTAATTTTTTAAATTTAAGTACAGAAAAGGTAGTAATTCTTGGGGATCAAACAAATATATGTAAACAATAAAATTTATGTTTTTCAGAATAAAACCTTAAGGTAAAGATAGGTTCCATGTCAGCAACCTGCTGTCGGGGATGAAGATAACTCTTTATGTACTAAGCCACAGCAAATGTTAGGTGGTGGTCGCCAGTTCCCTTACTTCCTGTCTTTACCTTTCCTAACTCGTTCATCAGGTATCCATTTACAGCTGGGTCAACTGGAGGAGCA
Organism: Meghimatium bilineatum; assembly: GCA_034231615.1. NCBI lineage: Eukaryota > Metazoa > Mollusca > Gastropoda > Stylommatophora > Philomycidae > Meghimatium > Meghimatium bilineatum. The sequence goes on along the minus strand of CM067317.1, from coordinate 42,793,743 downwards.
GTCATTATCAGGCAAGAAATCTTGACCCAATATTTGTGTGTGGTCTGGATATAGTTTCGAACCTGGCATGCTGTAACCTCAGTGATAGTAAGCAAGCTCACTTTAAACTAGGCTGTCTATCTCCTAAATAAAACTTTAAAAACAATTTAAATGTTGTCACTTGTTTCTTAACTGTCATATACCCCTGTACTTCAGTTTTATCAGATATTTTTATTTTTACTTTCAGGATTTTGTCTTTTCTATGTTTTCCATGGAGTTTTGAGAGAACGGGTGTATGAGTTATATACCCTGATGGCTGCAACTTTGGTTGTCGTCCTGTATTGTATTCTAGAGTACTGGGCCTTCAATACTCAAGGTCAAACAACAGTCAAACTGGTGAGTCTGTGTCATCATGCATGAGTATGACTGCAAAGTCAAAAAGATTTCACAATTAGAGATGATTGAGATCAGTTGTTTTTTTTTGTTTTTTGCGGTCATTCTGAAACTTCCACTGGATCTCTTTTATAGCAAGACAATGGTCCTACTAGATATCCAGTAGGATGTAAGTCCAGAGAATTAAAATGCATTGTATCACTTTTTTAAATTTGTTCCAATGGCCAAATACATCCGACTTTGACTTTAGATTATTCATTCATACAAGTCAGTTAATAAAAACTCTACGGACCTCTGAATATAACAGTTACAAAACACAGTCAAGTTTTTAAAAGAGACAAAACTTCAAATATAAGCACATTCAAAGTGAATGAAAGAAGAAAAAATTTATCTTTTCACTCTTTGTCTTCTTCTGTGTTCACTACCAACTCCTGCTGTTAACAGTATGCAGTTCTGAGAATGAAATTAGTTGAGTTCCAGTTTACAGCTTGGCTAAGATATCTGAACTTTTTGATTTGACACATCTGACTTTAGCATGGTTGTTGAGTGACTTTGTCTTATGGGATCGAACAACCAAACTCTAACCTTGTTAGTTGTCTTGAGATCTGCATGGCAGATTACAGTACTGCTATTCTCAGCTCTCCTTTCAATCCTCGGCAACACAGATATAGAGTTCAGGTCTATTAGAAATCTCATTCTTAATGTGTTGTTAGTCTTTCTTTTTATTTCAAATTTTCCTATCCTATTTGTTTGGGGATCTCTCTAGTGCAGTGCTTAAGCTGTTTGCTTTGTGTTCAAGTGATCACAGGTTTGATACCTACTTGTGTTGTTTGTTAAGTGGATTTTTTCTAATTATTGTTGGAAGTTTTATAAGTGTTACTCTTGATGCTGCTTTGTTGAGAGGGATGAAGTACATATGGGAAATCTGAGTACAGTGAAGTCAATCCTCTATACATTTGAGTCCGATTTTTAATATTTGGATAATGTTCTTGGACCTCTCTGGTATAACTAATTAGACTCTTTGTAATTTGAAAACATTATTGGTTATGACCAATGTCATACTTCTCTAGGTACAGCCATAGATGTTAAATATTCTGCAGCAGATGTCTCCCATGTGACAACTGGGGCCTGGACTTCTATTTCAGAGTATAAATAATAGCGTCTCTGTCTTCTTTCTAAGAGTGTCGTAGAAGGTGACTAAGGAAAGGGGGGGATAGGCGGATAACCTGTATCCTTTGAAAAAAAACATCATTGTATGTCTTGTCTCAGTATTTTACTTTTGTCTTCTATCAGATAATCCCCATAGGTGACGAAGAGATGCAAGTTAGCAGACATTACACCTTTGTCCTTTTGTGGTAGACTCCCAGCCAGCATGGAAAACCAGGTGTGCTATCACAGATGGGTTAACACATCTGTCAGAAAAATGATCAGATAGTTGGCCCATACGTAACGAGCAAGACTTGATGATCCTAGAATACTGCCACATGAAAATACCTCCCTTCTAGGACTAAACATACATTCATAAACCTCCCTTCTAGGACTAAACATACATTCATAAACCTCCCTTCTAGGACTAAACATACATTCATAAACCTCCCTTCTAGGACTAAACATACATTCATAAACCTCCCTTCTAGGATTAAACATACATTCATAAACCTCCCTTTCTTGGACTAAACATACATTCATGAACCTCCCATCTAGGACTAAACATACATTCATAAACCTCCCTTCTAGGACTAAACATACATTCATAAACCTCCCTAAAACAATCAAGACTTTGAGACAATAACTGTATATTAGTCTGGGTGTCGCCTCGGTTACTCAATTGAGAAGGACCTGTGCTTTTGCCAGAAAGGCTATTAGCTGTCAAGAGTAACATGCTCACAGCTAAAGGGATTATTATCATCATCCTCTTTCATTGAGGATGGAAAGCATCTACTCCTTGTTGAGCCAGTCATATCGGCCATATGCCAGACAAACGTCTTCCAAAGAGAGTGTTATGCTGTGTTCAGGTAAGCGTTCAAGCAGAAACCAGAAAAAAATGCTTCAAGGACTACTTAAAGACATTTCTTAAGCACTGCAGGATTGACCCAAGCTCTTGGAAAACCACTACTCTTGACTGTCCAGCTTAAAACAATCTTAACATAGTAGGTATTATCAGTTTTCAACAAGGTAGAACATTACAGACAATTCAAAAGAGACAAAAACAAGAGATTGGACCATGTTCCTCATATCAAGACCTAGACCCTATTACATTTCTGATACTACAACAGGTCTTTCAGAGACTGATTGGATATCAGCCATTTGAGGACTTACAAATAATCAAACCAACATTGACCCTTCTTAATGCAATGCTTATCTTCAATGGTGAAGGAGGAACATCGTCATCATCATCTCAAGCAGCTGATGAAGGTTATTCATGCTGATGGTTTCCATGGCTCGCTGGTTAACTCTTTGTCTCCGTACGGTTTTCCTGCTATGCCGAACACGATAGTAAATTTATATTAAAATGTAGATTTGAGCGGCTTTTCGGCATAGTGGGTCGCCAAAATGTAGATATTAGCGGCTCAGTGGACATATAGAGTTAAACAGTCCTCATTTTGCTCTTTGCTGCAAAGCCAACCTCTTTCCACTTAATTTTTAAATATGCACCTGAGATCAAGAACATATGGAATGACATATAGAACATATCTGGAAAGATGTGAAGAACATATGGAATGACATATAGAACATATCTGGAAAGATGTGAAGAACATATATTCAAAAGATGTATATAACATAGCTTGCAAAGATATCAAGAACATGTAGTAAAAATATGTATAGAATATTCTTTGGAAAGAGGCAGAGAACAAATATTGAATAGATGCCAATAACATATCTTGAATAGATGCCAAGAACATATCTTGAATAGATGCCAATAACATATCTTGAATAGATGTCAAGAACATATCTTGAATAGATGTCAAGAACATATCTTGAATAGATGCCAAGAACACATCTTGAATAGATGCCAAGAACATATCTTGAATAGATGCCAAGAACATATCTTGAATAGATGTCAAGAACATATCTTGAATAGATGTCAAGAACATATCTTGAATAGATGTCAAGAACATATCTTGAATAGATGCCAAGAAAATATCTTGAATAGATGCCAAGAACATATCTTGAATAGATGTCAAGAACATATCTTGAATAGATTTCAAGAACATATTTTGAATAGATGCCAAGAATATATCTTGAATAGATGTCAAGAACATATGTTGAATAGATGCCAAGAAGATATCTTGAATAGATGTCAAGAACATATTTTGAATAGATGCCAAGAATATATCTTGAATAGATGCCAAGAATATATGTTGAATAGATGCCAAGAACATATCTTGAATAGATGTCAAGAACATATTTTGAATAGATGCCAAGAATATATCTTGAATAGATGCCAAGAATATATGTTGAATAGATGTCAAGAACATATTTTGAATAGATGCCAAGAATATATGTTGAATAGATGCCAAGAATATATCTTGAATAGATGTCAAGAACATATGTTGAATAGATGCCAAGAACATATGTTGAATAGATGTCAAGAACAAATTATGAATAGAAGTCAAATACATGTGGAAAATTGTCCAGAACATATGTAAAAAAAAATAATCATTAAATAGACTTTGAGAAGTTATTGAGAACACAAAGAAATGTATCAAAAACGTAACCATTAAATAGACATTGAGACTTCTTATTCATGCCCTGTGCAACTAAGAATGTGTGGAGATCAATGAGACCTCCCACTAGCTTGATATTATGATCACAGATCTGTACACTCTACTATACTTAATTGCTATATTAATTATGATCAAATTTGTTCTATGTTCATTCAGGTGAGAGTAATCATAGCTTGTATTATGATCAAATTTGTTCTATGTTCATTCAGGTGAGAGTAATCATAGCTTGTATTATGATCAAATTTGTTCTATGTTCATTCAGGTGAGAGTAATCATAGCTTGTATTATGATCAAATTTGTTCTATGTTCATTCAGGTGAGAGTAATCATAGCTTGTATTATGATCAAATTTGTTCTATGTTCATTCAGGTGAGAGTAATCATAGCTTGTATTATGATCAAATTTGTTCTATGTTCATTCAGGTGAGAGTAATCATAACTTGTATTATGATCAAATTTGTTCTATGTTCATTCAGGTGAGAGTAATCATAGCTTGTATTATGATCAAATTTGTTCTATGTTCATTCAGGTGAGAGTATTCATAGCTTGTATTATGGCCCCTCCAAATATTATTCTGGCATATATTGTATCCAGGAGCTTTGGTTACTTGGAGTTTCGTATAGTTGGAGCTTCAGGATTCTTGCAAAGTGAGTATAATAAATTGAAAACAATTTTGTTATTGTGTGTATGTGTGAATACATTTGTGTTAATTTTAAGTCTGTTTATAATGTTATTGTGTGTGTGTGTGTGAATACATTTGTGTTAATTTTAAGTCTGCTTATAATGTTATTGTGTGTGTGTGTGTGAATGTGTTAGTTTTAAGTCTGTTTATGATGTTATTGTGTGTGTGTGTGTAAATGTGTTAGTTTTATGTCTGTTTATGATGTTATTGTGTGTGTGTGTGTGAATGTGTTAGTTTTATGTCTGTTTATGATGTTATTGTGTGTGTGTGTGTGTGAATGTGTTAGTTTTATGTCTGTTTATGATGTTATTGTGTGTGTGTGTGTGAATGTGTTAGTTTTAATTCTGTTTATAATGTTATTGTGTGTGTGTGTGTGTAAATGTGTTAGTTTTATGTCTGTTTATGATGTTATTGTGTGTGTGTGTGTGAATGTGTTAGTTTTATGTCTGTTTATGATGTTATGTGTGTGTGTGTGTGTGTGAATGTGTTAGTTTTATGTCTGTTTATGATGTTATTGTGTGTGTGTGTGTGAATGTGTTAGTTTTAATTCTGTTTATAATGTTATTGTGTGTGTGTGTGAATACATTTGTGTTAGTTTTAATTCTGTTTATGATGTTATTGTGTGTGTGTGTGAATACATTTGAGTTAGTTTTAATTCTGTTTATGATGTTATTGTGTGTGTGTGTGTGAATGTGTTAGTTTTAATTCTGTTTATAATGTTATTGTGTGTGTGTGTGAATACATTTGTGTTAGTTTTAATTCTGTTTATGATGGTCATCAGGTTGGATGTTCTTCTTATGTTTTCTACATATAGTTCTTAATAAACAGGTGGTCTGAAGCAAGCTTGTATCATTTGGAGTTGGTAGGGCGCAAGTCTTCTCATTGCTAAATCTGCCTATCCACGATCAATTTGCTCTGTTATAGAAGAAGCATGATAAGTAAACATTGAAAAAAATATAAAAGAGTTAAATAGCAGTGTTTCCATTCTGTGTTTGTTATCGCTATATTGATAAAGACCATTTGGTTGAAATGTTGATCTAGTGATTAGTGGGACATAAAACTGCTATTTACCCTTTTTATCCTTTTTTTTCAATATGTACTTACCATAAAATACACAGTTTTACTGCAGTTTCCCAATCACGTAATTAGTAGAAGTATGGAAATATTACAATGCTGAACTGTTGCTACTTGTGTCTGGGTCTTTGTTATTCCATTGTGCTAATTACGTGTTTCTGAAATGTCCTAGCGAAACTGCGCATACGTGTTCTTTATGTAACGCTACCTTCTGCCAGTTTTTTTCAATTGCCAAAAATGATAGCAACGGCATTCATTGATGTTTTGCATACAGTTTTGTACTGCAACTTTGTTCTTCCTTTTCATCTTTCGCTGATTAGAGTTTCCTGTAGAGTATTTGTTTTGGGATGCAGCTGTTGTTCGTCCTCTGAACATGGTCAAGTCTTCTGTGACTGAGAACTGAAATGCATTGTTTGGCATTATTTTTTGCTGTCAATGGTCCGACATTGATGACTGATATTGATATCTGATCCAACGCCAATGGAGATGGAGTTGTGAGACCATCTCTGTGCATTTATAATTTAATAATTTTGTGTGTTTATTTCTTGTTTGTATTTGTTTCTTGATAAAGGTCCGTGTTGGACCATAATATAGAAAATTTCCTTGTTCCTTTGTTTATTATTATTTCTCTTTCACATTAGTTTTCTATTTGTTAGTTATATTATTTATCAGTAACAATATTACATTATCATAGTTGCTATTGCTTCTGTGACTGAGTGTGGACATTATTGTTGGAAGCTTGCTCCAAAGCGGGACCTCAGTGTTTGTAACTTTGTCCTGCAACTTAATATTCCAAATTTGTCTTAGTGAAATGAAATACAATAAATACAATGAAATAGTGCAAAAACTATGATACAATGCGATAACACAAAAACTATGATACAATGCAATGTCGCAAAAACCATGATACAATGCAATATTGCAAAAATCATGATTCATTCATTCATTTTCCTTTTGCGCTGAAGTTAGTGCATAGGGCAGAGGTCAGATCTCTCCAATTCTGTCTGTTCAAAGCTATTCTGTGCAATTCTTGAATAGTATGAATATTAGTTGTTTTACTTTCTCTAAGTATTGTTCTTCTGAGTGTTTCTTTTGGTCTACCCCTTGCTCTTTTGCCTGTAGGTATCCATTCAAGAGATTGGTGGTGTATTCTGTTGGTGTCTGCACATAGGACATGCCCGATGTAGGACCAGCAACATTTTCTGATAACATCTGTGATAAAATTTTGATGTGTCTCTTCTCTGATTTTATCATTCGATTTGAATTCACTCCAATGAGTGTTATCCTACAAAAGCCATGATACAATGTAATATTGCAAAAACCATGGTACAATGCAATATTGCACAAACCATGATACAATGCATTACATCCTCTGGACTACATCCTTCTAATTCACAGGAGTTTGAGAATGACTGCAGATATGGAAACATGTTTCTCTATGTTTATTTCAGGACTGTATAGACAAGCAGCCATTTTCTCTTGTTTACTGAAATTTGACCTTCAAGCATCAGTGAGTAAAAACAGATTCTAAATGTTTGTTTTTGTGATTAAGTTATTCAATAGTAGTCATTGTTAATTGAGTTTTGTGATTAAATTATTCAATATTAGTCATTGTTAATTGAGTTTTTATTAAATGTTAACAAGATCCCCCTAAGAATTGCTTCTACTGGTAGACAATAACAGTCGCCAACGGTCGTCTTATATTAGCCATCTACGAACTCATATACAAGGACATAACTGTAACTGAATTTCATAAAGTGGATGTAACAGTAACAAATGGTCATCATCACTTGTGATGAACGAACAACAACAACAACAACAACATGAACTGCCCAACAATTCTGACATAAATTTAATTCAACAGGTCATGTAGTTATGTCAGAGCATCATCTACTAAAAATACTCCTCTTTGGTTTGATGAACAAGGGCATGCACTCTCAAGGTAGACAAAGGAACTCGTTAAAGATCTCACGGAAAGTCTTCAACATAAACCATGATACTTTACGCCTGTGTGGCAACTGGGGCCTGGACTTCTAGTTTCTAGTTCAGGGTACAAAGAATAGAGCCATTATCTTCTGGCGTGTCATAGGAGGCAACTAAGGAAAGTTAAGGGACAACCTATCACCTGTGAAAAAAATCATCATTGTCACATTTTGTCTCAATTTCTTACTTTTGTCTTCCGTCAAATAATACACATATGATGAGGGATATAAGTGGACAATGCGCCTTTGTCCTATGTGACGGTCTCCTAGGTGACGGGGAATGCTAGATGTGCCCTCATTGCAATGGGTCAATAAATCTTGACAGAACAATTATGAGATAGATAACCCAGAAGTGTGTGCTGTTCTGGCAGGATGTGGTAATCCTGGGATGCTGTCATACCGGAATGTCTCCCTTTGGGGATTAAACATGCATCCATAAACCTCCCTAACAAAACCATGACTTTGAGACATCCTTATTTGAGTCCAGTTGTCAGCTCAGTTACACAACTGAAAAAGACCTGTGCTTTTTTTGTGTGTGAAAGACTATGTATTGTCTAGAACTACTTGCTCACAACTAAAGGAATTGTTTCATCATCATTATGATGATGATTATCTTCATCACAAATGGAAAGATGTTGTTCGAAACACAGCTACATGGTGCTCTGCAATTTTAAAAAAGGCACATCTAGAAAGTTAACGACAGAATGAACACTAGTGAAAGTGATCATTTTGTGCCCAAATTGCCCAAGGACCTTAGGACTTATCAGCCACCTATGAACTCATAAACAAGATCATAACTTAGGACTTATCAGCCACCTATGAAATCATAAACAAGGTTATACTTCTGATTTTCATAAAGTGGATGTAACAAAGAGTCATCATCATCTTGTGATAGACGAACAACATGAGATGACTGATAACTCTTGGGGATAGAGTTTTCTGTCCCATCATCCCAAGGTTAAACCGACCCAAAAATCATGCTGCAGTCAGATTTGTTGGACTGACACACAGATATCAAAGTCAAGCTGTAATCAAAGACACAGCACATTCCGTTCTCCAGATTATATTCTGCTAACTACCAGGAGTTTGAGAATGAATGTAGTAGTTTTCAGCAATTCTTCTCAAACTCCCACAGGATATTTGTTGTAGCAGAACATGCTGCTATTAGATTTCCAGCAGGATATAGTCCAGAGAACGGATAAATGTGTCATGGTGTTATATAAGTTGTTATTGTAGAAACCAGTTTTATGAAGTAGACTAAATTAATCTCAAAATGAATGTCTCAGAAAAATTCATCAATGTTGACTGAGAATAATTCAAGTCAAACAAGCAAGTAAGAGAAGATACCAAACAGCAATATGGTTCTACAAAATTAAGAAAAAAATTATAGACTTACCGGTATATTGGATATGTACTTAGCATGAATTAAAAAAGAACCACCACTATAGGCTTTAAAATGTGCACCAGATAACAAGAGAAAAATAGGAAAATGAAGAGAAACTCTTTGCAGAACAACCACCAGAGAGTGTATGACTATGGGTCTCAACAACATACAAGAATTACAGAGCATCACATTTCTTGAACTGCGGAGCACTGGTTTCTGCCCTATGCACAGTATTTAACACAGGAACATAGATAGTTGCATTGATAGATAGAATTGAAAGACACATCTAACTTCGGTAGGCAGAAGAAAGTCACGGAGGTCTTAATTACGGAAGTTTTAAATAGAGTTATTATTTGGAGACAGCTATTATTGTTTTTTGTTTTTTTCAGTGCAGCATTGTTGTCCTAGCATTGAAAGATGGGACCAGCATCTCTGTACTTGAAACTGTTTCTTTGGCTGTTGGTTTACTGTTCTCCTTATGTTGGTGCTTACTCGGCTGGTTTGCTGTAAGTGTGAGATTGATCTTTATATGTCGCTCACTTTTTTTTATCAGTGTTTTAGCTATGTTGTTTAAAGTTGTTATCGTTATTTGAATTTTACAATGTTAATTCCAGCTGTTTTAGTGGGTTTTTAAATGTTAATGTTTTTTTTATGTTAATTTTTGATGTTAATTTCTACTGCTTTAGTAATTTAAAAAAAAATTTGAACTTTTGGTCTAAATAGTAGAATAATAGCTGTGTATTTTTCTGCTTGCCAAGTTCTGGAGAGGATTTGGACGCTTCTGAATTCAATTCTGCCCATGGAAATGCGACACTGGAAAAATTATTTTGCATGGAACAGTCAAGGGTGGAAGGAGAAGAGGCAGTGAAAGAAAAATCCTGGATTGATGACTTCAAGGAATAGTCTAGGCATGATTTTTCTATACTCCTCTGAATGATTGAGATGTCTGGAGGGCTTTTTTGCTGTCTCCAGCATGACACCCCTTGGCCCTGATGAGTTATTGGGTTATTATTATTATTATTATGTTTTAGTATTCTTATGTACTGCCGAAGATGGATGTGTTGGGCCATTGGCGCAAATAAAACGGCAACACAACGCATTTCCATTCTCTGGACTACATTCAACTGGAAATCTTGTAGGATCATTGTCCTGTTACAAGAGAAATCCAGTTGGAGTTTGAGAATGAACGCTGAAGAAGAAGTATTCTTATGTTGATTATTAATGTTTTATTGCCGTATTTATATTAATCCCTGAGTAGCAATAATAAGTAGACCTATGTTGGTGCCTCATAGTGATGTTGGACTCAATTATTTTATATTGCATTATGATTTCTTGTTAATTTCTGCGTGTTCTGCGATGTTTTTATTGTATCTTGCCATGTTATTTCTTGCTGGTACAGTGATGTTTATATTTGATCCTATGTTAATTCCTGCTAGGTCAGTGATGTTTTTATTGTATTTTATCATGTTAATTTCTGCTGGTTTGTTACATGTTATTGTTTGCTTATATCTACAGCTGCGGAATGAACTCAAGAACTTAGCTATCCTGTTTGCTGTTCTTGGATTGATCAAACCTGGATATTATATGTATAAAATAATCAAAGTATGTTGTCTGTAAGTGTTGTTTTGTCTTGTAGTATTCTTGGTGGTGATACAGGATACTGTAGCACAGAAGTATCGAGAAATAAAACATTAAGAATATTCTTTTAGCCATACCCTAAGTATAAGGTATCAATAAATTGTATCTATCCAAATCTATCTTTGTCGAAAATTGTAAATAATGACAACACAACAAATTCCATTCTATGGACTACATCCTAATAATCTGCAGGAGTTTGAGAAGGACTACAGAAGAAGAGATTGTTTAAGATCTAAATAACCTCAGTTTATGATTCCAATCATATTATATTAAGAGGCTGATAAGTTAGGCCTTACTATCAAAATACATTTCGTTGCTGTCTATGGTGAGCAAATAATCTTTGTTTACACTTACTCTGCATTGTAACCCTGATAAATTTGTCACCGTAGAATTGAAAATATTGTGTCTTTTACATTATCAATAAAATAAACACAAAAAATAATGTAAAGCATTATAATTTCCACAGTAATCCATAGTTAAAATAGACAAATTCTATGAATCTCATATATAGAACATAAGACAAATGTGCACATAAGAAATAAAATAGAGATATTAAACAAGAAATATTACTTTCAATTGTGAAATCACTCATGATTTGGAAATGTGTGCAAACATGATTATTTGTCAAAAACAATACTGCAGGGAACCATCAAAGGTGGAAGAAGCAGAGGACAAATAAAATCATGGAATTACATAATATTAAGGATTGGACAAGACAAAAGATTTTTCTTCACTCGTCCGCATTGTTGAAGATAGAAATTGCTGGAGGACTCTGTCTGTTGATGCATCCAATATGGTAGGTACCCCATGACCGTGATGGGTTATGAATTTAAAGTTGGTTAGTTAAAAGGAACTTTCCATATCTTTGTTTAAAATACTGACTAATTCATTTGAAAATTTCTGTAAATGCTGCAACTGTTTCAGTTTGATTTTCTCTGGAAAAAGTCGTGTCTGTTCTGTTTGCTGTCCGGTCCTCACTGGCTAGGGCAGGTAATCTGTCAGAAGAGCAATAAATATACCAGATTCCATCAAGCCCACCAGAAATCTAAAGTAAAGCTATTTGTGCTATGAAGATTCACTCTGTGCTATCAATTCACTAAATACTATATAGTTTATTCTGTGTGGGGGTCCTATGAGGCAGCTTAATGTGCCATAAATTCACAAGATGCGTGTTAATGGTTAATGTATTTTATGTGCTATTTGCTACAAAGAGTGAGCACCTTTTGGTCTGTCTTTAGACCTTTGAGGTCAGTTCAGTCGCCTCAATCATTTTTGTCACATCTTCTGTTTGTTTATAATATTTGTCCCTTGTTCTTCCATTTATAAACATGTTATATTAACATTTGAAATTATTTTTGTGTGTGTGTTAGGAGTATGTGAAACTAGAAGATGATTCTGAGCCAACTGTCAATACTATTGTCTACTCATTATTTGCAGCAGGTAATTATTTTACTTCATTATTTGTTTCACATAATCATAGACTTATTTTCTTGAAGCAATTACACAACTGCATTATTTTATTGAAATCATTGTGTGCCATTGCAGGTAGTGTAGACAATCATTGATCTTCAGAAAATTGAATCCACTTTATTGCTGACTTTCTAAATTGCCCTGTTGTACTTAGTAAAACACAGGTTAATATAATCGCTTCACTCAGACACGACAGACTATAACTAAAACTAGTGGGTAATGATGTGCACACAAGAAAACATACAAATTACAATACACAAAACATATTCAACGTTTCAACCAAAAGGTCTTTATCAGGATATACACAAAACATCAAAAGACGATGAATGGAAAAATTATCACAACAAACAAACAATGGAAATATTTATAATTTTTCCATTCGTCGTCGTTTGATGTTTTTTGTGTATCTTGATAAAAATCTTTTGGTTGAAAAATTGAATATGTTTTGTGTATCGTAATTTGTAAGTTTTCTTGTGTGCATATCATTACCCACTAGTTTTAGTTATAGTCTGTCGTGTCTGAATGAAGCGATTATATTAACCTGTGTTTTACGTAAGTACAGTTGTTGTTACGTTTCACGCAGTTACCTTATATTGATTGTCGTATTTCCATGTTGTAAAACTATCCAACAATTTCTCTCTTTGTCATCCTCTATCTCTTTTCCCCTAAATTTTGCCCATTTCTGTATTGTTTTCTAAACATTTTCTCATGATGTGGCCAATAAATGTAGATTGCTTTTTCTCTGATGATAATAAGGAACTTTCTTTTTGGTGTTGATCTCTCTCAGTACATCTTCATTGGTTTCTCTAGCTGTCCATACAATTCTTAACATTCTTCTAAGAGCCACATCTCTGTGACTTCTAGTTTCCTACGTATTTGTTTATGATTCACTTGCTTATGACAAGCAGTGTTTTTAAGTAGCATTGAAGTATCCAATCCACCTTACTTTTAGTAATAAGAAATTCTTTTGATAATTCATGAACTATGTCAGAATTCATACCATGATTCTGACCTTGAAGGATTTGAATGACTTTTCATACTGGTGTTTTTCTTTATACAATAAGCCTATTGTACTGTATTCTGTGTTTCTATCGTTAAAAATTTTAATATTTTTTAATTGTGCGCATATATAAGCCAAACCCGCAATATCACTAGCGCAGGAAAATATACAAATTCTCTGCTTAAATTTGAAAATATACGGTAATAAGAAATTATATTGATAAAATTGCATTTTCTTGACATTTAACTCCACACATTTCCATTGTATTCTTTATTTGTTACTTATTTCCATATCTGTCAATTTCCATCACAGAACTCCATGTTATGTCCTCTATTTTCATGTTCCATTCTGCGTTTGTCTCTATCTTGATGAAGACCTAGTCGGTTGAAATGTCACTTCTGTGTATTTGTTACACATAAAACTTATATTCAACCATTTGCAATGTTTTTATTATATTTATTTATTATAGTTGTGGCAGGGTAGTAGCAGCGGAAGGAGAAAGTCAACAGATACAAATGTTAATTTTTGAATGTAAATGTTTTAATAATGGTAGTAGCATCGGTATCAGTAGTAGCAACATCAGATTGATAGTTGTAAACCTATGCTCCACTGGGAACAAGATGGAATAAGACATGAGTTATCCATTTGTGCTTTAAATGTAGCTTAATTTTATATACTGGTAGTATATATTAGAAAATATCTAAAAATCTGGAGAAGAAATTAAACTCATTTTAAAATAAATGTCTTCAAGACAACATACAGCAATATGTTTCTACAATAGCAAGAAAATGATAGACTGTTATCGGACAATGGGTACCAGATGGTAAAAGAAAAGGAGGATGACCAAGAGAGACTCTTCACAGAACAACCATCAAAGAGGGTATGACTATGAGTCTCAACAACATGCAAGAATTACACACAGTAGCATAACATTGCTCAAACTGGAGAGCATTAGTTTCTACCCTATGCACTGTATTCTGCTCTGAAGGAACATCAATAGTTAGTGAGATAGATGGTGCATCCTATTTGGAATGTAACAATTAATCTAGAGTTTATTTTGGCTTAGTGATTTTCTATGTAATATTAATATTCAGTAGGTTACCATTTCTTTCTGAATTGTCCAGATTCATAACTGCATGTAACTGAATGGAACATGGTACCTTGACCATCTGAGACAGACTCTGTATCTGCCACAGAGCTGGTCTTAATTTATGAATATAGTATAGAACCTATTTTATTCTACTCCTGTGTTTGCAGATTGTTGTGTTTAGACTGTTAATGTGTAAGAGTCCTTATATCATCTCTTCTTAAAAAATAGTGGCTATTGGTCTTGTGGTGTGGCTTATGTTAATGGTGGAACTTATCTTTGTTTACAAAGACTTTGGAAATGGTCTGAAGGAAAATGGTAAGTGTTACTTGTAAAATTCTGTAGAAAATAATTAAAACCAGTGGCAAACTCAATTTATTAGACTAGATTGATAATAATTAAAACCTGTGGCAAACCCAACTTATCAGACTAGATTGATAATAATTACAACCCGTGGCAAACCAAACTTATCAGATTAGATTGGTAATATTGTACTTGCTACTGCAAAACGTAAATCCAACTTAAATGTAACAGGGTAATGAAGTTTTGTTAATCACTGGAAACACACATAATCAAACACAAAAATCAACATTTTGACAAAAAGGTTTTATCAACATACAAGAACATATTGATGCTCACATGGCAGAGAAAATATGGATATAACCCAGATGGGTTAAAACTAGGTCAGATATGAACAAATAAAAATAGAAAATAGATAAAACAAACCCAAATATCGGTAAAACAAGACAAACAGCCCAGAAATAATGGGCTTTAATCCCAAAGGGTTCAATCTTGCCATCTGGACTGTTTCGGGTGTGTGACACCTCTCCCACCAGGATACTCTCAAGAACACTTGGAGGTGGTCCTATATGGACAAGGTCAAACTTGTTCTCACTTTCCACCACCATAGCTCTGCTATTCATCGTATCCTTCTCTGACATCATCTTCTTCAGTTGGATCCAACAACAAGTGATATGTTCTGTGACCC
The DNA here is from genome assembly GCA_034231615.1 of Meghimatium bilineatum. NCBI lineage: Eukaryota > Metazoa > Mollusca > Gastropoda > Stylommatophora > Philomycidae > Meghimatium > Meghimatium bilineatum. The sequence continues at coordinate 42,778,340 of CM067317.1, read as the reverse complement.
CCTCCTCTGGTTGTCTACAGATGTGACAAGAATATCAGGAATTTATCACTCCAGAGTCACCGCAAGCCTGACATTCCTAATCATTTCAGCACGATCAGCTGCAAACATAATAAATGCTACACCTGTGCCTATGTCACCAAGACCTGGTCTGTTACATTCCCCACAGCTACCTTCATCATTGAAGAAAGTTTCACATGTGTGTTCACACCATCTATGCCATTATCTGCATGTGGTTCACCAAGACATATGTTGGTGAGACTGGAAGGAGGCTCGCAGACCGATTCTGTGTGCATGCATACAGTATAAAAAAAACCAGAAGGACACTTCTGCTGCTGACCATTTAAATAGCATGTGCTATCAGGGTGCCTATGATAATCAGGTGACGACCATTAAGTCATGCCTCTCAGATGGCCAGACCCGTCATGCACCTGAGAGCTGTTATTTATATCAGTTTGGTATGATTGCACTGTTGGGATTAATGCCAGTCATTCGTATGGATGATATGATGTTGTTTCATCATTTCTGTTTTATCTTTTTTCCACCAATATTTGGGTTTGTTTTGTCTATCTTCTGTGTGTGTTTTTTTTCACCTCACAAACTTCTAGTTTGAACCCTTCCAGGTTATATCCATATTTTGCTCTGTCATGATAACGTCAAAATTGTCATTCTTACTCATCGTTTTTTGTGTGTATGTAGTCTTGATAAAGGTCTTTTGTTCAAAATGCCAATTTGTGTGCATCATTATGTATGTTTCCAGTAATTAGCAAATTTTGATTACCTTGTCAGACTAGGTAGATTGAACATCAACCATCCACATTTTCTATTGATATTATTAGATATATTAGTAGTACTATCTAGAAATGAGGGAAATAAATTTAATTTTTTTGGAAGGCCCTAAAGATCACACAATCAACACCTGACCAGAACTCTAAGTCTACACACACTGGGATGACCTGTACAGGATATGCTTGATTTATTATTATTAATTAAAACCAGTGACAACTGAAGTCAGATGTGACAGGCCATTCAACAGCATTCACACAATGAAGTTCCATTCTCTGGACTATATCCTGTTGGAAATTTAGTAGGACTATTGTCCTGCTACAAGAGAGATACAGTGGGAGTTTGAGAACGAATAAAAAACAAAATTAGATTAATGTAGTTAGACATGGATGAATCTTTGTAGGTTTGTCATGTGCCATATACCAAGACATACACTAACTCATATACCATATACCAAGACATACACTAACTCATATGCCATTACAGAAATTAATGCAAGTAATAAAGATATATATGTAAATAGATGGGTTCAAGTTTATTATTAAATCAACCAATATTCATACTATTAAGAACTGCACAGAATAGCTTTGAACAGACAGAATTGGATAGATCTGACCTCTGCGCTAACTTCAGCGCAAAAGGAAAATGAATGAATGAATGAAAGTCTAGTTTGGGTTTCTCAACCTGGTCTCATGAGCACCTTGGTGCTCTTGTAAGAATATGTGCTCATGCCATGCAAGTTAAAAAATGCTTGCTTGCAAGCACTAATGATTACATGTAGGCTGTGTTCATGGTCTGAAAAAATTGAGAGCTCCTGCTGTTCTTCACATTGCCACATTGTAATTCAAATATTTATTTCTATTCTTGAACAGTCAGACAAGTTGCCACTGAGAAAACAAGTTTGTTGACATCGAACAGATCAACATGGAGTATCAGATGAGACTTATGATTCAACATGTTGCAGAAGTTGATATATTTAGAATTATATAAGCATACTGGATGTTTGTGGATATTTGTTTACGGTTCTACTTATTCCTTTCAGCTCCCTGTGGAGCATAGACCTGTAACTGTTGTTTTCCAACAATTTCTATCCTGAAATGTCTGCTTCTACTCTGCCCATGAATGACCTGATTAATGTGGTCTTCTCTGCTATTGTTCTACATCAGGTATTCTTTAATCTTCCAACTCACTTCTTCCCCTGTTGGTCCAGTCAAGTATCTTCCTAGCATCTCAGGTATCTTTCTGAATATATGCCATATCCATTGTTCCATGTAAACTGTGTGGCCGTGCAACTCATTAGAGTGCAGTTCAAAGAATTGAACACTCAATGCACAACTTTTACATCATCACTGTATATTTGCAGCTTCTATCACAAATGAATGCTGATATGGTCATCTTCTTCAATGTTCATTCTCAAACTCCCGCTGGTTCCCTCCTATAGCAGGACAATGGTCCTACTAGATTTCCAGCAGGATGCAATCTAAAGAATGGAAATGCACAGTGTTTCCTTTTTTTGCACCAATGGTCCGACACATCCGTCTCTGGTCTCTTTCACAACCTGATTGTTTCATTTAGATAACGTTGAGAAATTTGATGTTGGGCACAAATTACTGAAAGTAAATATCATCTTTTAAAATCTGTTTATCTACATCCTTATCATTTAATCTTTCTGACTGTTCCCTCATCTTCTTGACAGTTCCCACATATCCTGATTGTCTGATATATTCTTTACCTTATCTTCCTGATTGCTCTGACATATTCTTGACATTTCCGCCATATTCCTGATTGCTCCGATATATTCTTGATCATTCCCATATCTTCCTAACCATAGGAAGATTATTATTCCCTCATTTTTGTCAATGTTGCTTCTAAAATACTGTATGTTTCCATGTATATGCCGGTCCGTCTATAAAACAATCCCATGGCTTTTAATGTTCCAAATCTGACAAAAATTGAAAATCAGTGTATAGGCCGAGGCAGGGACAAAATAATAATAATACCGGTAATAATCACTCTGGAATCTCGCTGGACAAGCGAAAACACGCTAAAAGGAAATTAACACAAACTTTAGCAACTGTAAGATGCAAGGTCATTTCTGTCATTTGAGTCCACCCATTCACTGAATGAATAGTATAGCTGGGAACAATACATCAAAGATACAGTGACATCTTTTATGATACAGTGACCTTCCCAGGTGTGTCGCCAGCAGTCATTAAACCTGTAACATCCAGGAACCAGTATTGTTTCGAGCTATTCTATTCATACAGTCAGGAAGGTTGGCCACCACAGTGGTATTACCGAATATTTGTGTCTAGGAACCCGCACTACGCTCGCACAGATGGTGTCTAAAGAGCTAGAAAATAGATGTGTTTCAACATTTCACTATTCTTATCCGTCATACCAAGGTTGCAAACACATTTTTTAGGCCGATATCGCTGTCTTTAATAAATTTGTATGAAATTGAACTCGCTCGAAAGAGCCTTGAAACTTTCTCGGTATCATAATGAACGTTTGCACTTTTTGAATGAATTTCAAAGCTCAAGAGTTATTTCATGTACTTCTTCTTCAGCATTCATTCTCAAACTCCTGCTGGATCTCCCTTGTAGCAGGACCATGGTCTTACTAGATTTCCAGCAGGATGTAGTCCAGAGAATGGAAATGCGTTGTATCGTCATTTTATTTGCGACAATGGTCCGACACATCCGCCTTTGACAGGAAAGAATTTGGTCTAACAGATGTCATTTTTTTTCCAATGGAATTCCGACTTTGAAGGATTTGAATGACTGTAAGCCTACTAGTACTGGTAAGTTTTTTCCCTCTGTTATCAGCATTTGACGTTATTGTTCTCGTTTTTTGTGTTTCTACAGCTTTTTAAAAATAATTTTTGTTGTTCGCATATTATTCCATATATAAGTCAAGCCTCTTACTTTAACCCAATCAATCTCTGATAGCCCACAGGTAGCCGCTATATATTTAATCCTGGATAACCCGTTGGTGCCTGTTTAACTCTTTCAGCACGTAATTATACCCGGGGTTTTTACGTAATTAATTTTAGGCTAACTTTTTGGACCGCAACATGAGTTAGGCGCAAGCTTCCTGAAGACAAAGTATTAGCTATAGAAGGTCATATAAGGTATCAAAAGAAAGATAATTGAATGTGGAATCCATATACAATATAAAAATATAATAATTGTAAGAACAACATACAAAAACTGCACCAGAAACAGGAATGTTAGCTGGATAGACATTTTTTTAACATATATTTTCTTCTACTCACCCTCAATTTTACTTGTCTTGAAATGTTGATATCCATTCTTACTAAAGTACATGCATTGATAGCCAATTTACTAATCATAATTAGTTTATTTGAAGTAAATCTATCAACTGGCTAGTGTGTTATTCTATTTTTAGTGCACAATGTCCAATTTCAGAACCGAACAAAAATATTGTGAAAATTCAGGAAATATTTCCAAGTATTTAATTTTCAAAGATGAAATTTTTATTCCACTCAATATTATCATTAGGTCTAGCTATATTTTCTGTATAACATAATACAAAATTATCATTGATGTCACTAGGCCTATCTGATTCTTCAGAAACAATATCAGTGGGAACAGTTTTATAATTTTTGAGCTCTTACCTCTAATCTATTAGGTGTAGGTCTATTTCTTTTCCGATTTTCAACAAGTCGGCAACCTCCACTGTCAAAATCGAAAGCACTGTTGTTTACCTTGAAATCACTTGAAATAATATCTCCAATTATAATACTCAGGAATAATAAAGCCCGATGTTTGCTGAAGGATTCAGCTCTCTTGCTAGTGCAACATGAAGTCATTTTGCTAATTTTGAAATCCAGAACCTAACTTGTTTGAATTATAATTTGAAATAATTTTACCATGCTTGGGATTGCTGATCACGCTGATGGTATCCGTTTGTTAGCCAGATTTCTAAATGTTAAATGGCTAAATAAGTTAATAGTTGTTATTTACGAACCAAACAAGGCCAAAACGGAGGGTATATATAGAGTTACGTTATACCGTGCATACGTAGTCAAAGGGGAGAGACTATGCTACGTTAAAACGGACATACATAGGAATTGAGTTAACACATGGTAATTTTCATTGATGTCCGTTACTGGTTCCATGCGAATAGACATGCTAAATTTATTCCTAATGTGATTACCGGTAATGGTGGATTCCAGTGTTGTTTTCTGATCGTTTCTAAAAGCTGGCATTTCCGAACAGCGGAAGGTTTATGACCTTCAATTTTCATCAAAACTTGTTAAAAATGGACCTACTTATGATTCAGATGATGTTGATAGGCAATTTTTAAATAGAATTCTAGAGAACAAGAGTGAATCAGACATTGATGGTGTAGTAGTTCAGTATTTAGTAGGTCTAGTTGAAATTAGCGGTAACCTGTAGTGTAGGCCTAATTGATGATGTGAGAATTTGTCTCTCCTCCCCCCATCCTCTCCTTTGATCACAACTAAGCCTATCTTTCACTATTTCTACATCAGTCGTTCATGCACAGAGCTAGCCAATTTGTTTATTTGTTTGTTTGTTTTTCGTTCGCTCCATTGTAACGATCACGGATATCCGTGCGATTTCCGCCGGGAGCGTGATTACGTTGTGCCACCGTTATGCGCCTTGTAGGCCTAGCACATCCGATTTCGGCATGCCTTGACAATTCAGGTGGGCTACCCTTAGCCTGTGACAGCCTCTATATCTGTCTCCAGGCACGCGTAGTGGAGCCTCTTCGCCCAGACGATTTTATGCTCTCGTCTGACTCAAACGAGGTGTTCCACTGTCTATGAACTTGCCTCGTGTAATTGGACGTGCTGTGCCTGTGCCCATTGGGTACTGAACCGTTTCTCATCCGTGAGCCTGGTTCCTTAAGGGGAAGAACTCAACAGAGGAGTTGGACAGCCAATATGTAATCTGTATACAAATTTTCAGAAAAACCAGATCCTGTTTTTGGAAACCTGTCTAGGGCTTTCTTTCTGTGAATTAGGCCTATATGTTTGGAAGTATTCAAGTTACAGAATGATGTTGTCATGCTGTGTAAGGGAGACTGCTTTGCAACCCTTATTGGAACATTTATCAGCAAATAATTTAACACAAGTAAATGAAGCTGATATGAAACTGGTGCTTATTTTTTGTCTCTCCCATGTCACATGACAAGTAAACTTATCTTACATGACATGACATTCACAAAGATATGTTCACAGATCAGTACCTGATCCATGTATCTGTTAATTGGACATTGAATCTTGCAAATTGTATTTTTTTAATTAATTTTCTTACACAATCACCTCTTATTTTCTGTGGAGTTATCCCCCTTGCCCTGGGCATGAAGCCTGGAGTTTTTCCTGATCTGTCGGGATTGAAAGAATTAAGAAATGAAAAGAATTTAAAACAATTTGGCTTATACATGGAAATATATGATAGGTAATACTTGAATCATCTGGCTATTTATTTTATGGGACCAGTTTTATTTATTATTATTTCTGTTTATTTATGTGTATGTTTCTAGACCTGGTGTTTGAGTAGGACACAGTATGTGAAAATATACTAAGTGTTTTTTGTTTAGAACAAAGGAAAGTATGTGTAAATATGTTAGATCTTTTTGGTTAGAACAAAGTACAGGTATGTAATGCGTACATAACAATATCCAGCGTAAGAAATTTACACTATTACTGAAATCAACTCTCTGGGACCCTATTGCCGTTTGATATAGTCAATTTTACAGTCAGTTTTGGAATCAATCATACCCCATATGAAAATCAAGATATTCTCCATATAGCAAGAGCAGCGCAGAATCTTATCTCTGCATATCCAATTAGTTAGTTAGTTAGTCATTGGATCATTGTCACTGCACTCCGGACAAGTCCATAGGTGATCAGATCTCTCCTTGAGTGTATCTGCCATTACTGATGGTCCCAGTACGCTGTTGATTGACCATAATTCTTTCTCACCCACAAAACCGCTCCTTTCTAGCGACACCACATTTCAAACCAAACTCCCTTATTCTAGTCATGGAACAAGAGTCATCATCACTTATACAGTAATTTGTTCGTGTTTTCCCATAGGCAGTTGAAAATGTCTGTCGATCCATCGCTCCACCAACAGCTGTAGTAGCAGTGTGTGCGGCCAACCTATCTGCTCTCTCATTACCCCGGACTCCCGCATGTCCCGGCACAAAAATAAAAATGCTTTATGCACACAGGAATTCTTCATTGCATTCAGCCACTGTTCCTGAATGTATCCCACCTGAACTTTCACAATCATTCTCATCGAGTCACTGAGTATACAGGCATGCTCGCAGACACTCATTTCAAACCATTGGTCAAATTTTGGCCAAAATCTTCATTGTCATGCTGCTTGTCATCTTAGCGAATGCACCACTATCCTCTCTGATGGTCTCCCCTCCCACCTTTGAGCCATGAAGGTCCAGGCACTCCTGATGTGCCTCACAACTGACCCATATGTATATATAATTATATCACCTTCCCTGGAATTCTCACCATTCAGAGTGAGCACCTCCAACTCCACCACTGTCTGACACTATTTCCTGCATTCTCTATTGAGTGTTATTATTACTTTGAATGCTGTCTGACAATCTAAAGGTGCCCGACTCCATTCCGCACCAGGTAGCAAAACCTCCAATAAAAAATTTCACTCTAACGCTATGTTGCTTTTATTAATCACCCTAAGGGCATTCAGAATATCAGCTCATTGTGATCATGCAATGGTTCCCTGGACATAGTGATATAGCAGGAATAGAAGTAACAGACAGACTTGCAAAAAGAGGTGCCTCAACAAAAGCAAAGACCTTGTAGTATGAGAACAGTCAAATAGATTCTCAGAAACAACACCAGGGAAATCAGGCTGAACAGATGGGCTGACTGGTCAAAATTTATTTAATGAAATGACACGACCAAAGGACAGTGACAGCATAAACAAACTCTGTAGGAGAAACCAATCCTTATCTTTCAGTTCAAATAGGACATGCAAGGATCAATAGCCATTTAAACCATATCAAACCCCAGCAACTACCCACTTGCAGACACTGCTTTCATCCGAATAAAAGAATTGAACACCTCCTTATTGACAGCCCTTACCTTTCAACTGCCAGGAAAAAACTTCTACAGACACTCTTAACAGTCACTAACTTATTGTATGGATCACTAAGTCAACTTTAGAAGACCTCACTTTTTTATGAACGGCATTGTGCTGACAAGAGTATCATTACTCATCAGCACTCGGATATCGACAACAACAACAACCATACCACTCATGAGATGATGTTCATGCAGTCTGTGCAGGGTTACACATTCACAAGCATTAGTCATATCTTATTTTACCTTCCTCCATCTACACATAATCCATCCATAAACCCGTAACACATAAGGATTGTATGGGTACCAAATTGGATACATCAACATACAAATTCTTCCAGAATTTCTATCTTCAACATTGCGGAAGATTGAGGAAAAATCTTGAACTGTCCAGTCTGATGTCCGTGATTTTCTTTTAACCACTGATTCTTCCATCTTTGACTGTTTCCTGTAGTATAATTTTAGACAAGAAAACGTGTTGGCATACATATCCAAACCATGCAAGTTTTCATTTTTTCACTATTGAAAGCAATGTTTTTTTATTTCTTATGTTCTCTATAGCAGATGCACATAATTCATCTGAAACATTTGTATTCTAAGGCTTGTAACGATATCTACAGTTAGTGTCCAACTCTCATAGCCATATAAATACAATAGAAAGCACTAATAAGTTATAATATTTAATTTTCACTCTCTAATACTGATGTTGCTTTTATTAACCTCCCTAAGTGTGTTCAAAATAGGACAGACAAAAACAACATTCAGAAAAATGAAAAATTTATTGTGTACCGTAATATGACCTTGTCATTAGAGGTGAGAAAGAGAGTTCTGCAGTGCTATATAACCTCTATACTAACATATGGATGCGAGTCTTGGACAATCAACAAACTGGAAAGTGGGAGATTGGAGGCAACAGAGATGTGGTTCTCCAGAAGAATGCTGAGAATACCATGGACTGCCAGAAAAACTAATGTAGAGGTGTTGAAAGAGTCAAATGCTAAACTGACCTAAATCAACAATATAAGAAAAAGGCAATCTTCTTTTTTTGGCCACTTCATGAGACAGGCAGGTTTAGAGAACATAGTCACAACAGGCAAGATTAAAGGCACCAGAGACAGGGAGGGTGAAAATTTTAGACAGTTTGACAACCTGGCACGACAAGGAAACAACAACGACTTTGATACATAATACTGTGGACATAGAGCTGTGGAGAGCCATGACTGTCTACGCCACCTGGCATGGCACCTGATGATGATGATGAAGGGCATTCAGAATATCAGCTCAGTCCATTGCGTGTCTGGTCCCATTGGTTATACCAGATAGCCCATCTGATTGTTCATTTCCTCAGCCACCCGCAGCTACCATCATGGATATCACATATATAGACTATCTTTGATGTTCTGGCTTGAGAGAACAACCAGATGTGCACACATTGAATCTATAGTTGGTGAGTTCATAATAAGGAGGAATGAAGTCAGCATCTGCATGATATTCACACTGCAATGACACATCTAGGTTGAAATTTTATTTGGGGAGTACTGTATTCTTGTTGTTCATCTGGGAGTCGAGGTAGTAAAGTATTTAAATCACTCTCCCACCGACAAGCAGACTCTGGTTTTGAGTAAATTCATATTCATCGTTTGTAATAAAATTATTCAAGTGGTTCACCCGGCTACCAGGAAGTAGAGTACGAGGGCTTATGCTCTGTGAAGGTTCAGGAAATGGTGGCATCACTACTTAAGTACGGTGGAAGATGTTTGTGTTGCAGTTTCTGGTCAGCCACTGACTAGGCAGCTGAACACTTTTGAGAAAATCATGTGCTATGACACTGGTTCTTCTGGGTTCAGTGTCAAACTCTGCTTCCATACAGTTTAGAAAATGGAATGTGCTGTGTTATTGTTTAACATTGAGCTGTGATATCTGTGACTTTCACCATCATGTATCTGACTTGAGCATGAGGTTTTGCTCACTTTAGGAAATGATTTATCCTACTTGAGCATGGCATTGTGATCACTTTGACCATTTAAAAGACAGCAATTCCACCCCTAAACCAATTTAGTTATCTCTTACAACATCCATGACAGGTCACAATGTTATTATCTTTGCTAAGAAGGCTTGGGTGCGGGGTTGACTACATCACACCATGATCTCCACTGTGATGAAGCCTGCCGAAGATCCATGCTGGAAGGGAATGAACCCTTTTATGTGCAACATGCCTTGAAATTGCAAGAAAGTCATGGCAAAGATCACTCCGAGTAGAAGACTGTCCAGCGCATGGCATTGCACGCTACAGTCACATTAAGTCAGTCATCTGGGACTTGTAAAAGTTCAGGAGAACATCCTCATCACAAAATAATACCAGGGTAACACCAGTCTGAGGCTGAAAGTAAAACTCCACTACATGGCATAGGAAATATGAGTGACACATGCATGCTTCCTTGGGGAGGGGGTCCTATCATCATTTTGTAAGTCAAAGAGCAGCCGATATTCAAATTATTGCAATGAACAAAATGCAGCTATTATCACATTTTTTTAATGTGCCTTAATTTTTGTAATCAAATTTTTAAATTGTTTATTCTTTACTCATGTTCATGTTGAAATTGTTGATCAGAATGACGTTCTATGTTCCAGTTCTTTTTATTTACAAAGAACTAATGTTGGATTCAGAATAGAGTTGTATGTTCAAGCTTGTTTAGTTCTGTTTATTTACAGAGAACTAAAGTTGGATTCAGAATAGATTTGTATGTTCAAGAGAATTGTTTATAGAGAATTGAAGTTGTATATTGTATTCAGTTGAAATTTCAAGTATATTTTTTGTTATCATTATTACCAATATTCAGCATTACTTGAAAATTGTATGCCTTTTATCACACTTTATATTTTTGTGATGATAAATTTATATTGTACTTAATTTTATACATGGAGTGAATTCTGTCATTTAAGCATGCACTGACCATTAGGTTTTCCACATGCACCATGATAGCAACACCAACAAGAAAATTTGGCCTCACAATACATTCTACAAGACAAAGCTAATCTCCTAAAAAGAAGCATTCAAGCAGGCATCAAAAGATACTACCTGCTGAAGATAGCCATGATATACTACCTGCTGAATACTACCTACTACCATCAGTCAGAGAAAACGCCAGCTCACATGGTATACTTGAAATAGAGCATTTATGTTACACAATTGAATCCATGCACCATTAAAATGTTCAAGAGCACGGTCACAAAAATAGTAGGGGGCCAAAAAACTATGACAGTCCCAACTTCAATGTTCAAAGAACAACAGGTCAGGCTCACGGGTGCGTCTCTGCAAAACAAATTTTATGATCTAAAAACAATCGCTAAATACAAAAAAAAATTATCAATATTGGACTGGATGTTTAATAATTGATCACAGCAGAAGTCCTATGTACTGTATGCACCATAAGTCTTCATGCTGTCATATATAAATCACAAACAGAAAGAAAGTTGCGCAGATGCAGCATTGATCTTGGTAGCATATCCTATTCAGGATGTAGCATTTAATCTAGCATTTATTCACTGTAATGATTTTCTAGTCAATATGAATGCATTCAGTAGACTGCGTTTGCTTTTTGAATGTTCCAGATGCATAATTGCTTCTGGTAATGTTTGAACCAGGTATCTTGGTTGTTTTAGAAGTTCACTCTACTTCTCCGTCTGAGCTGGACACAACATGGGTAAATGTATATTATTACGAAGCATCAAATAATTATTTAAAAAATCAAGGTATAAGAAGAGATTTCAACCAGTTCCATTCAGTTGACACCAATTTGAACTGCCATGCTACAGTTTATGCCATACAGGGTCAGGTTTTGATATTATATATATAAATATATATATATATATATATATATATATATATATATATATATATCATTGATGCCTTTACCAAAATGTCCTACATGTATCAAGATATCTTCAAATATGAAAATACTGAGTTTTACAGTATAATTAATGAACATACAACAAAAGAGAATATATTAATTCATATCAAAATGTTGTATAATGAGAAGTTGTAACATATTCTATTCAGGACATAGTAATCAACCCAACATTTTTCAGTTTAAATTATTTTCCAAGCAATATAAATACATTTAATAGGTTGCCATTTCTTTCTGAACAGTTCAGATGCACAGTTGCTTGCTGCAAGATTTGATGTATATATAGTGAGATAAAATTTCATATTTAATGCCCATGAGATGGGAGCTGAACGTATCATTTAAAAAATACAAATCTGTAGCTTTAGACTTTGAGAAGACTGGGTCATTAGCTTTATAACTTTGAGAAGACTGGGTCATTAGCTTTATAACTTTGAGAAGACTGGGTCATTAGCTTTATAACTTTGAGAAGACTGGGTCATTAGCTTTATAACTTTGAGAAGACTGGGTCATTAGCTTTATAACTTTGAGAAGACTGGGTCATTAACTTTAGACTTTGAGAAGAATGGGTCATTAGCTTTATAACTTTGAGAAGACTGGGTCATTAGCTTTATAACTTTGAGAAGACTGGGTCATTAGCTTTATAACTTTGAGAAGACTGGGTCATTAGCTTTATAACTTTGAGAAGACTGGGTCATTAGCTTTATAACTTTGAGAAGACTGGGTCATTAGCTTTATAACTTTGAGAAGACTGGGTCATTAGCTTTATAACTTTGAGAAGACTGGGTCATTAGCTTTATAACTTTGAGAAGACTGGGTCATTAACTTTAGACTTTGAGAAGAATGGGTCATTAGCTTTATAACTTTGAGAAGACTGGGTCATTAGCTTTATAACTTTGAGAAGACTGGGTCATTAGCTTTATAACTTTGAGAAGACTGGGTCATTAGCTTTATAACTTTGAGAAGACTGGGTCATTAACTTTAGACTTTGAGAAGAATGGGTCATTAGCTTTATAACTTTGAGAAGAATGGGTCATTAGCTTTATAACTTTGAGAAGACTGGGTCATTAGCTTTATGACTTTGAGAAGACTGGGTCATTAGCTTTATAACTTTGAGAAGACTGGTTCATTAGCTTTATAACTTTGAGAAGACTGGGTCATTAGCTTTATAACTTTGAGAAGACTGGGTCATTAGCTTTATAACTTTGAGAAGTCTGGGTCATTAGCTTTATAACTTTGAGAAGAATGGGTCATTAGCTTTATGACTTTGAGAAGAATGGGTCATTAGCTTTATGACTTTGAGAAGACTGGGTCATTAGCTTTATAACTTTGAGAAGACTGGGTCATTAGCTTTATGACTTTGAGAAGACTGGGTCATTAGCTTTATGACTTTGAGAAGACTGGGTCATTAGCTTTATAACTTTGAGAAGACTGGCTCCTCAGCTTTATGATTTTTAGAAGCCTGGCTCCTCAGCTTTATGATTAAGAAGACTGGCCCCTAAAAAATACAAACTAACATATCTCAGACACATAAAGAGAAACAATGGTTTATAAATTTAATCATGGAGGGAAAAGTGTTCCAGGAAAAAGAATGAGAGGCAGACAAGGACTACTATTGATACATGATATCAAACACCTTGTGAACTGCAAGAGGCTGGGCAGCTTGTACAGAACCGAGAGTCTTATAAAGTTGCAGTGAGAACAACATTCTGTAAAGGGCACGTCACATAGAATCATCATTATCATTAAGTGCCGTCTCCACAATGAAGATTGGTTGCAATGAACCTCCCAACATTCGATGTCTCTTGTCTTGGTGGTGCAATCTGCTAGACTTAACATGTCCATCTCGTGATATTACTCTCCCACTTGTATCTGCCACTCACTTGCTCGCATCACGTAAGGTCAGCAATAAGGTGTCATGTCTTTTAATGTCCAAAATAATTTATTTGTTTGATCTTTATTTATTTCTAATAGTTATTTTTTCATACAAAGTTTTGTTAGAACCTCTTTATTCGTTTTCTTCTATTTCCATGAAGTTCTCCCTATTCTTTCATATATCCACATCAATTCTGTCTTCTAGTTGTTTGTTCATTGTCCATGTTTCTAAGCCATACATAAATATAGAATAGATGTAGCATTTTATAATTCTCATCTTTAGCTTGATTGTAATGTGTTTAGATGTTCATATTTTCCTCATTTTGTTGTGTGTACTTTTAGCCATTCCTATTCTCCTTTTAACTTCTCTTTCACATCTACCATCATTTTTGATTGTGTCCAAGATGTTGGTAGCTCATATAGAGCCAAGAGGCTTACAAAGTAGCAGTGAGAACAATGTTTTGTAAAGGATAGGTCACATAGATAGCTTTCTTATAAAGTTATCACATTTTTTCCCTACTTATTTTATTGTCATTTGTAATAATTATTTTGATATTCAGTTCCCCATCAAGGCCAGCACCGTGCAGTGGTGATGGGGCTTAGTTCAGCCATCAGGGGCTGGAAACTAAGACTGGTCGGGCAGTCCCATTCGAGCAGGACCATAGTCCTGCCCAAGTAAGCAGAGTGCTGAAGACGGAGGCATCCAGCCAAAAGGCGCACAGATAATCAGGATGCCACGCACAAAACACAATGGAAACATGTCTGTATCTATAAAAAGTTATGGTGCCTGCCCTGTGGCGGACGTTCAGGCCGGGCCCTATACCTCGAAAGGGCCCAACCTCAGTTACTGAAAGTCCTTCTCAATTGCCTCGAGGAGCCAGGAGGCAAGGGAATAGAGCTACTGGCCAAACAAACAAACGACCAATAAAAATAATGCACTGGAATGCTGAGGGTGTCAACAGTAAAAGAGATGGATACAGCAAAAAATTGGAACTTGAAAATGTCCTCAGTGAAGAACAAGTTAATATATGCTGTATCCAAGAAACACACCTCAGCAGCGACATAGCGTTCAAAATCAGAGGCTACCAGTGCTACCGATCTGACCGAAAGGACAGGCGAAAGGGTGGAATTCTGACACTTGTTAAAAACAATATCAGCGCATGTAAGCTGAAAGTATATATGGAAGGGGCAGAATACCAGATGCTCCACCTAAAAACAGACAGTGCAGAATTCCATCTCCTGATCTACTACTGCCCAAATGATAAACCATTGGCACTAGACACAATTCCAGATAAAGAGAGACTTATGGTGTGTGGTGACTTCAACAGCCACTCTCAGAGCTGGGGCTACGATCATATCGACAAGATAGGTGAGGAACTTGAGAGCTGGCAGGATGAAAATAATCTCATCCTTATTAACCAGCCAGCAGACTCACCAACCTTCTACTCGAGAGCATGGCACACCACCTCTACACCAGATCTGGCATTCCACTCACCAAGCCTGGAATATCACACGTGTCGTTGGAAAAAATTCACAATGAATTTACCAAGGACAGCAGCACGCTCACTAGGTGGAACTATAAGAGGGCAGACTGGAAAATGTACCAGCATTTAACCAGTGGACATGAACTTGGACAAAGACATCAATAGAGCAGTGAGTGAATTTAATAGATGTATACTACATGCTGCTAGTAAAACCATACCCAGGGGGGCACGCAAAAACTACAAACTGAGATGGAAACATCTAGACAGCAGGCCGAGAACAGACCTAGCCAAGAACATCACAACAAATATCAGCAAACAAAGGCTAAATTTCAAAGAGCCAAGTTACAAGCCAGACGGAGCAGCTGGAAAGAAAAAACAGAGTCGCTGAACCTAGAAAGAGATACTAGGAAATTATGGAAACTTGTAAAACAACTAAATGATGAAGGTACAGGGAGAAATACCAGGATCACACTTTATAAAGATAAAAACATTTTAACAGGTAAACATGCAGCTGATTATTTTGCAGAAGACAATAACATCAGAGTCAGTCCAGACAAACAACAGGAGGTTCGAGAGAACCAGCAAAACATTGGACAAGGTGAACCTATACCTGAAGTCATGGAGGCACCAATCACAATGAGAGAACTGGAGCATGCAATATCCAAATTGAAAAAGTCCCCTGGAGCTGATGGAGTGTCCAATGAAATGATTAGAAACCTGGGAATTGCAGCAAGAGCAAAGCTACTGCAGATCTTTAACACAAGCTGGTCCACAGGTAATGTACCACATGTGTGGAGAGAAGCAATAATGATACCACTCCTCAA
Source organism: Meghimatium bilineatum (assembly GCA_034231615.1). Lineage (NCBI taxonomy): Eukaryota > Metazoa > Mollusca > Gastropoda > Stylommatophora > Philomycidae > Meghimatium > Meghimatium bilineatum. The sequence goes on along the minus strand of CM067317.1, from coordinate 42,762,349 downwards.
ATCAGGAAAAGATGGCAACACAGTCTCCAACTACAGGCCCATCAGCCTCACAAGCTGTCTATGCAAAACAATGGAACGCATTATCAATCTTAGGATGCAGTGGTACCTTGAAAGTGAAAACCTTCTGGTATCACAGCAAGCAGGTTTCAGACAGTGCTACTCTACTGAAGATAAGGCAACTTACCTCTCCCAAGAGATTGAGGATGCCTTCCAAGATAAGAAACTGGTACTAGCAGCATGGATAGACCTCAGAAAAGCATTTGATAAGGTCTGGAAAGAAGGGCTCCTAAAGAAATTGCAGGGTTAGCTCAAGAATGTACAAATGGGTAAAAGCATACCTGCATAATAGAAGAGCCAGGGTACAATTAGATGGTCGCAAGAGCAAGAAAGTTCTACTGCGTCATGGAGTACCCCAGGGAGGAGTCCTGTCACCCACACTTTTCTTGGTTTACATCAATGACCTAGTTGCTGAACTACCACATGGGATCAAAGTGGCAATGTATGCTGACGACCTGGTCATATGGTGCACGGAAGAACATGCGACAGTGGCCACTAAACAAATACAAAGAGCTATCGATGCTCTAACCTTATGGGCTAATAGATGGTGCGTCAGGATTAACACAGATAAGTGCAGCACTACACTCTTTACCCTCTCATCAAAACAAAAAGCCGGTCATATCAAAATAGATGGAGAACTCTTAAAAGGAGACAAACAACCCACATACCTCGGAGTTACATTTGATGATAAACTTATATGGAAGCAGCACATAAACAAAGCAACAACAAAAGCCAGGAGGAAGTTAGCTATCCTGAGAAAACTAAGTGGAACCACATGGGGAGCCAGTGGGAATATACTCAGTAAAGTTTACCAGCAAGGCATAAGACCACACCTGGAATATGGTTCAGCTGCATGGTGTTCTGCATCAAACACCATATTACAAGATCTAGATAAAGTGCAAAACCAGGCACTTAGAATAATGTTGGGAGCAATGAAATCAACACCCATAGCAGAGATGCAGAAAATTGGAAGAATGCAAACACTTGGTGAACGCAGAGACACAAAAATACTAATTCAGGCAGAAAAGTTTCAGTGTATGCCAAGTCATCCAATGAAGGAAAGATTCCAAAATCTAGCAATGGGGCGACTGAAAAGAAGCAGCTTTATCCATCAAGCTAAACGACTCCGCAGACAACTTACAGACCAACCTGAAGTTGACAGCCCCTTAAGGCCTGTACCAGAACAAATCCCATGGAGTGAAAGGCATAGAATGCCAATATTCATTCAGACCCATGTGAAAGGAATACTAAGCGAGGACGAACAGAACAGTGTGCAGCGAAGAACAGTCACCCTCAGTTTCCTGGATGAGGAATATCCACAAGATATATGGGTCAGAGTATACACAGATGGGTCAGCACAGAATGCCGTGAGGAATGGAGGTGCAGGTGTATATATAGAATATCCACACAAGCCTAGAGATACCATCAGAACACCAACAGGAAAATTCTGCAATAATTATGATGCTGAAATCCAAGCAATTAGTATGGCAGCTAAAAAACTGCTGAACTCCAACTCTGACCTACAGCCTGTGGTATTCCTGACAGATGCAAGGTCAGTGCTTCAAGCTCCCCACTCTGGAAAACTAACAGACTTGAAAAAATTACTTAGCGAATTATCTTACCAGTATAGGGTAACCATGAAGTGGATACCCTCTCACTGTGGAATACCAGGAAATGAAAAAGCAGACCAACTGGCTAAGGAAGGTGCTGCCGAAGACCAACCAGATATACCAATCACCTACCATCAGGAAAAACAGATGATCAAGTCAATAAGAAAGCCACAAACACTAACACAAGATGACTATCACATTATGAACAGATCAGAACAAGTTATAATTCTACGTCTCAGAACAGAACCGACTCCGCAGTCACATGTATACAAAGTTAAAGATTGGCAACACGGCCATGTGGACAGGCAGCACAGAGTGCCAAACATATACTTCAAGAGTGTTCTGAGCATGAAACACTGAGGCAGACATATTGGCCAGAGGAAACAACACTGGAATCAAAACTCTATGGGACACTGTATGAACTACAAAAGACAGTGAGTTTTATTAAGGAGACAGAATTACAGATATAGACATTTTTCAAGTGAATGAAAGAAGAAGAAGAAGATATTCAGTTTTAAAAGTACAATTTGACAGAAATATTACATGAGATAACTTGAAGATGTCCTGCTGGCATTTGAATTCTCTAAGATTAAAAATTATTCATTGTTGAATGCTACTCTAGCTTGTTACTATCAGCAGCTAATTTCTTACTATCAAAGTACTATGAGCATTTCATGTGTTACTATAAAATACTATGAGCAATTTATTACTATTTGGTACCATGAGCAATTAATGTTACTATAAAATACTATGAGCATCTAATTTGCTACTATCTAGTACTATGAGCATCTAAGTTGTTACCATCAGGTACTATGAATTATCTAATTTGTTACTACTAGGTACTATGAGCATCTAATTTGTTACTATAAAAACTATGAGCATAATTTGTTACTATCAGCATTTAATTTGTTACTATCAAATACTATAAGCATCTAATTTGTTCCTTTAAAAAACTATGAGCATCTAATTTGCTACTATCAAATACTATGAGCATCTAATTTGTTACTATCAAATACTATAAGCATCTAATTTGTTCCTTTAAAATACTATGAGCATCTAATTTGCTACTATCAAATACTATGAGCATCTAATTTGTTACCATCAGGTACTATGAATTATCAAATTTGTTACTACTACGTACTATGAGCATCTAATTTGTTACTATCAAATTCTATGAGCATCTAATTTGTTATGACCAGGTACTCATCTTCAAGTGCCATCTCCACAAAGAAGTTTAACTGCAACAGACTTCCAGCACCCTGTCTTGGTGGTGTATTCTTCTAGACTGTAACCTGTCCATCTCGTGTTATTCTCTCACTTGTATCTCTACCTACCTACCTCTCCTCGACTTTACCCTCAAGTAAGGTCTTCAACAAGGTGTCTATCTTTTAATTTGTGCAAAATATTCCTCCTGCCGCTGGATTATTTTTTGGTGATGTTATGTATTAAGTGGTGACTGTTTTGAAAACGCTATAACTTTTTTGTTGTTAGAGATATTTACATAATATTTGTAAATATAAAGAATTCAATTCTGCATATATTGGTGTAAGTATTGTTTGTGTGTGATATGTAAGACAGTCGCAAAGATGTTTTTTCAAGCAAATTATAACAAAACAAAAAAACGAATTGTGGTCTCAATTGAATAAAATACCAGATTTATCTAAAATGGTCACCAAAATATTCAAATATTTTAAAATGATGACCAGGGACCTAGCAACAGGGCCTTGAACACTCGATCGCAGATATTTTAGATAGTGTAAACTGTTTTCGAACGTACTCTATGGCCTCTCACTAAAGGTTTTGTAGACACAACCATCATCATCATCATCATCAAGTGCCGTCTCCGCAACGAAGGTTGGCTGCAACGTATCTCCAATATCTCCTGTCTCTTGTCTTGGTGGTGCACTCTGCTAGACTGTAATCTGTCCATCGTGTAATGTTACTCTCCCACTTGTATCTCTGCCTACCTCTTGCTCGCTTCCCTTTGACTTTACCCTCAAGTAAGGTCTTCAATAGGGTGTCATGTCTTTTAATGTGTCCAAAGTATTTTATTTGCCTGATCTTTATTTCTCTTAGTAGTTCTTTCTTTATATTAAGTGTCTTTAGCATCTCTTTATTTGTTTTCTTCTCTTTCCATGTTTTGACACAACCACATGGTACATAAAACTGATGTGGCTTCTCTACAACGTCATCTCAAGCACCATCATAATTATCACCATCATGTATTGGGTGAGATCGGAATACGATGAAGGTAATCATATTATGCAGGGCTGTATTAATGTCTTTTCTACATACTATGTGTTATTGGACCTCTTTTTTTTTTCCCTTCTCCTTGCATGATGTTCTCCATATTCTTCTATATATCCACATCTCAAAGACATCAATTCTGTCTTCTAATTGTTTGTTTATTTGTCAGTGTTTCTGAGCCATACATTAATATAGAATAGATGAAGCATTTTATAATTTTTATTTTTAGCTTGTTTGTAATTTCTGTAGATGTTAATATTTTCCTCATGTCATTGAAAGTACTTTTATCCATTCCTATTCTTCTTTTAACATCTGCCATCATTTGTGATTATGTGCCAGAAATATTGATATTATACTAGTTGTAGTTTCTCTCCATGTTTTTTTTAATGTTTAGCACCTGTTCTTCAGTGACTTTGCTGATTATTATCATTGTTTTTGATCAGGTACAATGAGCATCTGAGATGTTACTATCAAAATGTTATTGAGCATCTAATTTGTTACTATCAGGTGCTATGAGCGGCTAATTTGTTATATCAAATGACATGAGCATGTAATTTATCACTGTCAAAGTACTATGAACATTTAATTTGTTACGGGTATGCCTCAGTTATCATACCAGTGGAATCCGTCTATAGCACATCCTTTTATAACAAATTAACAAAACTATTCAAACTCCCCAATTATTATTTATTTTTAATTGTTTATACTGTATATAGCAAATTACTGTTATTAATTACATAGCCTACATATTTTGTCAGTCTAGAGCAAGTTGTTATAATGGGATTTCGCTCTACCAAGTTATTATAATGAGATAAGACTATATACCAAGTTGTTATAATGGATGTTAAAACTGTATTGTGTCAGTCCAGACCAAGTTGTTATAATGAGATTCCACTGTATCTTTAAAAAAAAGAAGACAGTATTCTTCTTCTTCATTGTAAAATCCTTAAAATCCTGGACTATTCAAGACTTCAACTCTAGTTTTGCCTTTATTCAACTTTTTCGTCTTTGTTGATTTGATGTTTCACTACTGTATTTATAGCCATAATATATACAAAATGACTCAACCAATCATACAGACTATTTTTATTATGTAGTAACTGACAACATTCATACTTACATCAAGAGATAAAATCAGAAATGTGAAATCAGACATATTGAAATGAATACTAAATTTCAAACTAAGCTTTCACTAGGATACAGGTTCCCAAAATATTTTGAGTTGTGATCTACATTTTATAAAAAAAATTAAACTGAGTCCCAAAACCAAATTTATAAAATTTAGTGAGTGATGTGTGATATATTAAAAAACACACTTTTACAGAGTGAAAGAAACACCACAGACAAGAAGATTTTAAAATATAATATTGTTAAATATAATTTTCACTGATATGCTATAATTAAACCATCGCATTTAATATAAGTTTCAAAATTCACGATCCCCATTGAATTGAGGCCAACTCCTTGAACTGGAGATGGGGGCTTAGTTCAGCCAACAGAGGCTCAGAACTAAGATGGGCCATCCCTTCCCTTACATTGAGCAAGACCACAGTCCTGCACAATCAAGCACAGGTGCAGAATTCAGAGATACTAGGCCAATCGGCACCTGAGCACCTCATGACATCATGTAACGTAAATAGTTAACACTTTGCTGACCAAGTTCATTGATAGTTGAATTTGACAAAAGTTAAATGCACTAATACGGTAACTGCACTGATAGTAATACTAAAATAGCTCATGTGGGATAGTAGGGCATTCGAAAATGGATGCACCAATAGCATGTGCAGTTTGTGCGATACATTGAAAGTAATTTTAAAATCACACTCAGAATTATAATAAATACAATTCAGCTTTTGAAAAACTGGTTCTTTCCAACTCATTTAGAAAATGCAAAAACATTCATGAATAAATCATACTAATTCAAGCTTATCCTGTACATGACATTACCGTTCAACTATTGTTGAATTTTGAGGCGACACTAATACATCCAATCATATCACACATTGATTATGACACACAAAAGCTCTATTTCATAAGCATTTCTTTGCAAGACAGAACTGATGTTTGTTCAAAAATGTGCGAACACCCTTGGTAATAAAAGATACCGTAAGTATACTCATCAGCATTGTGTTAACATTTACTTGTTGTTGAGATATATTTAGCTACGAATAAGAAGAAGAAAATCAATATTCCGCTGAAGAGGGTTGTCGAGCCATTGGCACACAAAAAACTGCGCCACAACGTATTTCCATTCTCTGGACTCTAGGCTGCTGAAAATCTCTGGTAGGACCATTGTCCTGTTACAAGAGAGATCTATATAAATAACCAAAAATGTTAGAGAATGTCCGACACAATGGAGAGGTCGCAGTAACCAAATGAATAAGCAGTAAATACAAAATAAAGTAAAAAGGTTACTATAAAATCCTAACAATAAATAACTAGCAATAAACAAAAGAACAAAGACTATTTTCCATGTTACGTTCCAACAGGGACCTTTCTCTAGAAACACATAACAATAAAAATACACAAAACCATAAAAATATTTAAAATTGGGATGACTTGGAGATGTTTTTCTCACCACAAAACATCCTGGTATCCTTAGCTACACCGCAAATGTGATTTTAAAAAAAGTGTCAGTTGAATTCAAGGTAAGGACTAATTCAGCCAGTCGAAGAATAGTAGCAGTAGATGGGACCCAGTTATGCCTGCTTATTTATGGGTTACCTTGAACATCTTATCTTTTCCACTTTTCAAGGCCCTGTTCCTAACATATTCCGTCGCTACATTGATGATGGTTTTGGAGTTACTGGTATTTCTCTGTATGACCGTAACCGTTTCATAAACTTTTGTTAGTGACTTCCATCGTGCTATTAAATTTACCTGTGTCTTATTGTCTCATTTTCTGTTGACATTTGTGTTTCCATAGGATTTATATCCTTTACCACATCCGTACATTATAACCCTAACTGCTTCTCATAGTTTTCTTCTTTACCACATCCGTACATTATAACCCTAACTGCTTCTCATAGTTTTCTTCTTTACCACATCCGTACATTATAACCCTAACTGCTTCTCATAGTTTTCTTCTTTACCACATCCGTACATTATAACCCTAACTGCTTCTCATAGTTTTCTTCTTTACCACATCCGTACATTATAACCCTAACTGCTTCTCATAGTTTTCTTCTTTACACATCTCACCCAAAGTATTTGTCACCATTCCCTCCCTTTTTCTCATCTCTGCATTAATGTATTCGTATTCAGATGTGTATGTATATATATGTATTTAGTTGCGTAATTATGTATCGATATGTGTATATTTTAATACATCATCTATTCTAGACGCTGTCAACTACTGATCCTCATTACATATTTCTATAATCTCTATGTCTATTTGTTATCTACTTTGCCAACTATCCTTTTGCATTTTTCATCATTTATATTGGACTTCCACTTGATCTGATATATTATTTCATCACCCCTGGCAATTGTCCTATTGATCTATGACTATTTCTGTCTATTAATAATGCGTAAACATATTGAACACACATAATTCATCATTCAGTAGACATGCATGGCCTTCTTCATTCTTCACTTGGGAATGTTTTGTTGTGAGAAAAACATGTCCAAGTCATACCAGTTTAAAATATTTTCCTGGTTTTGTGTATTTTTTATTATGTTTCTTGAGAAAGGTCCCTATTGGACCGTAATGTGGAAAATAGTCATTGTTCTTTTGTTTATTGCTAGTTATTTATTGTTAACATTGATAGTTAGGATTTTATAGCAACCGTTATACTTTATTTTGTATTCACAAGAGAGATCCAATGGGAGTTTGAGAATGAACGCAAAAGAAGAAACCATTATTTTAATTTACTGTTGCAGTTGTCAAGCCCCACAGAAAAGCCTTTGCAATCTCATTTTGAGTTGCAACCTATGGGTTGAGTATATAACAAAATGTCTATTCCAGCTAATAAAGAATTAGGCCATGACTCATGCTCTGGGAAGATTGAGGAATGAAACTATCAGTATGAAATATATGCTGAAGGTGGCACTAACAAGGGAGCAGTGATACATCTTCGAGATGTGTTTTTAATATTTAAAAAAACCAATCTCTTTCTTTTCATGGGTCATTTCTTCCTTTTTGTTGAGAGATTATTTGGTGACACATATTTGGGGAGAAAATCATTAAGCAGGTGTGGGTGTGTGTGTGTGTGTGGGGATGGTGGTTTACCTGTCTTTTGGCTTGTTTCCTGGTACTAAGTGTCATGTTCTGATTCCAATCTAAGACTACCGGTAGTTATCTACTGGTCAAACTGGCTAGGTAACTCTTGTGGTATAAAAATGTGATATTTCCCTCACTCTTGTGCCTCGCAACATCTCCCAACATTTCCTTTCAACATTGTCTTTTATCAAAATATTTATTTCTCATTTTATTTTTTTAAACACCTCTCTTCATTACTAATTTTCTTGGAGCTCCTTATTTGTTTCTTTCTCTGAGACTGGTTATATAATTTCTGACAATTTAGACTGGGTACATCATGTCATACAGTTTAGACTGGTTACATAATTTCGTGTAAATTATACCGGTCAAATATCTCAGACTGGTTACATAATTTCATGTAAATTATACTGGTCAAATATCTCATATACTGGTTACATAATTTCATATAAATATTGGTCAAACATCATATAGACTGGTTACATAATTTCATGTAAATTATACTGCTCAAATATATCATAGACTGGTTACATAATTTCATACAAATGATACCGGCCAAACATCTCATAGACTGGTTACTTAATTTCATACAAATGATACCGGCCAAACATCTCATAGACTGGTTACTTAATTTCTTACAAATGATACCGGCCAAACATCTCATAGACATTACATAATTTCACACAAATTATAACATCACATGGTCAAACATCTCATAGACCATGAGATGTAGGTTATATAATCTCATAAAATGTAGGTTTGTAACACAATTCCATTCACATCAGATGGTGTCATCTGACAAAATGTATAAACAAGCACATTTCTTAAAGCACATTACTCATGCAAGAAGAAATATTTGATAAAAATTCTCAATTCCATGGCTGCTACCAGGAAGTAATAATGACCCTTGTTAAGCAAATTGAGTCAAGGATTCTCCAAACTTGATCTCGTGTGCTGCATTTTTCATTGGGAACAAGATCTGGTGAGAGAAAAAAAAAGGCATGTAATTTGGTTTCAGTAAATGGAAAACAAGAATATCAGTTTTTGAAATGATAGAGAAAGTTCTTAAGAATATCATGGAAGGAAAGACAACTCAACACAGATGACCATAAAGACCTGAACAAAGAAGATTGGCTCCTCAAAAATTTTAAAAATATACAAGCTAACATATTTTGGACATAAAGTCAATGGTTTAGAAAGATGGGTTCCTCCTTCGCATGCAAAGATGGAAATGACAATTAATAAAGGTCAAATTTAATTTGATTGTTTATGAGTCCTTAGATGACATTAGCCCAATCTTGGCTCTGAAAGACCTGTTGCAATGTGAGCAGGAATATAGCAGGTCTTGAGATGAGGGAAAACAGTCTGATCTATTCTTTGATGCTTTTTTGATGCTATTCATTTTTGTCTTATTTGGAATTGTATAGTCTCATCTATCCTTTCAAGCATGTGGTTGCATCTGTGGGTCTCACCAATGGCCCACTAGACATACCATCCATGCAACAGAAAACCTTAGTGGATGACATGCCGTTATATTGAGGTTATCTTCTTATAGAAACTTCATGGCACATCATCTATACAATTATGATTTTGTTTTGTTGTTGAAATGTTTTACATATTTGCCTGAATATGTATGTATGCACCCTCTGTGGTTGGGAGGGAGCCAGAGATGTACTGTGCAGCACTGAGGAGGAGGAAACTGACATCACTGTTTTTCCTATGGCTGAGGCCCATCATAGAGGCACAGTGACTCAGGACGTGACAATCCTTTTGACTTGAACATTTGGTTGCATGCCTGGAGCAATAGAGAAGTTCGGCATAACCAGTAGTCAATTGGTGGCGGGGAATGAGCACAGTGAACCCTATCTTGGCTACAGTGGCTAGGAGAAGTGCATAGGTTTAAACCTACCTTCCTGGAGGTGTGATAGCTATTCTCTGGCTCTGTCCCGGGGTGGGCCGAAAATCAACAGACTTCCCAGCAATATAATGCCATCTAATGGCATTAGGTCAAAGGGCAGGAGCCCATGGACCGCTGGATCAGCAACCAACCACCCAACCAACCCATCTATCCTTTCGTTTTTGTCTTTTTGGAATTGTAATGTTCTAACCTGTTTACAACTTTTAATACCCACTCTGATCTGACTTTAATGCTGGATGGTCAATAGCTGTGATTTTCCAAGATCTTGGGTCAATCTTGCAATGCTTGAAAAATTTCTTCAAGTAATCCTCTAAGCATTTCTTCTGGCCTCCACTTGAACGGTTACATGAACACAGTTCATTGTAGAAGTTGCTGTGGAAGATGTTTGTGAATTTCTTGTTTTGATGCTGAAAAGAATATGATTCCATGACTTGCAAGATGAAATTGGATTAAAGTAAGGGAGACTTGTGCAATGTCATGAACTTCACTTGCAAGATGAAATTGGATTAAAGTAAGGTAGACTTGTTCAATGTCATGAACTTCACTCTCTTTCTCCAACGCAAATAGTCTCAGTGGCAAGACAACTGAGTGTACGTCAAGGTGCAGTAGATGATCATGGTACCTTTCTGTCTTGCTGCACTTTATGATGACGGGTGACACTTTTGTGCGCATTGGGCACTAGGAGATTGAGTTCACTCTGCCGCTTTCATACTGTACATGCATGGGCAGAACTTGGGTTCTTAATTAGATGACTAGGGGCTAGAGCCCCCTAGCCGACCTCACAGATTGTAACTATAATAGTGGTATAGAGATGTAGCTGCTGTCACAGTTCTGACAACTGTTATGATCCAGGATTGTGGATTGAACAGAAAACTAGTATTAGAAGAGTTTAAGACTGCTTACACTTGATGTCACCTATTCTTTGTTCAAGTGATCACTGGCCGTTTAAACACATCTTGGTGTTTTTTATCGGTTCCTGACTTCTGACTGAAAATGTGGTTTTGTTCTGTGATGGTAACACCCAGTTTTCCATATAGTGGAATCTCGTTACAACTTGGTCCGGAACGATAAAATATGTATGTAATAACAGAAACTCGCTATATACAGTCCAAACAGTATAGAAGAATAAATATAATTGGGGATTTTGAAAAGTGTTGCTATATAGGGGAATGTGTTATAAATGAATATGCTATAGAGGGATTCTGATATACTTGTAAAAATAGCTACTTCTGCATGTTCATTGCATAAATATTGTAATCTGAGCCAGTACTTGCAGCAATACCTACCTCATTGTCCAGGTAATGTTCACAGCTGTAACACCATATACTGAGGTCTGAGTAACTAAGGACCACATTGTGTCCAGTCTCTATCTTATGCATCAGCATGTGTTCATTAATAAACCTGCTGCATTCCACCTGAACAAAAATATACAAAAAATGCAGATTTGACTTCTAGTAAGATGTAATGTCAGAGATTTGAGAATTATTGTGTCACACAATGTTTATGTATGTCATTCATCACAGATGCCATATTCACGCACTCCCAAGCTGTTGAATGGAAGCTGTTTTGTTCAGAAAATGATGAATTATATGAATGCAGATAGCTCTTGTTGTATGTATTTGTGTGCATGTGTGTGTGCACATTTGTCTGACAAATCAACAAAGACCAACTCAGCTCAAATGGGATAGAAATCACAATGACTGTCATGCCGAAATCGGATGTGCTAGGCCTACAAGGCGCATAACGGTGGCACAACGTAATCACGCTCCCGGCGGAAACCGCACGGATATCCGTGATGGTTACAATGGAGCGAACGAAAAACAAACAAACAATGACTGTGGTGTGTCCTGTCGGTCTGTAATTAGTGAGTCATTCGTGCACTGAATATTCTTCCAAATTGAAACAATTATGGAAGGAATCTGTCAGATATTTATCAGCTCTTGCCTTTCGTCTAGCATATTATTGTTGAGCAGTCATGTGGACTGTGCGGTCACAAGTGGTCAACCATGATACTATCAAATGGTTGCAATCTTCCATGTGATTGGATGTCTGTGTACCAAATAGTGGAACATTTCTTCTACATAGACCCCCTTTGATTAGGAGGCTTATTATATAAAGCTACGAATACCATTGAGAGGTGGAGTATTTTTGGTATGAAAGATAACTCTAGATGACCTCCACAATGCATAGGCCTACAGGAAACATGAGCTTCACTTCTCATAATTGCTGGGTATCACAACAAACAGAAATATATAGTGACTTATGAAAGATGTATAACATAAGAACAGGACAAATTTGACAGCTGTAAGCTTTTTACACTTAGATGAAATATGAGCTAACATAATTATAATGAACTATAGTTGAATGTGGGCATGTAGGCTTCATAATTGTTTAAACATCAATAAGGAAGACTTACGGTGTAGCAGGTCAAACAGACCCAGTTCTCAGAAACATCCCCACAGGAAGTGCACGGAGCATTCACCCTAAGGCCTGAATTTGGCAGTGGTCTCACTTCTGTTAGGTGAGGGCACCAAGGCAAGGGCTGGACAGCATGCAATTCATTCACTCCCTGGAAATAAAAGTTATAATATTACATGTTGATATGAATGACTGGGATTATCAATCTATTGTCATTTCTCTGTTTTTGCTTTATGGGGTAGCAGGATCGAAAATGATAGGTTTTTGGGTTATAGCACATTTGGTTGCTTGATATGCAGTTGTAATATCTCAGAATGTTGGTAACTCCTTTAATCCACCTTCTTCTTGGTCTTCTTTTGCATCTTGATGTTTCCATTCTCATGCTGTATGCTCTTTCCGCTTACCAGTAAGAGTTCATTCTCATTAAGTGGTCAAACCATTTCAAACTATGTTTTTCAATATATTTGACCACAGATGTTCTTCCAACAGTTCTTGTAATCTCTTCATTCCTGACATTATTTCTTCTTGTTCTGTTTGCTGCTTTTCTTAGACAACTCATTTTACATGTAGTAAGTTTTTCCTCTTGTTCTTTAGTTAGTGTCCATGTCTGATATTGATAACACGATGATGGTACAAAGTTTTGATTATTTTATTAACATTATTCATATAAATAATAAACAATAATGGTGATATGGTACAGCCCCGATGCTACTGAAACCACTTTATAAGTCCTTCACTTGTTCTAACTGTACTTTCATTATCTTTGTATATGGCTCTTAGCACAGTCTGATAATGGTACTTTTATTTCATCAATTCTCTGGAAATAAAAGTATAGGCCCTATGACACAAAGAGATGGGTCTATGCATACCATCAACTTCCTGGAAATAATCATTTTTCTCTTGAGAAGGCAAGGGGTTGTCACCACACAATTCATAATTCTTCTAATAATTAGCTACAAGTAATACAGTGGAATACCTCTATAGCGCATCCTTTTATAACAAATTTGTATATAACAACACTTTTCAAAATCCCCAATTATATTTATCTTTTACTGTTTGTATTGTATATAGCGAATTTCTGTAATTACATACACATTTTTTCAGTCCGTACCAAGTTGTTGTAGACCACAGCTGGGCTAAAAGTAGACCAGCCGAGCCAATTTTACTGGCCAGCTAGTATGAATTTATACTGACTATATACACTGACCCATGAGTTCACAAAATATCAAATCACAAGATATCGCAACTACGCTGTACAAAGCGATGCCAAACAGTGATAAAGAGGAATGGATTGGTGCATACCTGTGACGATGTTAGTCGAAAAATAGTGGTACGGAGGAAATAGACTTATAAAGACAGCTCGTTGTCAGATTTTGATGTTCGACATTGGAGGAAACAAAAACGTGAAACTCAGTAAATGTTTGTTTTAAATTTAAAACAACAACTATTTCTTATTTGGCAACTAATACTCATCTCTTTCTGTACGAGATGTTTCTCTCGATACAAATTTCTGTTTTACATTTACAAACAATTTTACATTGACATAGTCTCAATTAACTTCCTTTGAGATTTAAAAAAGAAAATATTTTCAGAATTCGAATTCTCATTATAATCTACTTCAGGACTAAATTATTCCCCCTTTTTGGACAATCCTGTTTCATTCTTAGACTGAAGAACCAGATCGGATTTCTTCTTTAATAAATTTAAGATCATATTTGTCAAATAATAAACTGGAATGTGCCATCTCCATTTATTTGTACTCAAGTAATTGCTTCTATTTTTCGTTCACATCAGAAACAACATTTTGCATTTTCTCTGCATAAATCAACGGAATTTTCTCGATCATCTCCCTTAAAACATTCATATTCGAGGCCCACACAAGCTTACGTAATTGGCTCTCGAGTCGCGTCTATATAAATATTTCTTATTTGGCATCTATACTTCTGAATTATTTATCATTTCTTCTGACTTGTTCTCTTTTGATCTCGTCTAACTGCATCTTGTTTATTGTCATTTCTGTCTGTTAAATCTTTCTATATCTTTTATGCAGCTCTCTATCCATCTAAACATCCATTACTTATACATTCACTCGTCCGTCCGCAGGTCTCTATAATCTCTAGTCAGACTGTATATCTTCTTGTGTCTGTGCATCTTATGCTGTGACCTTCGAAATGTAAGGCAGTGCCACTTTTCTAAGCAAATACGAGAATATTATCATGTTTTTCATTGGTAATTTAGCTATAATTTGTTTTGTCATTGAAATGCACAGAAATAGTCGGATTAACCTTACGCAGTAACTGACGTAAAATGGGTTGGCATACCCGTCTGTTACAACTAAGACCACGCTTATGCCCTCATTAATTCATAATTCCTTCCACCATATTGTTCATATATATTTCATCTATTCAGGGGCGTCGTCCAAGTGTTTTCATGTTGCTGTGGAGTTTTAGTCAAAGAGAAAGGCCTCTTCCTAAATATCAAAAAAACAGAAGTAATGGTTATTTCAAAGAAAGAAAATAACACACCTTGCAAGATCATAGTGAATGATATAGTATTAAAACAGGTCCACCAATTCAAATATCTAGGTACAATTATTACAGCAGATGGAAGAAGTTCAACAGAAATAAGATGCAGAATAGGACAGGCAAAAACAACATTCAGAAAAATGAAAAATATACTGTGTAATATGACCTTGTCATTAGAGGTGAGAAAGAGAGTTCTGTAGTGCTATATAACCCCTATACTAACATATGGGTGCGAGTCTTGGACAATAAACAAACTGGAAAGTGGGAGATTGGAGGCAACAGAGATGTGGTTCTTCAGAAGAATGCTGAGAATACCATGGACTGCCAGAAAAACTAATTTAGAGGTGTTAAAAGAGTTAAATGCGAAACGGACCTTAATCAAGAATATAAGAAAAAGGCAATCTTCTTTTTTTGGCCACTTCATGAGACAGGAAGGTTTAGAGAACATAATCACAACAGGCAAGATTGAAGGCACCAGAGACAGAGGGCGACAACGTGAGAAAATATTAGACAGTTTGACAACCTGGCACGGCAAGGAAACAACAACGACTTTGATACATAATACTGTGGATAGAGAGCTGTGGAGAGCCATGACCGCCTACGCCACCCGGCATGGCACCTGATGATGATGATGACAGTATATTGTGTTTGATATGGAAGTTCAACAGAATATAGTCTCAAATGAATATTTTGGAGTGGCTTTACGGTGCGACGCTAAGAGTTGATAATTCTTCTACGACAAGCCTATATCTGTCTATCGATCTAATACACTGGTCAACATCACATTTGCTGTCTATAGTTTTTTGTGTGTTTTTTTTTTATAAATACAGATTTATGATAATTTTATTGTGCTGAATCCAAAAATCACATTGGTTTTGCCCAATCATGTCAGGTTTTTTAAAATCTAGCACCACATGATGTTTTTTATAGGTGGGTCATATACCATGTCAAATCAATCAATAAAACGACAATTGA
The DNA here is from genome assembly GCA_034231615.1 of Meghimatium bilineatum. Taxonomy (NCBI): domain Eukaryota; kingdom Metazoa; phylum Mollusca; class Gastropoda; order Stylommatophora; family Philomycidae; genus Meghimatium; species Meghimatium bilineatum. Next base: position 42,746,380 of record CM067317.1, on the reverse strand, counting down.
TTTTCACACATTTGATCAAAAGTGGTTGTATTATGTCTATTTAAAAAGACAAATGATATAGACATCAAGTATTTTATTGTCACATGTATGGATATTTTCATGTCATATGTTGCAAAATTTCTTAATATATCTTGGAATATACAAATTATGAAGATTTCACATGTTTAAACTTACTAGTATTGCTACATTTTTTTGGTATTTTTTAAGGTTTCAAGTGATTCAAATGGCTTCAACTTGAAGATCTTGCAAAAATAAGCCTAACATCTTCTGCTACATCTCTGGTGAATACACCCTCGTTCCTAATAGGAAACCAGTCACAACTTTCATAAAGCACGCTTTCCATGCGTATTTTGGTATAAAATTTGGTGACCAGGATAAAGCTTGGGCTCCTCACATGGCACATTATGAACCCAGAGATTGGAGACTGTTCATTGACAGCTGCAAGAGATCACTAAAATGTGTTCTGGTTCACAATGGCAATCAGTTTGATACTGTACCCCTTGCTCACTCGACTACACTGAAGGAGAAGTATGAAGCGGTGAAGTATGTGCTGGATAAAGTTTCTTATTATCAGCACGAGTGGTATATTTGTGTTGACTTGAAGATGGTGAATTTCCTATTGGGACAACAGTCTGGCTTTACAAAGTACCCCTGCTTTCTGTACATGTGGGATAGTAGGGACAGGTCTCAGCATTATACCAAGAAGGACTGGCCTGCAAGAGAAGAATTGGTGTCGGGTAGATCAAAGAACAGCGTCAACAATCCTCTGGTAGACAGACACAAGATACTATTCCCACCGCTGCATATCAAGCTTGGCTTGATTAAACAGTTCATCAAAGCCACGGAGAAGGATGGTGGCTGCTTCACTTACTTGTGCCACGCTTTCCCAGGATTAACCATAGAGAGGTTGAAAGGTGGCATTTTTGAAGGTCCTCAAATTCGTCAGCTCATCAGAGATCCTGAGTTTTAAAATTCAATGAACAAATTGGAAGACCTAGGGAAATCTAGCAAGACCATTATCATTGATGCAAAGCGTACCAGTGGGAGTTTGAGAATGAACGCAGAAGAAGAAGAAACCCAAAACCTGTCAGGGTTGTAGGGGTGCCACATTCGATTCATCAACACAGAAATTTCTTTCTTCAACGATATGGTCGAACGAAGACAAATCTTGTCCTGACAAGTCCTCGAAGTCGCTGTCAATGCATTTCTTTGTTCTTCTCTGCCTTTTCCACAATCAATCATTCTTGTATCGTTCTTGACAAGGAATCATGTCGGCTTTCATGTACAAAACATTCAAAATTATATATATATATATATATATATATATATATATATATATATATATATATATATATATGCAGAACATATGCAGAATATATATTTCATATATATATGAAAGGGGTCAGTGGCATAGAGTTCGAGATACACTGATCTATACAAATGGAAGCATGACAGGAACAAGTTTGAGACACAAGTTTTAACAGAACCAGCTTACACAACAAATTTACGTGACCTCCTAACGAAGTCGTCTTCTGATAAATCCCGCGAAAAGATAAAAAAAAGAACAACGTCACTTATTTTGACTGATCCAACTTTTCCCACGATTTTCATTGGCTGTCAACACAGATTATATGCAAAGTGACATATGCTCAGTCGCATCAGCCAAGCCAAGTGACGCTATTTGAAATCTACAAAGAAGACTACTCTGAAAAGGACTTGTCCGAAAACCCCTATTCTTGACACGTTTACCTTCCTTTCCCTGCTGTTAACTCATTCATCATTTATATACCATCGTAAACAAGCTTCCATGAAATGAACATTTTTACATGGCTTTTGCAGATTTATTTTGGCCACAATTTTCTGTCATCTCTCGCTTGTTATTCTGGCCAGATTTGTTCTGCATATTACAGCTAAAATACGAGACACGTTTGATAATTCAGGAGATGGGGAACAGACGACACGTGGGTCCACCGATAAGAAAAACATGCCATTTTTACATTTTTACCAGACGTGAAGTTATAAATAAACAGGTTCACGGTTGTTTATTTGGGAATTGATTTGTATTGTGTTCCGGTGGATGAGTGTAACCTCAGGTGGATGAGTGTAACCTCAGGTGGATGAGTGTAACATCCGATCATCATCAGGTGCAATGCCGACTGGCGTAGGCGATCATGACTATCCACAGCTCTCTATCTTCAGTATTATGTATCAAGATCGTTGTTGTTTCCCTGCAGTGACAGGTTGTTAAACTGCCTAATATTTTCTCACGTTGTCCCCCTCTGTCTCTGTTTATTTCTCTGTTTATTTCTTATATTACTGATTTAGGTCCGTTTACCATGTACACTTTCAACACCTCTACATTAGTTTTCCCGGTAGTCCATGGTATTCTCAGCTACTTTTGTAGAACCACATATCTATTGCCTCTAATTTTTCACCTTCCTGATTGTTAACATCAGGCGGATGAGTGTAATCTCAGGTGGATGAGTGTAATCTTAAGTTGATGAGTGAAATCTCAGGTGGATGAGTGTAATCTCAGGCGGATAAGTGTAATCTCAGGTGGATGAATGTAACCCCATGTAGATGAGTGTAACCCCATGTAGATGAGTGTAACCCCATGTAGATGAGTGTAATCTCAGGTGGATGAATGTAACCCCATGTAGATGAATGTAACCCCATGTAGATGAATGTAACCCCATGTAGATGAGTGTAACCCCATGTAGATGAGTGTAACCCCATGTAGATGAGTGTAATCTCAGGTGGATGAATGTAACCCCATGTAGATGAGTGTAACCCCATGTAGATGAGTGTAACCCCATGTAGATGAGTGTAACCCCATGTAGATGAGTGTAATCTCAGGTGGATGAATGTAACCCCATGTAGATGAATGTAACCCCATGTAGATGAATGTAACCCCATGTAGATGAATGTAACCCCATGTAGATGAGTGTAATCTCAGGTGGATGAATGTAACCCCATGTAGATGAATGTAACCCCATGTAGATGAGTGTAACCCCATGTAGATGAGTGTAACCCCATGTAGATGAATGTAACCCCATGTAGATGAGTGTAACCCCATGTAGATGAATGTAACCCCATGTAGATGAATGTAATCTCAGGTGGATGAATGTAACCCCATGTAGATGAATGTAATCTCAGGTGGATGAATGTAACCCCATGTAGATGAGTGTAACCCCATGTAGATGAGTGTAATCTCAGGTGGATGAATGTAACCCCATGTAGATGAATGTAACCCCATGTAGATGAATGTAACCCCATGTAGATGAATGTAACCCCATGTAGATGAGTGTAATCTCAGGTGGATGAATGTAACCCCATGTAGATGAATGTAACCCCATGTAGATGAATGTAACCCCATGTAGATGAATGTAACCCCATGTAGATGAATGTAACCCCATGTAGATGAATGTAACCCCATGTAGATGAATGTAATTTCAGGTGGATGAATGTAACCCCATGTAGATGAATGTAACCCCATGTAGATGAGTGTAACCCCATGTAGATGAGTGTAATCTCAGGTGGATGAATGTAACCCCATGTAGATGAATGTAACCCCATGTAGATGAATGTAACCCCATGTAGATGAATGTAACCCCATGTAGATGAGTGTAATCTCAGGTGGATGAATGTAACCCCATGTAGATGAATGTAACCCCATGTAGATGAGTGTAATCTCAGGTGGATGAATGTAACCCCATGTAGATGAATGTAACCCCATGTAGATGAGTGTAATCTCAGGTGGATGAATGTAACCCCATGTAGATGAATGTAACCCCATGTAGATGAATGTAACCCCATGTAGATGAGTGTAATCTCAGGTGGATGAATGTAACCCCATGTAGATGAATGTAACCCCATGTAGATGAATGTAACCCCATGTAGATGAATGTAACCCCATGTAGATGAATGTAACCCCATGTAGATTAATGTAACCCCATGTAGATGAATGTAACCCCATGTAGATGAGTGTAATCTCAGGTGGATGAATGTAACCCCATGTAGATGAATGTAACCCCATGTAGATGAATGTAACCCCATGTAGATGAATGTAACCCCATGTAGATGAATGTAACCCCATGTAGATGAATGTAACCCCATGTAGATGAATGTAATCTCAGGTGGATGAATGTAACCCCATGTAGATGAATGTAACCCCATGTAGATGAGTGTAACCCCATGTAGATGAGTGTAATCTCAGGTGGATGAATGTAACCCCATGTAGATGAATGTAACCCCATGTAGATGAATGTAACCCCATGTAGATGAATGTAACCCCATGTAGATGAGTGTAATCTCAGGTGGATGAATGTAACCCCATGTAGATGAATGTAACCCCATGTAGATGAGTGTAATCTCAGGTGGATGAATGTAACCCCATGTAGATGAATGTAACCCCATGTAGATGAGTGTAATCTCAGGTGGATGAATGTAACCCCATGTAGATGAATGTAACCCCATGTAGATGAATGTAACCCCATGTAGATGAGTGTAATCTCAGGTGGATGAATGTAACCCCATGTAGATGAATGTAACCCCATGTAGATGAATGTAACCCCATGTAGATGAATGTAACCCCATGTAGATGAATGTAACCCCATGTAGATGAATGTAACCCCATGTAGATGAATGTAACCCCATGTAGATGAGTGTAATCTCAGGTGGATGAATGTAACCCCATGTAGATGAATGTAACCCCATGTAGATGAATGTAACCCCATGTAGATGAATGTAACCCCATGTAGATGAATGTAACCCCATGTAGATGAATGTAATCCCATGTAGATGAGTGTAACCCCATGTAGATGAGTGTAACCCCATGTAGATGAGTGTAATCTCAGGTGGATGAATGTAACCCCATGTAGATGAATGTAACCCCATGTAGATGAGTGTAATCTCAGGTGGATGAATGTAACCCCATGTAGATGAGTGTAATCTCAGGTGGATGAATGTAACCCCATGTAGATGAATGTAACCCCATGTAGATGAATGTAACCCCATGTAGATGAATGTAACCCCATGTAGATGAGTGTAATCTCAGGTGGATGAATGTAACCCCATGTAGATGAGTGTAATCTCAGGTGGATGAATGTAACCCCATGTAGATGAATGTAACCCCATGTAGATGAATGTAACCCCATGTAGATGAGTGTAATCTCAGGTGGATGAATGTAACCCCATGTAGATGAGTGTAATCTCAGGTGGATGAATGTAACCCCATGTAGATGAGTGTAATCTCAGGTGGATGAATGTAACCCCATGTAGATGAATGTAACCCCATGTAGATGAATGTAACCCCATGTAGATGAATGTAACCCCATGTAGATGAATGTAACCCCATGTAGATGAATGTAACCCCATGTAGATGAGTGTAATCTCAGGTGGATGAATGTAACCCCATGTAGATGAATGTAACCCCATGTAGATGAGTGTAACCCCATGTAGATGAGTGTAATCTCAGGTGGATGATTTTAATCTCAGGTGGATGAGTGTAATCTCAGGGTGATGAGTGTAATCTCCGGCGGATGAGTGTAATCTCAGGTGGATGAGTGTAATATCAGGTGGATGAGTATAATCTCAGGTTGATGAGTGTAATCTCAGGTGGATGAGTGTAACCCCACGTAGATGAGTGTAATCTCAGGTGGATGAGTGTAATCTTAAGTTGATGAGTGTAATATCAGGTGGATGAGTGTAATCTCAGGCGGATGAGTGTAATCTCAGGCGGATGAGTGTAATCTCAGGTGGATGAGTGTAATCTCAGGTTGATGAGTGTAATCTCAGGTGGATGAGTGTAATCTCAGGTGGATGAGTGTAATCTCAGGTGGATGAGTGTAATCTCAGGTGGATAAATGTAACCCCCATGTAGATTAAAGCAACATCTCAGTTGCATGAATATAACTCCAGGTGGATGAGTGTAATCTCAGGTGGATGAGTGTAATCTCAGGTGGATGAGTGTAACCCCATGTAGATGAATACAACATCTCAGTTGCATGAATATAACTCCAGGTGGATGAGTGTAATCTCAGGTGGATGAGTGTAATCTCAGGTGGATGAGTGTAACCCCATGTAGATGAATACAACATCTCAGTTGCATGAATATAACTCCAGGTGGATGAGTGTACCCTCAGGTGGATTAGTATTACCCCAGGTTGATGATATCAGTGTTAACCACACTTGCCGCTAAACGTAGGGGATGAACTTTAACTTGCGCTCCAATGTCATATGGGTAGCACTGATTGCGCCTAGCCAATGCCTGTTCAAGAGTAAATGCTATGTTGCTTATCCGTCGTTTTCTTGGACTTGCCTTGGATCTATAACCAGAGAATATTGTATAACATCCATCCATAAACCTATAGTCTGTCAGAGTAGGGGTACCACATTGGTTGCATGAACACACAGAATCGGGGTCGTGTTGTTCGTCCATCACAAGTGATGATGACCATTTGTTACATCCACTTTTGAAAATTCAATTTTAGTTATGTCCTTGATTATGAGTTCGTAGATGGCTAATGAGCCATATTCGAGCTGCAAATGTCCTTGGACAGTTCGGACATGGAATGACGACTGTAGACGGATCGTGGTCTATCCGTGACTTTCTAGCTGCTCTCCGCTGTTGAGCTGCTGCATTTCTCTTCTTTTCACAAGATGATGCGCTCTTTTTAATTTTAGGACGCCATGTAGATCTATTTTGTGCAAGTTCTTCCCATGTATCGTGGTCTATTTCAAAGGCTTTCAGTGAGTTCTTTAACGAGACCTTGTAGCGCTTCCTTTGGCCACCTTGAGATCGTATACCCTTCTCTAGCTCACCAAAGAGAAGTATCTTTGGTAGACGATGGTCTGACATACACACCAAAATGACCTGCCCAACGAATCTGTATCTGCATCAGGTTCGTGTCAATGCTGGGGATACCAGCTCTATCAAGGACAGTGGTATCTGGAATCTTGTCTTGCCATCTGATGTTCATAACTTGAGACAATTTGTATGAAAATGATTGAGTTTTTTCACATGACGTCTATACACAGTCCATGTTTCACTAGCGTATAACAGCACTGGAAGTACCACGGCTCTGTAAACTTTCAGCTTAGTCTGTAGGTTAATGCCATTTCTACGAGAAATGGGGTACCGGGGGATCGGAGAATGGAGAATCGGGGTCGTAGGGGTACCACATTGGATGCATCAACACACAGAATCGGGGTTGTAGGGGTACCACATTGGATGCATGAACACACAGAATCGGGGTTGTAGGGGTACCACATTGGATGCATGAACACACAGAATCGAGGTCTAGGGGTACCACATTGGATGCATGAACACACAGAATCGAGGTCTAGGGGTACCACATTGGATGCATCACCACACAGAATCGGGGTCGTAGGGGTACCACATTGGATGCATCACCACACAGAATCGGGGTCGTAGGGGTACCACATTGGATGCATCACCACACAGAATCGGGGTCTTATTGGTACCACACTGAACGCATCAACGAACACACAAGTTCTGCAGCGATTTCTATCTTCAGCGATGCGGATGGTAGGGGGAAATATTGACATGCCCAGCTCTTGTTTTTGTCTGTCCATTATTTTCTTTGTCCTCCTCAGATTCATTTACTCTCGACTGTTCCCCGCAGTATCGTTTTTAACCAGGAATCAGGTCGGCAAACCATGCAATTCTTCGTCGTTTCACTATTGAAAGTAATGATTCTTCTCTAACCTGTCTACACTATTTTATTTCGCACGTACACATTTGCCTTATACTCTCTATAAGAGATGAACAGAATTGGTCCGTACATCTGTAATGGAAAGATTGTATTGTATACTTTTGTTTGCATCTGCTGGATATTTATTCCAATAAGATGTTCACACCATTAAATTCGTTGATACTCTCAAAGTAATAAACAATAGATGCGCAGGTTATGATTCTCTTACCATATTTTAGGCTTGTTAGTTACTTAGTTAATCGAAAGATCATCCTCTGCGCATCTAAACATCGGGTCCATAAGTGATCGCATCTCCTCAAAATATTCTTCAGCGAGTAAGTAAAGTTAAAATATAACATTTATCTGCCGAGGGTGTGTGAGATGTTATCGATCTCACATTTCAGTGGCTCTGCTATATGAGGGCGGTAGCCTTCTCCTCTCACTCGCAGTCTTTCTTTTCCTGACTGATCCGGTACCCAATTCAAAGCTGGGTCGATCCGGGAGCAGTCGCTGTCTGAAAAATATTTTCGTCTCAACTGGGGAATGAACCCAGGACCCCTAATATGCGCTAACCACTACGCAACGCGGCCCCAGAGTGTAACGACAGACCAAACCCACTCTGTGCTGGTGTACAAGTCGCCTATGATTATCTGCATAGTGTTCTTGTTTACTCCCACCAGCTTATTTACATACTGTTACTGTAGTTTGCTCACGGGTGCAGATTTGCAAGCATCGGTCACACGTCTTATCTCTCTAGGAACTATCGGTCACTCATTCTATCTCTCTAAGAGCATTTAGCTCGGTCCATTGCTCGTCTGATCCCCATTATTGCCATACCATCAAGCACGTCAGATCGTACGTTTCCTTTGACACAGACAAGCCCCGGGCACAAATATGACGTTTATTCTTGTCAAAATAGACCGTGCCACCGACTCGAACCACTGTCTGCAAGTACAACGGTTCTCAATCTTTCTTAGCCTGTTCATCTAGTACTCGAAGCCCCACTAAGTGACACCAACAGCCTATCTCAACATATTTATTTTTCCGTATATTGACATGGTTCGAAAGGGTGTGCCTGTGTGTTATCGCCTGTGTGTTATCGCCTGTGTGTTATCGGGGCCCGAAAGGGGAGCAAAGAATAGCAACACTGTTTACCTTCCATGAATGTCGTAAGAGGCGACTAAGGAGGTTATGGGATGGAGTTGGCTGTCCCATCCCATATAGGATCAGTGACTCAACGCCATGCTGAAGTCGGATGTGTCAGGCCAAAAGGCACAGATATCGCAGCAATGCTGTAAACCATGACACAACGCATTCCGTTCTTCGGACTACATCCTGCTAATCTGCAGGAGTTTGAGAACGAACGCAGAAGAAAAAGAAGAAGAAGAAAGGGGAACAAAGAATAGCAGCACCATAACATGTAATGCATGTACTAAGAGGTGGCCTATGGGATTGGGGAGGGGAGAGTAAGGTTCGCTGTTCCACCTCATAGTGTGTCAAAATTAACTAAATTCGTGGTGAAGCACCTCATAGTGTGTCAAAATTAACTAAATTCGTGGTGAAGATGGAAGCATCGAGTCGAAAAGTGCAGATACTGAAGGGTATACTTAACCAATAACTCAAAGCATTCCGTTCTCCGTATTCCTGCTAATCTGTAGCAGTTTGTAAATGAACGATAAAGACAATGAATATATTTTATTGTTAATGCCGTGTTGTCTCCATGGCGAGGTCTCCCCTTCGGCTTATGCTCAAGAGGTTACGTGTTCGAATCCGACTCATGTGGTCTTGTGTACAAGGTGGAATTTTTGTTCAAGGAACCCTGGAGATTATTACTAGCTACAGAGTTACGTGATATGAATGGTGCTCTCAGCAGGCATCGCTCTGCTTCGTTACTAGGGACGGAGTACATATGGAGAAACACGAGAAACATTAGTCTTCAAATAGTCTAAGCTACAATGTCCAGGTAAATACTATATGGAAGAGCAGAATTAGTACAGCAGTGAAGATAAACCTATATAAACCTCTAATAATACATATTTTTGGCTGTCATGTGAACGCGAACGCCAATAGTGCCGTTCTTACTCGTCGAGTTTTATTGTGAATGTGTTATTTATAAGGCCTTTTGGTCGAAACGTCGTTTTGTGTGTGTGTTATCATATGTGTTTACGGCAATTAGCACAACTTTATTACCCTGTTACAGTTTCGTCTTTGCAGATGTCAGAGTTGGACAATTACAGCCAGCGAAAATGGATGAATATTCATCATCAAGTGCCGTCTCCGCAACGAAGGTTGGTTGCAACGTATCTCCAACATCTCCTGTCTCTTGTCTTGGTGGTGCACTCTGCTAGACTGTAACCCGTCCATCGTGTGATGTTACTCTCCCACTTGTATCTCTGCCTACCTCGTGCTCGCTTCCCTTTGACTTTACCCTCAAGTAAGGTCTTCAATAAGGTGTCATGTCTTTTAATGTGTCCAAAGTATTTTATGTGCCTGATCTTTATTTCTCTTAGTAGTTATTTCTTCATATTAAGTGTCTTTAGCACCTATTTATTTGTTTTCTTCTCTTTCCATGATGTTCTCCCTATTCTTCTATATACCCACAGCTCAAACGCATCAATTTTGTCTTCTAATTGTTTATTTAGTGTCCATGTTTCTGAGCCATGAATATTGCACATCTATTATACAGAAAATAACAACAACATATACGGGAGAAACAAAATAAATACTCTTACAGGTCAACAAGAATATCTCATGGAAGTGGTGCAACATTCGCTTTCCAAAACTATCGTACAGGGAACAGATGAGGGTGAAAGGTAAAAAGGGTGGGGTCAAAAGAAAGTATGTCTTTGTAATATTAAGGACTGGACAGGATTAAGATTATCCTAACTTAAACAAGGAACTGAGAAGAAGAGAGAAATGATTGGATTTTTATGTCGATGTTTTCAGGGTGACACCCCTACGATCCTGAAAGGCGTATGGGTTTGATGATGACGATGATGATGTCATGCAACAAGTTCACGTTTTGACCCAATACTCTGTAAACAAGCTCTACAGTTGTTCTCCAATTAATGTTATGTCTTCTAGTTTTTTCCACCAACCGTAAGCCAGTAATATGAAGAGTGCACGTCTAATGCTATTTCTATTATATCGTTGCAAGAGTTGGACACTCACTGTAGACATAGAGAGACGGATAAAGGCCTTCGAAAACACATTCTCCCGATGAATTCTACGAATTTCCTACAGAGAGCACAACGTGTACGTAAGAAATGTAAGAAATAAAATAGAGATGTATGCAGGTCCACAAGAACTATTATTTAACTATTATATTGCTTTCAATAGTAAAACGACGAAATATTGCAGAATTTGGATATGTGTACACCTCATGTACGATTCCTTGTCAAAAACGTTACTACAGTGAAAACTCTCCGATTCGGGACCTTCTGCACTCCTGCATGCACTACTATAGAACTTTCCTTGCACGAATCGGACTTATGGGACATCTACGAACTCATAAACCCAAACCAAATTAGACAATCACAAATGTTGTTTTTCTATCTACTTGTTCACCACATTTTTATTGTTTTTCATGCCATGGTCATCTTCGCTTGCGAAGAAGGAATATCATCACAGCAGGTAACGGTCGAATGTGGAAAGATAAGGAGGGCAAAGAAAAGTATTGACATAAAATATCAAGAAATGGATAGGACAAGATTTGTCCACACTCAGCGGCATCGTTGTAGCTAAACATCACTGGAGGATGCTGTTGATACCTACATTGTGGTAACTCTACCATCCTGAGGGGATACGGTTTATAAATAGACGTAAGACATACATTCTTCTGTAACCCATAGGGGACAAGAAACAGGAAGACCAAGAAATACACAGGGAAATTAATTCCATGGAAAAAAACAAACAAATGGCGTGGTACAACATGGAAAGAGCTGGCAGCAATAGCTAAACATAGGACAAACACCGACTCGTGGACACGGCGCGATCACATCGTTATAAAGATCCTGGAGTTCAAACGATTGTCCCGCCGAAGACGGATGTGTCGTGACATTGGTGCACAAAGAAAAACGACGCCACAACTTATTTTCATTCTCTGGACTAAATCCTGCTGGAAATCTAGTCGGTCCATTGTCCTGCTACAAGACAAAATCGAGCGGGAGTTTGAGAGTGGAAGCTGAAGAAGCAAATTATACACGCAATAATTGCGCTAATGATATGCAATGAACTTCGATACTGCAAGGCAAATGAAAGATCAGTTCATCTTCTGCAGTCTCTTCTAACTACTATCATCCAACAAAACAACATCGGCTGCTGAAGGAAAAATGAGCAAAACGAGATGTCATCTCTCATTCCTGTGCCACCTTCATTACCAAGAAGAGTTTTCTTCACAAAATGACAGAAATTATCTTCACTGAGTCACAGTCGCGTGTGCTGTCAACGTTTCTGGTAATATTAACAATGACTTAGTGATGCCAAGCAGACAATGTGATGGTGCCAAGACGGGGTGAAAGGATACTCAGAGACTAATGGGAAAAGTAGATATAATGAAGTAATTTTCCCCCTGTTCATTTATATCACACACTGAAAACAAAAAAACATCTAATGTTTGTTTAAATTTGAAAATAATTTAACGATGGTGTTTATAAAGCTCTTACCAAAAGGTTATGTAGCGACAATGACTTAAATATCTTGTGTATTGGTAATGACTTCAATACATTATGTAGTGGTTATAACGCCATTGTTTTGTGTAATAGTAATGCCTTCAGCATCATGTGTAGTGATAATGCCTTCAATATCTTAGGTATGGTAATGACTTCATTATCTTATGTAGTGGTAATAGTGTCATTACAATTTGTAGTGGTAATGCCTTCAATATCTTGTATAATTATTTCAATATATTTGTAATGGTAATTATTTCAATATATTATGTAATGGTAATGACTAGGGCGATGTGAACAAACAAAAATATAATATCGAAACACAATAGAAAAAATGTAGTATGACACAAGAAGATAGAACTAAAACAATGCACAGGGAAACAACCTCCCTACATTATGTATTTTGTTGTCGCAAACTGTGTATTGCTTTTCTTTAAATGTGATTTAAATGTGCATCCATCGCTTGACAAAGACCTTTTTGCCGAAACGGTATATTTATATGTTTGTTTCTCACATTATTAAAAAAATAACTACTGTTCGTGTTTGGCTGTCATCATTTTCAAACAGTAACATTTGTGACAGCATCACAACAACATTTACACCTCTCCTCTTCTCCACATCATCATCATTATATCAACATACATCTCTCCTAATTATCAACTATCGATTAGGATGACATTTCCCAGTACTACGAGGCTAGCCTGTTCATAATTTTCTCTCTTCGTGTCATCCTGTGTATCATTCTACCCACATTTTTCCTGTTGTCACTATGCGTTCGAAACTGACACTTGATTTTCTCACATGGTAACAACAATGTTTACGCTTGGTGTCTTCTTTGTTAATTCCCGAACTACTACATATTAGCAGGATTTAGGCCAGTGAACGGAATGTGTTGTGTAATGGTTTACAGATAAGCTATGGTATCTGCGCAACACCCCCTCCCCACAAATTCGACTACAGCATAGCTTCTGGATCCTTCTGACATTCTATGGGACGAACCAGCCATCCCTAAAACGAAAACATCGTTAGTCGCATCGTACGACTTGCAAGCGAGTTTACAGTGTAGCCCCATCTTAAGGCCACGGCAACTAACGGGTGGTTCTCACGGTAGGCCATTTGGCCCCTAGGGGGACACCGACACTTGTATAGGGGTCATCCAGACTTGGAGGGGGGCATCGAAACTTAAAAGATGGCCACGAAGACTTGAAGTGGGCCACCGAGACTTGAAAGGGGGACCACCGAGACTTGAAGAGCGGCGTGGTAAATGTTTAAAATTAGGGGGCACATACCAGGATGGATTCACATAAGGTAAACACTTGAAAGATAAACAAAACCATGAAGAGGATGGTGGAAAAAAAGTACATGTTCATACAATGATATACATAGTAGTGACCAGGGGGAGTATCCTGAACAGACACGGACATAGCACAGCCGAGGTCACACATCTGGTTTTAGAACGCAAGATCGAGCTCCAATCACCCCTACGATTAACGGCAAGAGTGGATGACAAACCACCCGGGAAAAGACAATAGACCAGAGGGAGAGGGGAGAAAGTGCGTCCTCACTGGAACAACAAGAAGAACACACAACCAACAACTCACTGGGACACTGAGCTTATATAATTTTAGATGTGTGATGCCCCACCTTCGCAAACGATGATGAACATGGCATGAAAAACAATACACATATGCGACCAAAAAAAAAGATGAATAAACAAAACGTTGGTATGACGGAATGACAAGTAGACCATTTATGGAATGTCCCTTGTGCAGTGATACTGGATACTAATCCAGGATAAATCGAGAATCATGCGAGAATCAATCATCACTCAAGAATCAATCAAGAAAAATAATTATAGCGTGATTATAAGAAACAAACAGGTGCAGTTGGAGTTTCGTGGCCCATCAAAATGGCAAGAAATTAGCTGAGAAGTCAGTTGCCTACCCCACTACAACATGGAGTATGAGAATGAAAATAGAAGCGGTGACAGCAGCTCTCACTTGTCTAGCGACGCAACCACCAACAGACTCAGTGAATCTATCGGACTCTCAAAGTATGCTGCGCAAGATAGAAAAGTGTATGATCAGAACTGAATGGGTCACTCTTCTCGACAATGCGCAGAGCATTACATGGATTTACTGTCCTGGTCATATTGGGGTCAGGGGAAATGAAAGAGCCGATGTGCTGGCTGGTGAACGGCACCGAGATAAGAAGAGACAGGAATGAATTGATTAGAGCAGTCATTGATAACCTACGAGAAGACGAGGAGGAAGTCAAACGTGACGATGTACATATTCAGAGAATGGTAGAAATGGGAGTGACTAGAGGTGGAGAAAGGGCTCCCTCTCCGGGAAGATCAGAAGAACGAGTAATCAGCAACTAACTGGGACACTGAGCTTATACACTTTTAGATGGCAGACGGAACGGCAAGCAGAGCATATATGGGAATTCCCCCAGTGCTGTTAAGCTTGTTCCTAATCAAGAAATAATTATAGCGATAAAGCTTAAACACATTGGGAACTTGTAAAGAAAATCAATTACCAATTAAGATACTAAGGGTGGGGCATGGTCGGACATGCGTCCCAAAAGACGGGGCAGCATATCAAAACAGTTTAGAACAGATAAACTAAATCAGTGTTTCCCAACGTGGGCCGACGTCCCGTAGGGGGGCAACTTGATTGTTCAGGGAAGGGGGGGGGGTCCTGAGCAATTAAATTGTTTAAATAAGTAGGCTTCATTTAGGGAATAATTCAATTTTTGAATATTAAAAAAAATATGTATGTCACATGGGGGGGGGGTGCATCAGAATTTTAGAAAGACTTAGGTGGGGCATGGCTTAAAACAAAGGTTGGGAAACACAGATTTAAATCGTACAAGCTTCTAATATTTAAACAGAAACATCTCGAACTCTCCAACTGGAATCTATAATCTAAGTTGACAAGTTTCAATGTTCAAATACGTTTACTCCTTGTAACTGATATCTGCAGTCATGATTAAACTAGCAAGACAGGAAACCAGTGATTGAAGATACAGCGGTTGTGTACATGTGCGTAAGCTGTTCTCGAGATCCCACTATTCTGTATAAACAAATGAAATCGAACGATGAAGTTTTCCTCGAGTGTATTTAATGGAGTCATGTAATTTCAACTTCCGAGCCTTTGTTTGTGGGCGTGCTTTTTTAAAATATAAACTGCATAAAATTGAGGTGTCTTCTAAACGAATTAATACTGAGAAAATCAATAATTTTAATTCAGTTTGGATAGGTTGTACATGGGATTGTGATTATGCACACATTTTTCTGTATATTTATCAAACAAATGCGTTTTAGACTCAATGACTTGTCTATCATGTGATCTACATCACATTGAGCTTTCTCATCTTCAACCGTAGATTGACTTTGGATTAATTGCTACTTTTATTTGCAACAAACATGTAATCAGTTGACTATTTTTGAATAACTCGTGCACCATTCCTCTTCGATTTCTATTCGCTTAGCTAGATTGCAATGATTGCAATCTATTTTCAGGATCACCATTTGGATGCTGAGAAAAAATCAGCTCTTTTCGCTTATCTAGAAGTTACCTCTAGTACAAGCCCTAATCCAAGAATATATATCAGTCTGTAGATAGTGTATCTCAAGCTCTTATGATGCCACGGCCTCTTGCATATATTGTTGCAACGAAATTGTACCGGAGAAAATAATCGAAGACAAAAGAAGAAAGGACTTCATCCTCACTTTCAGGGAAGAAATAAATTGTACCCAGGTTGATGAACAAATTACACAATACCATCACGTTACAGTTTTCTTGTGATGAACAAATGACACAATACCATCCCGTTACAATTTTCTCGTGATGAGCAAATGACACAATACCATCCCGTTACACTTTTCTCGTGATGAACAAATGACACAATAACATCCCGTTACAATTCTCTCGTGATGAACAAATGACACAATACCATCACGTTACCATTTTCTTGTGATGATCAAATGACACAATACCACCCCGTTACAATTTTCTTCTGATGGACAAATGACACAATATCATCCCGTTACAATTTTCTCGTGATGAACAAATGACACAATATCATCACGTTACCATTTTCTTGTGATGGACAAATGACACAATACCATCCCGTTACAATTTTCTAGTGATGAACAAATGACACAATACCATTCCGTTACAATTTTCTCGTGATGAACAAATGACACAATACCATTCCGTTAAAATTTTCTCGTGATGAGCAAATGACACACTACTATCACGTTACAATTTTCTCGTGATGAACAAATGACACAATACCATCCCGTTAAAATTTTCTTGTGATGAACAAATGACACAATACCATCCTGTTACAATTTTCTCGTGATGAACAAATGACACAATACCATCCTGTTACAATTTTCTCGTGATGAACAAATGACACAATACCATCCCGTTACAATTTTCTCGTGATGAACAAATGACACAATACCATCACGTAACAATTTTCTTGAGGAGGGATTGATGCTGTCATAGAAAGTAGCTAACATAAACTCTAATTGTTGTTGTTGCTCGTTCATCACACGATGACGATGATCATTTGTTACATCCAGTTTTATGGTGTTTGTCCACGGCACGATGATGAAGACCATTTGTTACATCCAGTTTTACGGTGTTTGTCCACCGCACTTTGGCGATGACTATTTATTAAATTCACTTTTGAAATTCTGTTAGAATTATGTCCGTGACTATGAGTTAAGAAGAGCCAATGGTAGACCTAGAGTACGCTGGATCGACAACATCAAAGAGACATTACACGAACACCACATAACATTATCTGAAGCTGCCAGAAAAGCGAGAACAAGAACATTGTGGACACCCGTAAAGGGTAAAATAGGAAGGAAAGAAGAAGAAGGCTATGAGTTTGCAAATGTCTAATAAGCCATATTCTGGCCGCAAATGTCACTGCACAGTTCGGACATGGTATGACCACTGTAGATAATTTTTGTCTATCCGTGACTTTCTTGATACTCTCCGCTGTTGAGCTGCTGTATTTCTCCACTTTTCACAAGATATTGCGCTTTTGTTTTACTTTAGTACACCATGCAGCTCTATTCTATGCAAGTTCTTTCCACGTATCTTGGTCTATTTCAAAGTCACTTAATGACACTCTAATCACTTCAGCTCCACCGTAGAGATCAATGTTATTATTATTATAATTCTAATGCTGAGTTGTTGATTCATACGGGAAGTTTGGAGTTGGTGACACCAATATGTGCCTCTGTGAACAATCTCCCAAAAAAATAGAACATAATTTACAGATCTGTCCACTGTACCTCAATACAAGAAGATAACTATGACCATCTGAAACAGCTCGTATGGACAAGCTCTACGACCCTGTCTCGGTGCTGGTGACCAAGGCACATTTCATGACTCAGGAGAACGAGGAAAAAAATGTGTTTATGAAGCAAGTAATATCGAAACCTCGGGCGAAAAACATCCACCAACATCTACAATTACGTTGAGTAAATATCGAAAAATAAACATCTATAAAAAATGGTAGAATATCATTTTACGTGGAATAATACACAGAATCGATGTTTCGTCCAAACATGTCTTTATCAAGATGTATGTTAGTTAGTTTGTTGGATAATCGTCATTGCGCCCCGGACAAGTTAATAGGTGCTCAGATCTCTCCTTGAGTGTATCCGTCATTACACGCTGACTGACGGTCCCAGTACGTCGTTGATTGACCACCATTCCTTCTCGCTCACGAAACAGCTCCTCTCCAGCGACACCACATTTCAAACCAAGATCCCCTATTCTAGTCATGGAACAAGAGTCATCGTCAAATGTACAGTCATGTATTCGTGCGTTTTCTCATAGGGCATTCAAAATGTCTGCCAGATCCATCGCTCTACCAACAGCCGCAGTAGCAGCGAGGGCGGCCAACCCATCTACTCTCTCATCACCCCAGATCCCGTATGTCCCAGCACAAACATAAACGTCACTCTACGCACACATGAATTATTCATTGCATCCAGCCACTGTTCCCGAACGCACCCCGCCCGAACTATCACAATCATGTTCATGGAGTCACTGAGTATACAGGCATGCTCGCAGACAGTCTGTGAGCAGACCCATTTCAAAGCTTTGGTTACTACCAAAATCTCCAATGGCATGCTGCTTGTCGTCTGAGCAAATGCACGACTTTCCTCTCTGATGGTCTCCCCCCACCTTTGAGTCGTGAAGGCCCAGGCACCATTGATGTGTCTCGCACGGTTCATCATATCACCTTCCCTGGAATTCTCACCGATCAGAGCGAGAACCTCTGATTCGACCACTGTCGGACACCATTCCCTGCACTCTCTACGGAGTGTTATTAATCCTTCGAAGGATATCGGACAATCTGAGGGCGCCGGACTCCATTTGGCACCAGGTAGTACATCCTCCAATCTGCACATGCTCTGTATAATGTCCTCTGCGCGCCCCATCTACGACTTTCCTCTCTTAAGTGGACAGTCTTTCACTTTGATAATTTCTGGGTGTATAGGGTGCTCTTTATCAACAGTGATAGTCGGTAGGTAGTCCCGCGTCCTGCACTTTTATATTCTTTGCTCTACAGTTGGGCAATCAAGTAGATATCGCATAGCCCGTGCCGACGTATCTCTCGTACACCCCAAAATGATTTGCATTGCCTCATTCTGGATTCTATCCAATCTTTCGGTTTGAGTCTGCCTCAGTGTCAGAATTGCCAGTGCGTACTCTACTACCGACATCACCACTTCATCAAGATAGACACATTTACTTACCTATTGGTGCACAGTTTTACCGTAGTCTTCAATTTACTCATTTTTTAAACAATTCAGCTAAAAAAATTAAATACTGAATGTCAGTACCATTGGTGATCTCATCGCTTCTGTGGGTAACTAGATGGATTAACTTGATAGGTAACTAGATGGATTAACTTGATAGGTAACTAGATGGATTAACTTGGTAGGTAACTAGATGGATTAACTTGATAGGTAACTAGATGGATTAACTTGATAGGTAACTAGATGGATTAACTTGATACACTCAACGTGTTTGAAGATAATTCTACAGGGGGAGTGGGGGGTGTCAAATGGAGAATTTACGAACATTTTCTTAACTCCCGCTCTCTAGCGGCGACGTACAGAGCACGTCCGAGGTACCGGGTTCGAATTCCGCTGCAGAGAATTGCGTAACCGACCCGTTCAGAAAGCAATGGCACACTACTAAACGTATTTAGAAAATGCCTAGAAAAACAATTAGGAAAACATTCTGGGTTGATGGCTACATCCTGAATATGACATGCTACCAAACTTTTTCTTCTAATTTTAACTCTGGAAAATTAGGTTGAGCTTCGAGTGCAGTTTAAGTCGTCTCGATGACGTTGCACTGGGATAGTGAACTTATAATTGGTGTCTACAAATCCAACAATGGTTGTGAAATTTCATATACAGGATAATAATGACTGCCTAATTAGGGTGGTCAGGTAGATTTGTCCAGTTCAAATGACGACAAAGAATGAAACCGACACACGATCAATCAATCAATGACTGAAATGACATGCCGATCAACAACTCTGTCTCTTGTGTTGTTAAGTTCAGTTGGTGACGACATTCTCTCATGTCATAGTGGCAACTCATCCAACAATTTATCTCTTGTATTCCTCCGTCCGTTCTCCCATTAATCTTTTCGGTGGTTACTTAACGTTCAAGTTTTGTTCTCCTCATCACATCCCCTAAAATATTAACTGTCTGCTTCTCGTTTTTGTATGCTATAATTTGTCTTTTTTACCCCATCATCTCTGAGGACTTCTACATTAGTTTTCTGACTTAACCATGGAATTTTAATCATTCTTCTCAAAAACCACATCTCAGTAGCCTCCAGTTCAGTTTGAGCTTTTTTGTCCACTGTCCATGCTTCACGTGTACAGATCACATGATCCATACACTATACTCTGCATCATGGGAGCAAACCATGATACCCCACAACTAGCAGTCTCACAGACAAAGAAGCTAATGAACTGCAAATTCCAATGAGTATGACCAGACCAAAGACAAACTTTCCTGAGAATTCATAGATAGATTAGTTACTAATATTGTCTCAAAATTAGTAAAATAGCAAACAAAACAATTGATCAATATGACAATATTTTACAAAATAGGACAGATACACAGGTTCAACGTTTCGACCACTAGACCTTTGTCAAGGTAAGAATAAACACACAGGCTGAAATATATCTTTTCTCCAACGTAGTTTTTTGTGTGTGTATATTCTATCCCAATCTGTTTGTCCTTTTTGTAAAATTTACATTGAATTATTTTTGTGTTAATTTACTAATTTTCATTTTTCTTGCAGTTTTTCTTGTTGAATGTTGTCCGAAATCGAAGTACTGGCATCTTTATAACAAACTGAGCACTATCATGAAAAAAGGCTTATTTGCACAGGGAAATCTTTCTTTCAACTGCTCTACGCTGATTCAGGTAATAAATCAAGCTGCCATGACGATTTTTTTATACTATTGTCAAGAAGTGACAATCTGTCCCACCCTCCAAAGCACAATCAATGCTTCTAATTTAGCCAAAAGGTGGGTAACACCCCTTCCCCGTTTAGAGATTTTTCCAAAAAGGGAATACAATTTCTTATGAATAAAGAAGGCGCTCCACACGAACATTGCTGATTCCCTTTTTAAGGTAACTCCCCCGCCACACTTAACAATAATCTACGGCCCTGAGAAGTGATCATCTTCACAGACGCACTATCTGTTCTGCAGGTCACCATGGGTTATCACTCCCTCATCTTTGAAAAAAAATGTTAACATCACAACAGTAAAAATATATATAACTGTACTTCAGTTGGTACTATCACGTTGGGGTGTGCCAGAAAGCTGGCCAAACGGGAGAAGAGGGGACTCAGGAATATCATTTACATTCT
Organism: Meghimatium bilineatum; assembly: GCA_034231615.1. Classification (NCBI taxonomy): domain Eukaryota; kingdom Metazoa; phylum Mollusca; class Gastropoda; order Stylommatophora; family Philomycidae; genus Meghimatium; species Meghimatium bilineatum. The sequence goes on along the minus strand of CM067317.1, from coordinate 42,725,053 downwards.
TCATTTCTTAACTATCTCATCATTTCTTCCATACTTTGTCCATCACTTCCAACCCCCTTTCCTTCCTCACCACCACCCCCACCCTAAAAATGTTCCAACATACAATACAAACTTAAAGAGAAGTCCAGCACAATACACATTAGACATGGTATTCCTACAACACAAGCTGTCAATTACCACACATCTGTCCTGAATAAATGGATTTTTTTCTGTCAGTAAAACACCACATGCGCATCATTACCCAGTACCTGGCAGGTGTTTGGATAGACACACAAATATTTCTTTTATTGGAGACTGGTAGGGTCCAGTGAAACAATCGTAACTTTAGATATGTGCAGGATTAGTCAAGTAGCAGGTAGATGTGTTCACATTTTTTGGTTCGATGTACGGATATGTTTTGGTGGTAAATGAATAGATGCAGCTCTGTAAAAAATAATTTGGTAATGAGGGAATGGGGTTAACGTAACACATTTACTACACGGACGTTACCTTTTAGAGGGGTGTTAAATATAACGAAATGTAGTCGGTCACTACCTGTTAAAATGCTATATATCGTCGCCACATGTATTAACAAATTCCTGACTGTATGTATCGATAAGTGTTCATCTGTCAGATAAGTAACTTTAATTTCAAAATGTGTTCGTATCAACAATTAACACCCTTCTAAAGGGTCAGCACATGTAGCACGGGTGTTAACGTGGAAGGCACCGATCTTTAATATCTTGTGTCCATCTCATTCTTGGTCTGCCTTTTTCCGTCGTTTGGTATTCTCCCCCCCCCCTATTGTGACTTTTTCTTTCTCTGCCATATCGTTTCATACTACCAAAACTCTTTAGTTTCCAGGAGAGAAACTTGTTTAGCCATATTCTTTAACATTCACTTATCTCGGGATGTTCGACCCTGTCATGGAGAGGTACAGAGCGCGTCTCGGATAGCCATCTCTCTCGGGATGTTCGGCCCTGTCACAGAGAGGTATAGAGTGCGTCTCGTGTAGCTAAGGTGCCCGGTTCAATCTCTGTTACAGGGAGTTGTGCATTCGCGTTATTAAAACAATGGCAACCTATTTGAACGTATGCGCACTGTCTAGAAAATAACTACCACCAAAAAAGTATGGGTTGATCGCAACGTCATGAATAGGGGATAAGCTACAAACTGTATATATATATTATTATTATTATTCAACTGCGCAAAAGATCTGTTTATCTGTATAGGCCTAAGATTTATAACATTATAAAAAAAACACATTTAAAACGACGTCTCTGGGGATCGAACTCCTTCTATAACATGCCTCTTAAATTTCTCTTTTACAAATGTAAAACTTATCTCTATATACAAATTGTGTGTAATATAACGTGATTGTTAATGAGCTGAAAGCGAGCGGCGTGAAAAGAAACAGATGTGGAATTTTGTATTGTATAGAATCAACTTCCAAGATCACTAGCAGAAACGCAGGTGGGTATAAGAATTTAGTTGTTAATGCATCGCAAACGTCAATTAAAGCACACTTAACATGGATAAAAAAACTACAATAATTATTTCAAGACTGAAGGTAGGAATATACCCGTTATATGTGTCTACGATCGTGTGACCTTGACCTTTCTGCGACAGATTTGAGACGTAAAAACTTCATTTTATACAATTAAAGATACCACAAAAAACCGCATAAACGCAAGTTGAAACAATAGTAACACATGAATAGATCGTAAAATTCTATTTAATCAGGGTAATCGCCGATAAAAATGAAATAATACATATTTATACCACTCATTAGCCATAAGTCGTTAACGAAATTTGTTTACAAATGTCCGACCTTTGTTAATCGACCAGAGGTAAAAGGTTACCTAATCGTATCATTGATCAGCTTTGTCTGATACCTGAACATTAATTAGAAATTCCGCAAGCGCCATTACCGTCTTCGCGTAATTGTCTATAAGTTTGGCAATTTTTATTTGGCTGCGTTACGAATTATATATACAGATAAATGGTTGGCTGGTTGCTGATCCAGCGGTCCATGGGCTCATGCCCTTTGACCTAATGCCATTAAATGGCATTATATTGTTTGGAAGTCTGTGAATTTTCGGCCCACCCAGGGACAGAGCCAGAGAATAACTATCACACCTCCAGGAAGGAAGGTTTCAACCAATGCACTGCTCCTAGTCACTGTAGCCAAGATAGGGTTCACTGTGCTCGTTCCCCGCCACCGATTTACTACTGGTTATGCCGAGCTTCTTGTATTGATCTAGGCATGCAACTGTTCAAGTCAAAAGAATTGTCACGTCCTGAACCAGTGTGCCTCTATGATGGGTCTAAGCCATAGGAAAAAAGTGCTGTTAGTTTCCTCCTCCCCAGTGCTGCACAGTACATCTCTGGCTCCCTCCCAACCACAGAGGGTGTGAATATATACATATATTCAGGTACACATGAAACACATTTCAACAACAAAATACAAGCGTAATTGTATAGATGACGTGCCATGAATCTTCTCTAAGAAGATAACCTCAATATAACGGCATGTCATCTACTAAGGTTTTCTGTTGCATGGGTGGTTTGTCAAGTGAGCCATTGGTGAGACCCACAGACGCAATCACATGCGTATACAGAGAATTGAACAAGCTCATTTTTGTTATTCCCTATTGGCCCCTAAACACATTTTTATAGGGACAAAATTTAGTACGGTTATAGATTAGTCCTTGGGGATAGCGCGAACAATCGTGAACAATCTTAATAGTTGATAATTGCTGTCCACTAGTCCGGCAAAAGGGATCACTAATATCATTGGTTAACCTATCTTTTACCTATGATAGTTGCATAAAGATCAAATAAACAAATAATATTGTTGCACATCAGTCGATGTTTACTCTATATTTTAACAGGTTCACTATTCTTTATCCTTGTCTTTCTGTTATTATCAAATGGTGCTATCAAGTAAAACATTTCCCATCTGCTTATAATCGACCGATTATTACCGCAAACATCTCACACTACTAACATTGACAGATGCGTATATCTTTTGGACGTGAGTTGGTTCGTACGGTGTTCGATCCCAGAGCCGTCTGTTGTTTTTCCCCCTTTAATTTGTAGAAATTTAAACACTAGAAAGTAGATGGCATATTCGAAGAATAATTTGTGCCGATTCTTTTTATTTTGGTTGCCATTCTAAACGCATTTCTTTAAATCACATAGGCCTTACATGTTTCGTATACTAATATCTTAACATTGTCTACCGGGCAACGTCGGATGTAACTTGTCTAGTGTAATTTGTGTCGGGTAATATATCTAATGTAAGTCTTATATATATATATATATATATATATATATATATATATATATATATATATATATATATATATATATATATATATATATATATATATATATATATATATATATATATATATATATATATATATATGGACATCAATCACATTAGTAATTATAAGGACTAGATCCTGCTATTCTGCAGGAGTTTGAGAATGATCTCAGAATAAGAAGAGGTAATTAAGAGGTAAATGCTGTATCACAGTAAATCATAAAGCAATGTCCCCGCCGGCAGTTAATTGCCAGTGCTGATCTTGTATTCTAGCTGAAACCATATTTACATTATGCATTGTGTTTCCAGTCGATTTGTTTATAGAACATACAACAGGTCCTCTGCCATTTATCGTACCACTGATTCCCCGCTGGCATAAACACTGTTGATTGTGCGCCCCTTGTTTATCTTACTCCTAACGACAGTTAATCAAGGCATTGATCTCTGCTTGTTTGTTACCGAGTATACTGTTTTGCTTGTTAAATATTTCAGATCAAGAAAGTCATGCTCCTTTCTAATCCTGCGCGCTGATCCCATACAGGGTCACCATCTTAGATGATGTAACTGATCCTTGGTCACTTTGTGTCCAACCAATGAAATTACGGAGAAAATAAACCAAGATGTGATGCTGTTTGTAACTATTCTGCAGAAAGGGTTGGATCAAGTGTCTTATGAATACATTGGTTCTCTTAAGACAGGGACCGGCGAACCTACGGTACGTGGGCTTGTTCCGGTCCAAAATACCTAGGTCCGCCGGTATTCAACAAAAATTATAACTGTTGACCTGCCATGCTCTTAAAAATGATTCACTTATATATATATATATATATATATATATATTATATATATATATAAACGCATATATATATATATAAGTAACAAATATACCTGTAATAGAGGTTTTAAAACCAGGTGACGCATAATCGTGTTTTGTCACTTTTTTGTCAAAAAGATTTGTCGTTTCAAAAGCATGGTTGTTAGGGGGGCAAGGAATTTATGGATGCATGTTTAGTTTTCGAAGGTAGTCATTTCAGTATCATCACTTCCTGCCAGGAGTGTAGCATATACAACACGGCTAACCAGCTCATCATTCTTCCGTCAGATCTGTTGACCCATCTGTAGTGATGACACATCTAGCATTCCCCACCACCTAGGAATCTACCACAACAGGACAAAGTTAATGCCCGCCGACCTGCATGTTTGTGCCATCCACGAGGATCATTTGATAAAATACACAAGTAACAAATCCAGACAAGACATTCAGTGACAATAACGATTCTTTCCACAGATTACAGGCTGTAGGTCTAACCCTCCCCACCAACCATCCTTAGTCTCTTCCTATGACATGTCTGGAAAGAAGACAGTGTCCATATTCTTAGCATCATGAACTACAAGTCCAGGCAACGATTACCCCACGGACATAATACATTACTAATCCATGAAATAACTCGTACCTCGTAAGTTAGTAAAGTTAACCCATAAAACATATTAGTGCCGTAAGGGTGTGAGATGTTAGCGATCTCACATTTCAGTGGCTCTGCTAAATGAGCGCGGTTGCCATCTACTCTCCCTCGCAATCTTTACTTCCCGGATTAATCCGGTTAAGGCTGGGTCGACCCGAGAGCCGTTGCGTTCTGAAAAACCATTTCCGTCTCAACTTGGGAATAGATACAGGACCACTCATATGCGAAGCCAGTTGCTAACTACTGCACTACGCGATCCCTTTAACCCGTACATGCGAGTAACCATTAGAAGAAATGGACTCTGTTACCAAACATCTGATAACAAGACATGATCAATATGTGACACAACAATCGCTACTTCATCGGCCCGACACATGTTTGTTCCAAACCCGTCAGGAAAAATAAACACTGTATTAATCACGATCATTATCTTGTTAATACAAACATTCTATTCGTTGCCATGGTCAATAGTTCATTAATTCATTTTAAATCGACATTGGACACATTTTATAAGTTGGCCTGGTTCTCCGGTGTGGCGAACGCTAAGACAAGAGCTTCTAGTTCATCATGAGAGAACATAATCATTATCTTCTTTCCAAACATATTGTAGGATGCGATTAAGGAAAGTTTGAGAATTAGGCTCACAACCAGTCACATATGGGGAAATTATCGCCGATGCGTGTCTGGTCTTGATTTCTTGCTTTTGTCTTCTGTCCAATGATCGCCGTGGAATATGAGAAGATACAGGCAAATACAGGCAGGCAAATATTGCACTTTTGTCTTTTTGTGTCATACTCATAGTTGGCGAGGAAAGCTAAATCTGCAATCAATGTAGATGGGTCAGTAGATCTGACAGAAGAAGTGTGAACTTGTTGTTCCAGAGGTATGTGCTACACTTTTGGAAGGACCTGATAATTCTAGGATACTGTTCCACTGGAATACCTCCTTCGGAGACTAAACATGCATCCATAAGGCCCTTAACACAACCATGCCTTTGAGACAAACCGTATGTAAGTTCCGGGTTAATTCCAGTAACTCATCTGAGGAGGATTTGTGCTTTTTGTCAGAATGATTATTTTATGTTAAGAGCTACCTGCTCACAGGTAAATGTCTTCATCTGGTCAATAGGAGTTTCTCTGCAAAACACATTGTGGGGAACCAACGATGACCCCTTTACAGATGACAAAACTGAGTTTGAACAATTGAATGTTTAACAATTGATTGCAGAAGTTGTGTAGTAGCATAGACACGTCATTAGTTGTTGTGTAGTAAGTAGTAAAATAACCCATAGCATTTATTAATGCCGTAGGTGTGTGAGATTTTTGCGATCTCACATTTCAGAGGCTCTGCAAATGAGCACGGTAGCAATCTCCTCTCCCTCGCAGTCTTTCCCGGATTAATCCGGTACCCATTTAAGTCTGGATCGACTCGGGAGCCGTTACGATCTGAAAAAAACTTCCACCTCAACTGGGGAATTAACCCAGGACCACTCACATGCGAAGCCACCGCGCTAACGCGGCTCCCTAATCAGGAACCCAAGATGACCTAAAACAAACCGAAATCCCAAAAAAATTTAAAAAGGTCACGAATGCGGGCCCTATTTACTATTCTGTTCGAATAACTTTATTGGGTACGGTCATGGCATAGAGCTTAAGAGGTCTCGGGTTCGAATTCCACTCGCGACGTCTTGTTTATAAAGTCGATTTTTAAAATAGAAGATTCCTGGGGATTACCACTTGAAGTTAAAAAGCTACGTGTTATGAGTGGTGAAGCATGTCAAAACCTCTGAGCACACTTGCCCCTGTCTCTCGCATGTGGTTTCATCAGCTGCAACATGCACAGCGACCATAATCTGGGAGAACACCTCGACTAGTGGATAAAACTGAATCGAAGTGAGAGCAACCGCGTGATTAAGATCATCACAATTAGGATATGCCTTCCCAACTATGTGAATACTGGTCACGGTGAACTACCTAGATGATACCAGAGTGCCGCTTCTGTGAGAAGAACAGAGTACATATTGGGAGAACCCCAATACAGTGAAGTCAATCCTCTACGCCTTTTGAGTCCATCCGTAGGCTGGTCAGGAATATGAATATTAAAAACGGCTAAACTTACTTGACCTTTATCCGAAGTCTTCGTTGTCCACACCATCTTAATTAAGTTAGATGCTCTAGTATTGTCATAAAAGTAGAATTAGAATATATATGGAAGACAGAGCTAGTTGGATGATAGCAGAGGAACAGGCACTGAGGTAAAGGTGGAGAATAGAAGAGGAACAGGCACTGAGGTAAAGGTGGAGGATAGAAGAGGAGCAGGCACTGAGGTAAAGGTGGAGAATAGAAGAGGAGCAGGCACTGAGGTAAAGGTGGAGAATAGAAGAGGAGCAGGCACTGAGGTAAAGGTGGAGAATAGCAGAGGAACAGGCACTGAGGTAAAGGTGGATGATAGAAGAGGAACAGGCACTGAGGGAAAGGTGGAGGATAAAAGAGGAGCAGGCACTGAGGGAAAGGTGGAGGATAGAAGAAGAGCAGGCACTGAGGGAAAGGTGGAGGATAAAAGAGGAGCAGGCACCGAGGGAAAGGTGGAGGATAGAAGAGGAACATGCACTGAGGGAAAGGTGGGGGATAGCAGAGGAACAGGCACTGAGGTAAAGGTGGAGAATAGCAGAGGAACAGGCACTGAGGTAAAGGTGGAGAATAGCAGAGGAACAGGCACTGAGGTAAAGGTGGATGATAGAAGAGGAACAGGCACTGAGGGAAAGGTGGAGGATAAAAGAGGAGCAGGCACTGAGGGAAAGGTGGAGGACAGAAGAAGAGCAGGCACTGAGGGAAAGGTGGAGGATAAAAGAGGAGCAGGCACTGAGGGAAAGGTGGAGGATAGAAGAGGAACATGCACTGAGGGAAAGGTGGAGGATAGAAGAGGAACATGCACTGAGGGAAAGGTGTTGGGATACAGTTTTGTAAACAATGACACGATTCACTGAGCAATGATGATGATGTTGCTGGTTGTATGCGCGGAGAGCTTCAAAGTCTGATGATGATGTTGTTGCTGATGATGATGTTGTTGCTGATGTTGTTGCTGATGATCATGTTGTTGCTGATGTTGCTGATGATGATGTTGTTGCTGATGTTGCTGATGATGATGTTGTTGCTGATGATGATGTTGTTGCTGATGTTGTTGATGATGATGTTGTTGCTGATGTTGTTGCTGATGATGATGTTGTTGCTGATGTTGCTGATGATGATGTTGTTGCTGATGTTGCTGATGATGATGTTGTTGGTGATGTTGCTGATGATGATGTTGTTGCTGATGTTGTTGGTGATGTTGTTGCTGATGTTGCTGATGATGATGTTGTTGCTGATGTTGTTGGTGATGATAATGTTGATGATGTTTATGATTGCGTTGATGATGAAAATTATGTTGCATATTATAATAATAATAATAATGTGATAATGAAGATGTTGATGATAAATGATGATGATGGCAAATGATGTTGATGATGGCAAATGATGTTGATAGTGAATGATTTTGGTGATGATAATGTGATAATGACGATGGATGATTTTGATGATGGATGATGATGGTAAATAATGCTGATGGGAGTAACGACTTTCGTAATCGATACCCCAACGTTGAATAGATAGCGATCTGGAAGTTTATTCAAACACAACAAAGGTTTTACATGTTTTATCTGTATCCATCACGAGATGCCACGCCCAATGGGCGTGGCCCAAAGAAGATAAGATAACAATAATTAAATAAGTGAACAGTTTCGATGAATAATAATTAGTTTCTTGTAGCAGTTGCACGGAAGATGGTTTGATCTCATAATCATTACTCACAATAAATGTCTGTCCGTCTGTCTACTTAAGCTGAGAACAAATAAAATATCAAACTCGATCTTACACTTCTGCATTCTATCTTCATTTCGTATTAGGAGACTCAAAAATGAATTTAATAACGGTGATGTTATTTCTACAGAAAGAATTCTACAGAAGAATGCTGATAATATCGTGGACTGCCAGAAAAATAAATGTGGAGATGTTGAAAGAGTCAAATATGAGACAGAGCCTAGTCAATAATATAAGGAAAAGACAATCTTCATTTTTTGGTCACATTGTGAGAGACGAGGTTTGGAGAAAATAGTCATAACAGGCAAGATTGAGGGCAACAGAGACAGGGGGGCGACAACGTGCGAAAATGTTTAACAACCTGGCACAGCAGGGAAGCAACAACGAATCTGATACACAATACTGGAGAAAGTAAGCTGTGGAAAGCCATTATCGCCTACGCTAGCCGGCATGGCACATGGTGATTATGAGTGCGTTCCCATGCCCACAATAAGAATGTATACGGAGATACAGTGTAATCCATATAAAGCCCAACCCTCTATAAGATATTTCTCTATTTAACAACACTTTTCAGTCCCCTATTATGTTTATTCTATATTGTTTGAACTGTCGAATTGCTGTTATTACATATATCTCTATAAGATATTTCTCTATTTAACAACACTTTTCAGTCCCCTATTATGTTTATTCTATATTGTTTGAACTGTCGAATTGCTGTTATTACATATTTCGTCCGTTCTTCTTCTTCGTTAGTTCTCAAACTCCTGCAGATTAGCAGGATGTAGATCGGAGAACGGAATGTGTTGTGTCATGTTTTCAACATTGCTGCGATATCTGCGCCTTTCTGTCTGACACATCCAACTTCAGTATGGCTTTGGGTCACTGACCCTATATGGGATCGGACAGTTAACTCCATCCCATAACCTCCTTAGTCGCCGTTTACGACATGCGTGGAAAGTAAACAGTGTAGCTATTCTTTGCTCCCCTTTCAGGCCCCGGCAACACACGGGCGAAGGTCCGGGCTAAGTAATGTGATTTGAACGTAGTAAGTATAGTTCGCTGAGTCTATATTCCAACAGATAACATGGCCAAGAAACAACAGAATTACAAACCCATTTACATATACCAAGTTGTAGACACCCTATATGCCATAGTCATTATCAACATCATCCTGCAGGTTTTATTTTATCATAACAAAAATACGGCTAGTGATAAAAGTATCTACTACAAAGTTTCGGGTAGTTACCCAAGCATAAGAAGACTGGTTCCGGTGAACTACGCGGATGATGTCACTAGCTGGTACAACGGGTACGAATGCGACTCGTGAGTTTGGCGCTGTGGACATCATAGGAACACGGCGAGACACTTAGAACGACTCTTGTCATCCAATGCGTCCTGAAACATTTTCCAGTCGTCTCGATTTTGTCTTACCACTGGTGTCACATAGGCCAGGACGAGATAGTGAGGTTGATGAATAGCGCATCGTTTCCTCACAATAATTCAAATGCAGCTCCAGGTTACCAAATATGTTTACGCAATTTCACCAGTGAAATGCTAAAAGAGCTACTTGTTGACAATTAAAGGGATTACTTCATCACAACAGTATAAACGCATATAGTAACATCTACCATTAACACCAAATCCATAACAACCAGCAAAGATACCACCGTAACAGCCGACATCACAACAGTATAAACACATATAGCAACATCTACCATTAACACCAAATCCATAACAACCAGCAAAGATACCATCATAACAGCCGACATCACAACAGTATAAACACATATAGCAACATCTACCATTAACACCAAATCCATAACAACCAGCAAAGATACCACCGTAACAGCCGACATCACAACAGTATAAACACATATAGCAACATCTACCATTAACACCAAATCCATAACAACCAGCAAAGATACCACCGTAACAGCCGACATCACACTCTATACAACTGCTACTACAGTAATGCCATCATTACTGACATAATCACTATACAAATCTACATCATCACTAAAGCAGGTACCATCACGACATCAACAACAACTAGCAGTACCGATTCAACAACTACAAACTTAAGAGCATAAAATATGGAAAACTCTAAGCCCACCCCCTCCTCCACACACATATCATCTGACTGAAATTTATTGAACGAAACAAAAAAACTTCGCCAAACAAAATATACTAAATAGAGAGTCAGCTAGAACCCAGCTAAAGAGAAATAACGAGAATATATTCGTGACATGAAGATATTTACCATCATCATACGCCCATGAAAGTACGTGAGACACATATCGTTTTAAGAAAATTGAAATCCACGAGACGGTCGTAAAACATGGCTTTATTAGTTTTGTAGAGATCCATACATTGTTAGGTAGCATCAAATAATGTCGACGGTAACAGAGTTGGCCGAACGAGAAATAGCCCAGAAAGGAGAATAACATTGGAGAACAAGCAAAATGACGGGAGATGCGAGACAGCAAACGTTAGTTTAATAACAGAAGGCATAAATCATAAGTAAGTTTACATTTGACCGTCCGCAATATAAGACATACTGGTTAATGGGAAATTATGCCATATCATTGACTCATTTGACTATTCCTGTGATGCTTATTGGTGACTATGATTATACATACGTGACAGCTAATGAAAATCAAAGGATTAATCTTCTTCTTCTTTTCTTCTTCTTTCTGTCCTCATGTATCTTTCGCTGTTAAAGGGAGAGTGAGTGTACGATCTTTTGCTCTTCTATTTGCCTCTTCAGCTGTTATATTTCCGAGTGTCTCTAACACACTATCTATCCACCTTTTACGAGGGCGTCCAATAGGTCGACTGTTTTCGTATCGTATGGTGTTTTTTTGCATAATACTTTGCTCTTTCTGTTTGGTTATGCAGCCGAAACCATTTAACTTGTTGTTTCTGTGTGTATTCTATTGTTGACTTGATCCCTAATTGTTTCCTTAGTGCTTCATTCCTGATTTTGTTTCTCAAGCATACGTCTTACACATTTCATTTCAGTGGTGTTAATCTTATGAATTGTTCTAGAATCGAATGTTCAAATTTGATACTGATAACACAATGTTGGTAAGAAAATGGTGTTGAAAAGCGCTTTCTTTGTTTCTAGTGTAATATATTTGTTTCTTAGTAAAGGTGTGAATTGACCAATGACCTGACAGGCCTTATTACATCTTGCGTTTATGTGCTGCCCAGATATTTGAATTCATCTACTTGTTTTAGTTGTTTATTGTTTATCTGTATGCTGATGTTCTCCTTTTCTCTTGCAATATTCATTACTTCTGTTTTATCTACGAGGCGTGTTCAAATGAAAACGGGACTTGTGGATTTATTTAAAAAGTATCATACGCAATTTAATATTTTCAACGGAATTGAACAAAGCAACCACTTGTGAATAAGAATGCACCTGGGTTCATCAGAAAAAATCTCCGTATGCATTTAGGCAAGCATCCCACTGTTTAGGTAGACGTCGAATGCCGTCCGAGAAAAAGTTGCGTGGCTGTTCTCTGAACCATGTGGTCACCGCTGTCTTCACGTCTGCGTCGCTGTTGAATCGCTGTCCCTTTAGTGCTTTCTTCAACGGTCCGAACAAATGGAAATCACACGGGGATAAATCGGGACTATAGGCTGGGTGATGAAGAACTTCCAAATTCTTCTTTGCCAATGTTTCCTGCACAATTTTTGCGACGTGCGGACGAGCGTTGTCGTGGAGAAGAATCACACCTTGAGAAAGTCTGCCTGGTCGCTTAGCCTTGATGGCCTTATGCAGCTTGTCTAAAGTGTCTTCTTCTGTTGCAACAATATGCGCCTGACCTGGCCGTGCAAGATCTGCCGTTAACTCACGTCCGTCTTTAAACATACGCACCCACTCCATCACTCTGGTCCTCGACAAACATTTGTCACCATATGCTGCCTTCATTCTCCGATGAATGTCTACTGCTTGACATCCTTCAAATGAAAGAAACTGGATCACAGCACGCTGATTCACTTTGGACGGGTTCGGAATCACACCCGCCATATTGTTAACAGTCTTCTGCAGCACATATGCATGCTGGGAAGATGAACACGTGACCGTATGTAAATTATTGGATACTCATTACTAGTGCAAAATGTCATCAATATCAGTGCGCTCTATCACGCGTGGTGTAACAAGTCCCGTTTTCATTTGAACACGCCTCGTATGTTGCTTTCATTCCAAATTGCTTGCCTGCTGTGTCTATTGTGTTTAGGTGGTCTTGTAGGTTTTTAATGCTGTTGTGGAATAAAACCTGGTCATCTGCAAAAAGCAGTTCATTTGCTTCATTAGAATTTGCTGTTTTGTTTATATGGTCCATGTATGTAATAAAAAGTAGTGGGGACAATACATATCCCTGTTTTACTCCTGTACTAAAGGAATAATCAAAGTAATGATTTTTAGAAGGCTTGATTTCCCATTACAGTACATATACTGAGTACACAGTATGAATTCCCATTACAGTACATATACTGAGTACACATTTTGATTTCCTATTACAGTACCTATGGTTGGTTGCTGATCCAGCGGTCCATGGGCTCATGCCCTGTGACCTAATACAGTACATATAGTGAGTACACATTTTGATTTCCCATTAGGCAATTGGTCTTATATAACCTAGGATCAGGGGGTTATGATATAGATGTATGGTAAGTGAAGCAGTATTGAAGAATGTAGTAGGTACAGGGTCAGTTCTGAATAGACTATTGTCCCTCAACGGGAAGGCTGCTGACATCGTGCGGGTATTTCAGAAACAGTACGGTATGCCCGTCCAAGGCATAAGACCTATTGGCTAGTGGGAAATTCAGCCATAAAAAATGACCCGTTTTACTATTCCCTTGATTTTCATTGGCTGTCGCAAAAAAACTGCTGAACTCCAACTCTGGCTTACAGCCTGTGGTATTCCTGACAGATGCAAGGTCAGTGCTTCAAGCTCTCCAGTCTGGAAAACTAAGACTTGAAAAAACTACTTAGCGAATTGTCGTACCAATATAGGGTAACCATGCAGTGGATACCCTCTCACTGTGGAATACCAGGAAATGAAAAAGCAGACCAACTGGCTAAGGAAGGTGCTGCCGAAGACCAACCAGATATACCAATCACCTACCATCAGAAAAAACAGATGATCAAGTCAATAAGAAAGCCACAAACACCAGTACAAGATGACTATCACATTATGAACAGATCAGAACAAGTTATAATTCTACGTCTCAGAACAGGACACAACCGACTCCGCAGTCACATGTATACAAAGTTCAAGATTGGCAACACGGCCATGTGTACATGTGGACAGGCAGCACAGAGTGCCAAACATATACTTCAACAGTGTTCTGAGCATGAAACACTGAGGCAGACATATTGGCCAGAGGAAACAACACTGGAATCAAAGCTCTATGGGACACTGTATGAACTACAAAAGACAGTGAGTTTTATTCAGGAGACAGAATTACAGATATAGACATGTTTCAAGTGAACGAAAGAAGAAGAAGAAGAATTGGTTGTCGCACAAAGTGACTAATATATTGTAGATAGACACTGGTAGTTGTATTTTGGACCAGTAGTTCTCAACATGGGCCCTATGGTTCCCCCTCCGCCCCGGCGCGCTGCTGAGAGGAGGCCGTGGAAAACACCTTGGAAATGGGAAGACAGACAAGTCCACAGGTCAACAAGAAGGTCGCTACTTGAAAACGATAAAGAAACCCAATAAAGCCAAGTATAGCAATAAAGCTTCAGAAATTCCTGAGTGATTTGCAAAAAAAAGTAAATGGTCTTTATTTGAGGCACCAGTTTACGGGTGCCACGGGTCAAAAGAAATTGAGAATGGTTTAGATTTTCAAAATCATTGAAAAGTGGGGGGGGGGCACTTTAGCATACAGATAGTGTTCATCCTTATTGAGCATGGTGTTAGTGTGTATATTTGAGAACTTGTTAATACTGACGCATACGCAATGACTTCAGACATCAAAAAATACGTTCGTGGACGTGACAATTACTGACAACAGGTGGATATGATTTGTTAAGGGTCGTACATACATCATCATAGGGAGGGGGGAGGGGGGAAGTCGATTAAGTTAACATCAAGGTTATTTTATTTTCGTTGGTCATTTCTTTTTTTTTTCCCTGATATTTTTGTGGACCATTTATATTTTTAGAGAAAAAAAAACCTTCAAAAAAGGATTGTGGAAGGGAACATCAGATCAGGGTATTTAAACTCCACCCCAATCTCCATATCTACGGATCTGATGATCATTTTGAACATCTCCTTGGAAACAAGGATATAAGATAGTTATCTAATGCGGCACATAGCGGTTTTGATTCACCATGTGTTGCGGTTCGCTGCTTGCACTTCCAATTCTTGTATTGTCTTGCAGTACATAATTTTCCTTTCTCTTTAAGTATGGAGTTTTTTTAGGGTAGTATTAGGTCTTCCCCTTTTTTCTCTCCCCCCCCCCCCCCATCTCAGGAACCCACACGAGTGCTTAAGGTAATTGCTTGAAAATATATCTGCCATTATGTGATACCACTATCTGATTTAGTGGGTAAATGTCACATCATTTAAGCTGAGGCAGTAGACCTACAATGACAAGTTGTGGAATATCTTTCAGAATACTTGTAAAGTGAAATGACGCCCATCTTAGACTGCAGGCAAGTCTTCTTCAGAGTAATCATTTTTGGCAGATATCAAAAAGCGTCACCTATCTTGGCTGATCTAGCTTTCTCCATTTCTTTCACTGGCTGGAAACTTAAAAGTATATGCACAGTGACCAATGATCCGTCGCTTCAGCCAATATCAATGATGCCTTGTGGAATCTGCACGCAGGGCTACTTAACGAATTTCTGCATAGAAGCAAGAACGTTTATCACAAAATCAAGTCATCATCATCTTAACGTTCCATTTGACCGCCATTAAATACAATTAACAAATTTACAAATAAAATATACCTGCATGCCTTGTAACCGGATAATTTCCTGCACAGCTGTAGGCTTACTGGATCCCCCGCATGCTCCTAGGTCACTATCTTCGCCAATTGCGTTCCCATGATCTGGATCAAAGCTCGATACAACTGCATTATCTCCAGCCTTGCCTTCATGACTTCGATCTACAGATTTGGGCAGCTGTAAATTCGTCTCGGACATTGAAAATTCGCTGAGAATCGTGTCCACTTTTTCTGAAGATGTCAATGACAGAGCGTTCGTTACAAAACCAAGTCAAAATATCTAGCCATGATTAGTTTTTATAAATGGTGCGCAATTTAAAGTGCATACGCAACTTAAGTTACTTCTGCGCTTGTTCTAAATGTCCAGCCGGTTAATAGGACAACGGTCAGGATAACGGAATGTGTTATGCCACGTTTTGCACAAATTTAATTAAAATTATAAATTAACATTTCTGATGGAAAATTGTTCAATGTTTTTGAATGAAGGCAAGTAATTCCAAAAGCCTTTGGTTCTTTTCTTCTTTTGTTCTAGTTCACTTTAAAATTATTTAAAATTAGCTTACAGTTAAGGAGTTTTTTTTTCTAATATCCAGAATGCACTTCTACACAACACTTTTTTCACAATCTGATTTCTTCACTGGTTATAGTTAGGTTATAGGACTTTATGATGCGCTGAAACACTAGCCTGATTGTGTCTGCCAAAGTTTAAAACTTGATTTCAATGTTTGATCGTTATCGATGATAGAATCGTTGTCGTTGAATGATAGCATTCAACGCTAGAATGCTAGAAATAAACTTGATTTGCCATTGAACTCAAAGACCGCTTATAACGGACTTTTACGATGTTAAGTGAACGACTGAATGGATTGACGATCGAAACTGAAACTTATTTTTCGATTTTCTTACAGGCTAAAATACAATTTTGAAGTAAATTGTGGGTGTGTCTTCTTTCGAGAGGAACTAGTTCTACTTATTAATTAATTTTAATGTTTTATAATAATGTGCCAAAAATGTGTTATTACCTAAATACCAAATAAATGTGCTTAACAAGGAGAAATGTTATTTTTTAAAGGCGTGGGGCATCAACTTTCGCACGGCAAAGGCAATTAAACCCCATTTCAATGTTTTCATTATTTTTAGGGTCATTTTGATGCCCTTCAAGCCTTGATGCCCGGTACGGCCGCACCCCCCCCCCCTTCGGTACGCCACTGTTTTTGAGTATGCAAACACATTTTTTTGTTTAAATGGAGAAACTTAATTGCACAAAGAAAACACGAGCTTCATAACGCATATTTTATGGGGTTAGAGTCATACATATACACAATCTGACTAACCGTGGGCATCTGTAGCTATATCGATAGACGTAATGCAACACAAGACAGCAGCAAAAAAAAAAAAAAAAAGGGTCAAGCATGCGTTCTTTCGTACCGCTGGTTTACAATACTAGCGATATGGTCATAGACATTTGATAAAAACACCGAACACATTTGTTACTAATGCCGAAGTCGAATGGGTTTGGTCAATGGCACAACTAAAACGACGACGCAATGCATTTCCGTTCTCCGGACTACATCCTGCTGGAGATCTAGTAGGAACATTGTCCTGCTGTAAGAGAGATCTCTGGACTACACCCTGCTGGAAATCTAGTAGGATCATTGTCCCGTTATAAGGGAGATCTCTGGACTATATCCTGCTTGAGATCTAGTAGGAACATTGTCCCGTTAAAAGAGAGATCGATGGACTACATATTGTTGGAGATCTAGTAGGAAAATTGTCCTGTTATAAGAGAGATATCTGAGCTACATCCTGCTAGAGATCTAGTAGGAACATTGTCCCGTTAAAAGAGAAATCGATGGACTACATCTTGTTGGAGATCTAGTAGGAACATTGTCCTGTTATAAGAGAGATCTCTGGGCTACATCCTGCTGGAGATCTAGTAGGAACATTGTCCTGCTATAACAGAGATCTCTGGACTACATCCTGCTGGAAATACATTAGGAGCATTGTCCTGCTATAAGAGAGATCCAGTGGGAGTTTTAAGAACGAACGCACAAAAAATCCCAATCCCACCAAGCAATGTACATTATAGCTAGCCAATGTCATGTCTGGAGTTATATAGCATCTGTTCAATAGAAACAAACCAACGAAATATACAATCACATCAACATCAACAGTAAATTCAACAAAGTGTTTCAATTTATACAAATAATTGTGTATACTTTTACTAACCTGCAGCGTCAGACTGTGAATGTAATGAGTATTTTTGATCTCTCCTTCTCTCCTTGGCAATCAAGACTTGTTCTTGAGAGGCCATCAATGTGTTCTCCGCAAAGATGCTTAAAGGCTCTGGATCAGCCTCGTCTCCGTAGATCAGAGATCTAAACATGGGTTTAGGGATGTTCTTATGGCCATCAGATTTTATTGTTTCATGAAAAGTATCACCAGACTCTTTTGGTAGACCAGAGAGTTCCAAATCGAATCCTTTCCCCTGCGTTTGATCATCAGCAGGTGTAGTCCGTTCCTCTGTTGATGGTTCTAACTTTCCGTGACAATTCTCGTCTGCAAGGGAAGCAATTTCAGCCAGAGATACGGACACCGAGGCTGGTGCAGAAGCTGCTTGAACATGCTGTGCGGTGCTACATTTTCCCCTGATTTCACCAACCATTTGAATACAAGAATTACTAGCTGCTTCATTGTTACAAGATAGTGCGTCAGTATGAGGTCTTGAACTAGGCTTCGAATCAGCTACACTCAAACCTTGCACATGTGAAATGAGCTCCCCAACAACAGTGGCACTTTCCTGGACATCCAAAATTGGACCTGATTCTCCGTGAGCTGCTTCTGTGTTTACAGCGGCTGAATCAACTGAGAGTGAAATTTCTGCAATTGGCGTTAGAATATGTTTCCCATGCTCTTCAGATTGAGCAATTTCAGTGGCAACATTTGAAACGTTTCTGTTGGAGTCACTATCCCACGAGCTTGTAGTGTCAATACTGGTATCATTGGACGATTCATCCGTTGTGCTATATTTCGATGACACTGTGGTCGTGATGGTTGTAGATGTTTCAATTGTAGTCTCTTCGTCCGTTTCGGTACTGCTCGTATCTTGTGTAGTCGTCTCCGTTGATGTAGTAACGATTGATTCAGATGCAGAGAAAAAAGCACTTCTCTGTGGTACCCTTACAGCGCCAGCTGAAAAGATAAATAAGCCACAATAAATTAACACAATACAGAACTACGAGGTAGCGTCTGAAAGTTCTCAGAATTAAATGGATTATATAGAAATAAGTAACACTAGAATTATCTATTCTTCAAAATAGTTAGCTTCGGCAACCACACACTTTTGCCAACGTGCACACAGTTTCTGGAACCATTCGTGGAAGCCATTCTTTAATACCGATATAGCTGTCTTGTCGCATTGGAGATTACGTCATCTGCATCATTGAATCGCTTTCCGTTCAGTGTCGATTTCAGTTAACGGTACAAGAAAACATCATTCCGTACAAGGTCGGGAGAATATGGAGGCAGTTCTAAGTTAATCACATTGTGCTGTGCAAGATACTGCTTTACCAGTAGGGATCGATGCGTCGACGTATTGTCATACAGCACATAATCCAACTGTGTGATGACCTTCACGGAAACGCTTGTGTCACATAAATACTTGCGATTTTTTAATTTCATTGATATATCAACATATGCGTTATTAAGTAATTTTAGTGTCTCTGACGGAGACTTCTCAATCAAAACTCATAAATGTGTATGTTGTTTTCTTCAGCGTTCATTCTCAAACTCCCGCTGAATCTCTCTTGTTACAGGACAATGGTCAGTTGAATGTAGTCCAGAAAATGGAAATGCGTTGTGTTGCAGTTTAATTTGCACATCCGTCTTCGGCGGAGCATGTTGTTCAATTAAGGACATTTTCAACTCCGTAGAAGTAACTATCACAACACACACACAAACATACGTATCTTCTCATCGATAGTATATGTGACGTTGTTTCGTCAAATTCATCATCAAATTTTAAACATAATCTAATCTTCATAACATCATCTTTCATTCAATCACTAGTCATCTGATTGGGATGCTACATCCATCTTCATTCCAAAAACTATCTTAGTCGCCTCTTATGACATGAACAGAACATAACAAGTGTTGTAATTCTGTATTCCCCTTACGAGCGCTGTAACACAAGATAGAAATGTCTTTCATCATAAGTAATTCAAGTTTTGCTTTTTTAAATTTCACATTTTCTTTGTAAGCTGCATCTCTTGTCATGTAATTTCACATTTTCATTTTATGCCGCGCCGTTGTATCATGTAAGTTCACATTTTCCTTGTATGTTGAACCTTTGCATCATGTAATTTCTATGACTTGTTTTCTCTTTTTACTTCTCTCGCATTTCCATATGTATTAGTTTCTATAGGACTACATAATCAGATCCGCGGTACTCTCGGAACAGATGCGCAGAATCGAAGCCGCGCAGCTTAGAAGGAACGTTGGCATATCCGTTTAGAATTTAACAGTAGCTTAATCTTCTTAACATAAGCTTAATATAATTTCATGAAGAAAATATGTCTGGTGGAAATCATATATCATCCCCCAGAGTTTGTTGTCCAGTGTGACTCGTTGCGATTAATCGATTCCGGGCATCCTGATAGAGTGATCACGTTTCAAGGACATGCACTGGAGTCTGGAGACTGTTCCAAATATATCATGTTTAATCAGAAACATATTTGTATCTATGTTTACCGTTTTTCTATCATATAGGAATCGAATAATACATCATGAAACATTTCAACGACATCCATTTCTGAACAAAAAGTGCAGACACAATGATTCTCAATAATACTTTGTCCATGGCCTCCTACTGAATATTTTCTTTTTGCGCCCCCCCCCCCGTCTTCTCTACCAAAACAGGGCATTGATAGTCTTTGTGCACCACCGAGACTTTTCACGTTTTATCAATGTGTCATGTCATGTATAAGTTACCCTGTGCCATCCCTGATCAGTTTGTGCCCATCCCCCCAATGTCACAATTTGTCTCTGTCGACCCTCTGAAATTCGCGGTGAATCACATTGCCAACAACGCACTTGAGAATTATGTTTCTCTTATGTGACGTGCCCTTTTTAGAACATTTTTTTCTCGTCTCCTCTGTAGAATCCTCTAGACTTTTTGCAGTCGGACTTCTCTCTCACAATATCACATTTATAAAGTTATCAATATCCGGTGTACATCAACATTTTAAGAAGACCTCCTCTTTTTCTATCGTGGAACCTGTCCTTCGAAGAATAATCTGCCTAACCCATCGTGTCCTTCCGTGTGTACACAACAAAAAAGCTTACGTTCTTTTCATGTATTTCAAAAGCGAATCTTCCTTTATGTTTTAATCTGCTCCGTAAATTAAATTTCAATTTAAAAAAAAATAGTAAAATAAATGAGAAGAAGTACTTGAAACAGAAATGAGGCAGTTGGTTCTTTTCCCCGAATCGAAGTTTTTTGTTGCTTGTCTTAGGCGCGGGGTTATTTTAATCAAATTTGCGTTAATCTGGAAGTGCTTTTTTTTTTTAAAGTGATCTAGAAATTTAGCCAACATGTTTACTAGTGTATAGAAATCGTTACCTTCCGACCAGTAACGATTTTCACCAAAAGGTCACAGAAAGTTTCACCATAAAATTTCGCATAGTATTAGGCGAATACATTTTTTTAGGGATACTGCTTCCCTTACTAAAGCTCAAGTCTTAAAATTCTATTCAGGATTTAGCCATAAAAACACATCATATTTTGGGCTGTAGTGATTGTCTAGATTATTTCAATACGTTCAGTAGTATGCCATTGCTTTCTCATCAGTCCGGACGCACAATTGCACTCGACAGGATTTGAACCTGGTACTTTGGCCGTCGCAGACGTCCACTGTACCACGTCAACACAGAGTCGGATTGCTGTATTTATAAAGTGCTATAGTTGGGGGTTATCAGACATTTTTCCCAGGACAACCTGCGGTTATTTCTAGAACTCAGTGGTAACACTGACTTGAAACCGTCAAATTCTCATAGACCTGCCCTAAGCAGAGTATCAGGGCTATTTACGATTTTTCAGCTTTCTGTGAGGCATTATAAGTGAAAAGAAATACTTTAATGATTGAACAGATTGGTAACACAAATGTAAGTCAGCTGGGTAAAAACACCGAACGCCGGTGTTTAGTTACCAACGCCGACGTTGAATATGTCGGGCCATTGACTCAAGAAATTTTTTTTTTCCTCTCTATTACATTTTGCTGGAAAATGTACGACCACTGCCCTGCTATCTGTTATAAGAGAGAACCGGTGGTAGTATGAAAGTACGAACGTCTAAAAGTACTAATAAGTAAACTAAGAGTGCGCGAAAACCCCCCACCCCCTAGTTAATGGAGTTCCTAAATATGTCACACAAGCGAAGAAATAATCTTTCTCTGTAAATACACCCCGACCCCATCTTACATGTGGCCCTGTACCTCTATCTCTATTAATGACTAAAAGTTTTGAAAGTTCTGACGCATTTCCATTCCACAAAGTTAACCTGGCTTCTATCTTTCTTCTAACAGATTCGACCTCGTCTGTCATTGATTTTTCTAACGTTGTCCCCAAAGTTCTTCCAACTCTCTCTCTAAATAAGCCCGCGACATAATGATTACATCTCTTTAATGTTGGTAGGAGGTTTGTCTGCGCGTTGACAACTATCAGCACATTGAAATTAGTCTTTTTAGCAACAATGGAAATCTGAAAATTCTTCTTCAAAACCGCATGTCTATTATTACCGTCATCAAAAAATTGGTAGCATATTCCATTCACGATGTAGTCATAAAGTCAGCACTATTTTGATGTAGTGATTTTATAGTGATGGTACATCAATATTAATGTATGGTTCAGCAACATGGACAATAAATAAACAACTAGAAGACATAATTGATGCCTTTGAGTTGTGGATATATAAAAGAATATATTTCAGAAAACCCTGGTCATCCAATGTATCGAAATTCACTTCCAGTCGTCTCGAATCTTCTTGCCACTGATTTCAAATGAAGTCCAACAAGAGAGTGAGGTCGACGCTTCGCACAACTGCTCCTTCCTTTAATGAAAATCCCCAGTGCAAGTCATTTTCACATCCACGAAAATTCACCCAAAGGGAAAAGGTTTTTTCCATTGATTCTAGATGTGCTAATACACGCTACTGAAACATGGACTGTATATAGACGTCATCTGAGGAAACTCTTATCACTTTCACACAACTTGTCTCAGAAAAGTAATGAATATCAGATGGCAAGACAAGATTCCAGATACCAATGTCATTGACAGATCTGGTATCACTAGCATTGACACTATTATGATGTAGACACATTTGTTGGGCAGGTCATTGGTACGTCCGTCAGACAATCGCCTGTCAAAGCTACTTCTCTATGGTGAGATGGAGAAGGGTATACAATCTCAAGGTGGCGAAAAAGAAGCGCTACAAGGACTCGTTAAAGACCTCACTGACAGCTTTGGAAATAGACCAAGAGAAATGGGAAGAACTTGCACAAAATAGATCTACATGGCGCTAAACAGTCAAAAAGGGCGATTTATCTTATGAAAAGAGGAGTAATGCTGCAGCTCAATAGCGGAGAGTAGCTAGAAAGTCACAGATAGATAGAAATACTTCTACAGTGGTCATTCCATTCAAGAACTGCCCAATGACATTTGTAGCTCGAAGGATTTATTAGGGATTATTGAACCCGGCACCTTGGCTGCCACAGACAATATGTGTACCACGCCACCACATAGCTGACTTTGGTGGTGTCATGACATCACAAATATACAGATAGAATCAGCCGTGTCATGAAAGAAACGAAACAATTAAAACCATAGTCGTGAAATATGTTTTCGTCACGGCGGCCACATACAAACATATATTCGATGGAAGGGTATGCGTGTTAATTATAAATACATTCCTTTTCTCTTTTCGCTTCCTTGGAATGAAACCTATCTGAATGTTGTCTCTTGTATAAACGTGACTGGGTTTTGCAGTTCACAAAGGGGTTCGTAGAGTTTCTCTTCCAATGTTGTTACTCTGCGTCAGTGTGCTCACTTACAATGCGATTATATCTGAAATGTTGTCTCTTCTGTACACATGACTGTTTTATAACTCGTACATATATTCATACAATTGTATATTCTAGTCTTGTTTCTTCAGGCAAGTGTGTTTGTCTCAGCATTTCATATTTGAGACATTCCTTAAAAATATTCTCTGCTGTCCGCATGTACTTCAGTTATACATGTAGACGTGACTGTGTTGCCAATCTTGAATACATGAGGCTGCCGAATGGGTTGTGTCGTGTTATTCTGAGGCGAAGAAATAACAACTTGATCCGGTCTGTCCCATAATTTTGTAGTGGTCTTGTGTTGGTGGTAGTTATAAAACAGTGGAGGAAAAAATATGACCCGGGGGCGAAATCAGGCCCGCCTAGATAGTGTTACTGGCCTGTCAGCCTGATTAAAAATAATATTTACACTGACCCCTGAGCTCAAGAAATACTAATTAGAACTCGAAGGAAGTAGGGAGGAGAAAAAAACATGTTGCTTCCATTCATCACGATAAATGGCTACCGTCGACACCTCTGCAATAAATATATCATTCTACTTTCTGATATGATAATCTGTTCAGGAATTACCAATAAGCCATGGGTTTATAGTTATAGGGATACACTATAGGATTATCTACGTCACGGTAACGGTTGGTTGTAAAAATGCTGGGGTCTCTTTAGAATGCAATGATTTTTCTAGACGTTTTTTGAACTATACTGGTGGTTAGATCGGTTATAGATTGGTTCAGGCCAATTTCATCAGTATATCTAGAAACAAGGGTATATATTGCAAGGATAAAGTTTATTTGCAATGTTTACTACAATGTCAAATTGCAATATTTGCTGCACTGTTTAGTTTGTAATATGTAATGCAGTGTTTATTTTCCACGTTTGCAATGTTTAGCGCAATGTGTGTTTGCGATGTTTACTGCACTGTAAGTTTGCAATCTTTACTGCAATGTGTTTGCAATGTTTACTGCAATGTGTTTGCAATGTTTACTGCAATGTTCGTTTGCCAAAAACTGTTGCACTACTAACGCACTACTGTTAGGCATTGTCTTCTGACCAACCACACAAATCAAATTTACGCATTACTGCTAGATCTTGACTTCTTAACGAAACAACAATCAAATTCACTCACCGCTACTAGACCTTGGCATCTAACCAAACAACAATCATATTCACTCACCGCTACTAGGCCTTGGGAGCCGCGTTAGCGCAGTGGTTAGCGCACTGGCTTCGCATATGAGTGGTCCTGGGTTCATTCCCCAGTTGAGGCGGAAATGTTTGCAGATCGCAACGGCTCCCAGGTCGACCCAGCCTTAAATGGGTACCGGATTAATCCGGGAGGTAAAGACTGCGAGGGAGAGGAGATGGCTACCGCCCTCATTTGCAGAGCCTGTGAAATGTGAGATCGCTAACATCTCACACCCCTACGGCATTAATAAATGCTATGGGTTGCTTTACTTACTAGGCCTTGGTATCTAAACAAACAACAATCAAATTCACTCACCGCTACTAGGTCTTGGTTTCTGAACATCAGTAGTCTTTGAAGCTCTGAAAATATCACAAAATACATGATTATAAAAACACGTAATATTATTTATATTTATGATGCTTGTCATTTACCTGCTTACAAAATTGGAGTTAGGCGACAGGACAAACACTAATATTCATGTATTAGAAAGTAAAGGGGATACGACAATATTATCTATACTGAGTCTGTGCAAACTCTATGGCTGGGGCACACTAGGAGAACGGAATATAGCAGCATACCGAAAGATCTAATTTATGGATAATTAGTTTGGGAAAAGTTCTCGGGTCGACCTTTGTTTCGGTACAAAGACATGCAAACACGATATGCATGATACGGAATTGATAGGTAATCACGGGAACATGATGACATGGATCGTAGTGTACGGTCGGGGAAATCATGGACGGTATAAAGACAAACAAAGAAAAATTGCTAGCAGTTAGTTCAAGGTCTGCACGTCTAAGAAGACAAACAACAACACATGATGGTACACGTGGAATAAAATTGTATGTACACACCGTGGAAGAATCTTTGTGGCTCAGATATGTTTTGTGAGTCACATCCATCATCGCCATGGATCGTAGATTATATGTTTTATAGTACAACAATAATACTACCGCTTGGAAAGACAGAAACATTCCTACTACGTACCATGTGTGTGTCTTACGTGATAATGGACAAGGATCTTATATTATATTTCTAATATTTTCGTTTTGGTAGCATATCCCATTCAGGACGTAGTCATCAACCCATAATTTGTTGACTGTAGTGATTTTCTAGGCAATATAAATACGTTCAGTAGTTTGTCATTGCCTTCTGAACAGTCCGGATGCACAGTTGCTTGTGGCGGGGATCGAACTTAGTACCTTGGCCGTCATAAGCGCGTTCTGTTCCACCCCACAACAGAGCCGGACATATATATTTTTTATAGCACACGACTAATAATATCGCCTGGAAAGACGGAAAGCTGCCTACTATTACAAAATTACTAATTATCTATCATAAGTATATTCCAATCAGCAATTTATGGTTGTAAAGCATGGCTATTTAATAAATTAGTGGCAAAGATAATTAATTTCTTCGAAATGCGATGCTACAGAAGGATATTGTCTATAGCAGGGGTGGTCAACCATCTGCATTCAATGTGGTAATGTTTCCCACTCCACTTCAAATGTGCCAATGGCCACATGTACGCATATTATGCTCTTAATAATATGTTCATACAAAGATCATTATCTGAGATTTTGTTTTTAATTGTTCCTTTAATGAGATTTTTGAGTCTGCTTTGATTTTGTCAAGCTTGTAATGTCTGTAGTTAAATTTGATCTTGAGAGCAGCAGAGAATTCTTCCACTATGAAGTCGACGGCGACCTCAGTTTAATC
Source organism: Meghimatium bilineatum (assembly GCA_034231615.1). Taxonomy (NCBI): domain Eukaryota; kingdom Metazoa; phylum Mollusca; class Gastropoda; order Stylommatophora; family Philomycidae; genus Meghimatium; species Meghimatium bilineatum. Next base: position 42,698,444 of record CM067317.1, on the reverse strand, counting down.
AATTTCAAGAAAATTCTTGTTAATGCATGTACAATGTTCCTAAACGAAATATAACTCTGAACATATTTTCTTTTGTTGTCTTTTCTCTGCTTTTGCTGTAAATTGGATTGAATGACCATAGGTTTTTGGGCTATGGCATGTTTGATATGCAGTAATATTATCACGTCAAAGAAGGTTGGTAACTCCTTCAATTCACTGTTTTCTTGGTATTCCCCTGCCTCTTACTGTTTTTCCTTAGTCATGTTGTATACTCTTGCTTCTCATAGTGATTTATTAAAAAAAATTATTTAATAATAGCGATTTATAGAGATAGACATTATCTAATTGTTCTGTCACATAAGTTACATATATTGTTCACATAATAATGACAGCCAAAACGGCATTATGCCAGGATGGTTTAGGACTGAAGGAACAAAAATAATAATTTATAATAGCAATTTTACAAGCAGCAAAAACCATAGAGAACGGAGTCCAAGTTTCGACAAGCATGCCTTTATCAAGAAAGGGATACACAAACACACACACATACTTGAAAAAAAGGCCCAAACGGTTTCGGGGATTGATTTCATTGTACTCGGTTGTTCCTACATATATATGTACTCTGCCAATCTCAACGAAGAGGCACATCCCCTGCCGAGAGTATCACTAACAGCATGTAATTCTGTAGCTTCAATGGATAATCACTGGGACCTTCAACAAATTTCACGTTGTAAACAAATCGTACTCGTGACCTCATGAACAGAAGGCGGGCAGCGTAACCACTACGCATGGATATAATGTTCAATCATTGTCACCAGTATAGCTAGAACATGCACATTGATGTTGATGCTGTTAGGTCATCACATAATGATGATGATGACTATTTGTTACACCCAATTTATGAGAATCACTTAGAAGTATGCCTTTATTTATGATCACTTAAATGGCTGATACACCCTATGGTGGTTACAATAGCCATGGGACAAATCGGGCATGGGATTGTGACTTTAGATGGTCGTTGGATGTACTCTTGTCTTTCTAGCTACTCTTCGCTGTTGAGATGCTGCATTTCTCTTTATCTTTCCCAAGATGCTGCGTCTGTTTGTTCATGTATATACTGGAAAGAGAGAACTCCAGCCAGTGTTTGTTTACAACCAATTGTTATCATGACGTCACAAATCTCCCCAGTGTATCCCCGTATCTACAGATCCAAGATTGTACTCATTTATAAGTGTAAGAATTTCCACCTCGAATTAAATACGCGTATACACTAAACTTACACACACAGCATTCAGATCTCCGGCCTACATCTTGCTATCCAGCAAGAGTTTGAATAACGAACGCAGCGAAGAAAACGACTTAACTTACACGTCATCATATCATTTTCCTTATCTACCATCAACTCTACTTCATCCTTATCTTTTCAAAATATTTCTCCACCCTCGTGAACTTGTCATTGATGAAGAAAGGTAATGCACCCGGTACAAAAATCTTTCCAGACTCATTCTTGTCACTACAATCCAAGAATGACGCACTCTATGATGTTCCCATGCCGTAATCGAGCACCTACCCGGCCAAATACCAGTCCCCTTTTGTCTAAATATTGATTCTAGGCTTAGCAGGGTATCCTATGTAAGAGGGTAGAATTTTTGGCTCTAGACAATTAATGCCTACCAGGCTTCCGGATTTTACAATATCCGGAATGGCTTATATCCAATGAGGAGAACTATGCTTGCCAAAATTTCACATTAGAATGCAAAATGAAGTACTCCGATATAATGAATCATGTTCTATTCTCAAAGTCAAGAATCATGTCATATTTTCAGGCAGGCACCGAAAAGAAAAATTTTCACGAATATGACATGATATTAAAGACAAAGAAATTGCATAGATTAGCGTTGCAGTTGCTGTGATTATCGAGCACTGCGGTTAAGTGCATGAGAAGGACAAAGAAACATTACATTGTTCGCCCGTCGTAGTCGACCATGAACATTCAGATCAGCTGAGAAGATGGTGAAGTTGATGTCTGCAGTGTGCCAGGCTGTGACTAATGAGTCATATGCGTGCTTGAAATTTTCTTCCAAACTCTGAAGAAGTCTGGGAGGAGTCTGTGAGATATTCAACAGCTTCTACTGTCTTCTAGCGCGTTTGTATTACGGAGTATCGTGCCTGAGGTTCTTTGAAGCTTCTGCACCACTTGTGATTCTGAGTCGGATCTGTCTGATGCAAGACTCCCGTGAATTTATCTATGTTGAAGCTAGTCAGTCACGCTTTAAGATTGTCACTAAAACGCTTCGAAAAACTCCCGTGAATTTATCTATGTTGAAGCTAGTCAGTCACGCTTTAAGATTTCCATTAAAATGCTTCTACTGTTGTCCGGCCTTGCGAGGACCAGTCTGAAGCTCTCCATATATCAGCTTTGTTTAGTAGAAGATGATCTCTCATTTGGACCAAGTGTTCTGCCCAGAGTGTCCGTGCCTTCATCAATATTGTGTGTATGTTTATGTATATATACGGAACACTGTATTTACAGGATCACAACGTGAGGATGAGTTATAAGAACACATTCAAATAGAAATCCCCGCCGAAGACGGATGTGTCGGGCCATTGGCGCAAATAAAACGGCGACACAACGCATTTCCATTTTCTGGACTACATCCTGCTGGAAATCTAGCAGGACCATGATCCAGCTAGATCCAGTTGGAGTTTGAGAATGAACGCAGAAGAAGAAGAAGAAATAGAAATCAACAAAACATTATTAGAAAGCCTGTGAGAATCACTGTGTATATTTTTGAATAGGACCACATTAAAAATGTGTACCATGTATCAAATGAATATATGATACACAAAATATATCCATGATATAGAGCAAGGAAACAGTTCTGCCCAAGCTATCACTGGTGCTTGTCAGAGATACCAAATCGAGAAGCGCACCAGAGACAGTGGTATTACGCGACACGTCTAGATAACTTGTCTTCACAACATACTTGCTGTGTAGACATGATAAAATGCGAAGGAGATGAAGACTAACCAGGAAACTACAGGCCTAAGTAAGAGATAAGTGACACATTGAACCGAAACGAATTTCAAGATATTTCGACTGATAATTGGATCGATCAATCAATCAATTTCCATGCCGAATGGCGTAGGCGATCATGTTTCTCCACGACTCTCTCTTGTGTTGTCAATAAGATCGGTTGGTGAACTTCTACCGCGCCACAATACAAGTCCATCAAGCAACTTTTCTCTTTGTCATCCCCTATCTCTTCTCCCTTTGATCTTTCCAGTGGTTATTAAGTGTTCAAGCTGTGTTCTTCTCATCACATGCCCTAGAAACCTTGACTGTCTGCCCCTAATGCTTGATATGATTGATCTCTTTTACGTCAGCATCAATGAGAACATCTTAATTGGTTTTCTTAGCTGTCCATGGTATTTTCATAATTCTTCTCAGAAACCACAAATCTCTAGCGTCTAATTCGCATTGAATATTTTTGTTTACAGTCCATGGGATAATGGGATCAATATCAATAAACCCATAACCCTTCAGGGTCGTAGGGGTACCACATTGGATGCTTCAGCACACAGAGTCCTCCAGCGAATTCTATCCTCAGCGATGCGGATGAGTGTGGAAATATCTAGCCCTGTCCATTCCTTGATGTTGTCTGTCCATGTCTTTATTTGTCCTCCTCTGCTTCTTCCACCCTCGACAGTTCCCTGCAGTATTGTTTTTGACAAGGAATCGTGCCTGCATACATGTCCGAACCATGCTAGTTTTCGTCGTTTCACTATTGAAAGCAATGGCTCCTGGACACCTGCACACATCTCTACTTTATTTCTTACGTACACATTGGTCTTATGTTCCCTATAGGAAATTCGTAGAATTCTTCTGTAGCATTTATACTCGAAAGCCTGTAATCTTCTCTCCATGTCCGCAGTGAGTGTCCAACTCTCACAACCATACAACACAACAGAAAGCACCAGCGACCTATACAGTTTTATTTTCACTCCAACACTGATGTTGCTTTTCCAAATCACAGTTAGCCTTGACAATGACGCTAAAGCCATCTTCAGCCTTATTTTTAGTTCTGCTTTGCATTTACCATCGCTGCATATACTGGATCCGAGGTATTTGAAGGTATTCACCTCCTCAAGCTTGTGTCCATTCATCATGATATTAGTCTGGTTTTCTGTGTCTCTGCTGTTTACCAAGATTTTGGTCTTATCTGAATTGATAATGGGATACTGTCGTATAAAAACCAGACTTGAACCGAATAGGAGTTAGCGACTCTGCAGCCTACACCAGACTTGAACCGAATAGGAGTTAGCGACTCTGCAGCCTACACCAGAGCACATACCACTTGACAATCCAATAGCTGTTCACAGAACAGAGCGCCAATCTGACAAGTAATCTGCGTATCCTTTTCCTCTTCTTTAGCGTTCAAACTTCCGCTGGTTCTTTCTTGTAGCATAACAACGTTGCTATGACGCACGAAAAACATATTACAAATAAAAGCAAGCGAACGGCCGTTTTATATTCCACGAATGTCGCAGTTTTACAAAGGAGTAATTTCTAATTATCGACATTCTACAAGTGCAATCTTCTAGCTAATGAAAGCAAACGAGCAAGAAATTGCATCAAACGACTTAAGATTGGCTAACCTGTTTCATGATGCAAGCCGGTGAACAGACTGCAATTAAAGTGCAGTCAAGGAGAAGATAGACTATAATGGATCAATATATATCAATTTGTTTGTTGCCTTTCTAGACACCGCTGGATGTTGATATTGCCACGTGTACAAAAATATTCTTAATGCGGTTAATGTTTATGATTGTATTAGGTTACCGATAAATCCCGCAAGTTCCCTAACTAAATAGAGTGGTGACGCAATGAAAGATGACATCTTACTGCCAACAATAATATGAAGACAGAAAACGTTGAATTTGGGTTCAGGTGAGATAACTCCGTGGCAGAGTGGTTAGTGAGTCCGGCCACAGACATCTAGATATAAGCGGAGCCAAATTATGAGATTTGTGACTTCACACAAGCAGGCTGTTATTAAACAATTATTGCGGCGATTTCTAGCACAGAATAGGCCTATAAGAAGCTCGTATATTTAAAAAAAATCTATGTTGGTAAAAACTGGTCAAAGGACATGACACCCAATTTGATGTTTCAATCAGTAACGTTCAAGAACATATAGAAAACTACTAATATTACAAAGGAAACCTCGGCAACGTTTATTTACAGCCAACTTTCACCGCACGACTCTTGTTAGTAGAAGACCTGCAAGAAGAATCATAACAATCCTGTTTATCATTTCGATTACTTCCGCCGCATTTAGTTGGCCGATACTGTGAGGCGACATAAAGTATATACCTAATGAAACGATGAAAAGTACAGCAATCATGACAATCGTCACGAATGAAGGCGTGTTTTGATTCTGCTCGTATATCTTCTTTTGGCGAGTGTCACGGCTTCTGTGACGTGACAGATTAAGTTGTTAACGCGGCTCGTCTCACAAATACAACCTAGTCGAACCACGGTCTTCTAGATGTATACAAGGTCAAGTTACACGTCATAAAAAGAGTCGGTTGTTACTAAAAGAGCTAGAATTTCCCTTAGAGTAAATACTAAATCTGGAGATACTCCAGCGTGTTGATCTCACGCAGCGTCAATCACCTTGGATAATACGACTGATGTTTCTGTCTCCAGCTAATAAACAAGGCACGGACAAATTTCCAATAAGCAACGATAAGTGACGTTACGCGATACCAGCACGCAGGAATATCTCGGAGAAGGACTTGGTACACACGAGGCTCATATATTTTCCAGCTACACTCGCTAAAAATGGTTCAAGAACGGGACGTTGTGCAACCGATTCCATGGTCATCTACAGCCTTGAAGCATCTTGCAACAGAGTTTCTCGTAATCGATACAGTCTTGTGGAATAATCGGTATCATCCTTCAAAACATACTCTCCATGAATTCCTCAGCGAATATCATTTAGGGACTTTGTCTTTTCATGAACTTTATGTTGACAACCTCCAAACGTATCTCCAACATCTCCTGTCACTTGTCTTGGTGGTGCACTCTGCTAGACTGTAACCTGTCCATGTGATGTTACTCTCCCACTTGCATCTCTGCCTAACTTGTTTTTGTGTGTTTTTTGTTGACAGAATTGTTGACCCGTAACTAAATCAACATAGGTTGTTGTTGTTGACCCACTACTACATTAACATAGGTTGTTGTCGACCCGCTACTACATCAACATAGGTTATTGTTGTCCCGCTACTACATCAACATAGGTTATTGTTGACCTACTACTACATTAACATCGGGTATTGTTTACCCGCTACTACATTAACAGAGGTTGTTGTTGACCCGCTACTACATTAATTCAATCATGAAAAATAGAGAAGTCTACTTCTGGAATACGCCCTACTGAAAATCTAGTATGTACAATGTCCTGCTATAAACGAGATCCGGTGGGAGTTCGAGAATGACCACCAAATAATGAGGCGTTAGAAATGTGTATAACAAGGAAGCTTACGTGAACTATTAGCCTGTATGCTCTTCGTCCCGTGCTGGAAGACAAATATTTATAATGCATAGAATTGCGTCAGAGATGAATATAAACTGAGATGAACTCACACCTATAATAGTCATTGACAAAAACAACTACAAAATGTCAGCAAATGTGAATATCTCTGGTCAACCATCAACACCACAGGAGATTGTTCAGCTGAGATCATAAACAGATTAGCGGTGGCCTCTACATAGAACATAACATAACAAATCTACGCCAAGGGACAAACAAAAAAACAAAATTACAATTATTAAGAAGTTATATTTTCCAGTGGTTACATATGACTGTTTGATGTGCACAATGACATCCGCAGTAAGAAAGAAAATATAGTTACTCGGAAATGAAATATCCGCCGAAGACGGATGTGTCGGGCCATTGGCGCAAATAAAACGGCGACACAACGCATTTCCATTTTCTGGACTACATCCTGCTGGAAATATAGCAGGACCATGATCCAGCTAGATCCAGTTGGAGTTTGAGAATGAAGAAGAAGAAGAAGAAGAAGAAATGAAATATTATTGAAAAGATCCTAACAATATCATGGACAGAAAGACGAACCGACGCAGACGTCCACAAAGACATGAACATAGAGGAAGACTGGCTGCTCAAAATTATCACACAAAAACAGAACAAACTAAAATATTTCGGACATATAGAGAAACATCTTGGTTTAGAAAGATTAATCATGGAGGGAAAATTGTTCCAGGAATGAGAACAATAGACAGATCAAGACTACGATGGATACATGATACTGAAAGCTTTTTAAACATGTCACTTGAAGAAGTTTAGCAGCTCGCACAGAACCGAGAGGCTTACTTAGTGGTACTGAAGACAACATTCTGCAAAGGACACGGCGTATTGATAGATAGAACCGCGCAGATATCTGTTCATAAATCTAACCCACAACTTCGATAATTACATGTCAATGAACACAATAATGTGTCCGAAAGGTACCGACCACATATTCGTACGCCCAATAACATTAATATACAGTAGAAATCCGATTATCCGAATACCCAATTATCCGATTCTAATGTGGGTGAAATAATTTTTAGAGCGAGAGCGTTAGCGGACGTGGTAGAGAGGTCCCGGCGCAGTGCGCACATGCCGTTACTATGTAGTGTATTTGCAATGCATAGTTGTTTACATATTAAAGGTAGGTCCCATGGCATCTGCCGTCGGGGATGAAGATAACTCTTCATGTACTAAGCCACAGCAACTATTAGGTGGGGTGGCCAGTTCCCTTCCTTGCTTACATATTACTGTACTTTTATCAATAAAATTCCGTTCATTTTAATGTATGATTGTATACTGTTTTGCTTCATTCCTGAGCTATATCCACATCCGAATTTTCGGTTATCCGAATCGTCCGATCCCCAATTAATTCAGATAATCGGATTTCTACTGTATATTGTAACTCCCTTGATCACATCAACAGAATTGTTTATTATTGACTTGTATTAAAACAATCATGTTGTTGAAAGACTAAACGCAAACAAAAGACGTATAATGAACGAACATAAATGGTTGAAGCAAACAAGAAATTGTTATAAATCAGGGGAGACTATATGACATCCACGATTAACTAAGGGACATAAGTCATAAGTTAGACGAGATTAACGCTCATACGTCGTGAAGTCACGATATGAACGCTGCTGTCTTCCAGTGGAAATAGTGTCGCTATGTCGCTAGTAACGAAATATTGATGCAGATGAGGGTCAGTTGACAGAGAGAGGTGGAGGGTATACATTCTTCTGGATAGGACGTAAAAACACAGAGAGGCGTGAATCAGGTGTTGGTTTTGCTATAAAATCATCTCTGGTGCAGAAACTTCCAGGTCTGCCTCGAGGAATTAGCGATCGCTTGATGTCGTTGCGATTGCAAGTGAGCAAAAATAACTTTGCCACATTACTTTCTGCATATGCGCCGACAATGACAAATCCTGATGAGGAAAAGGATAAATTCTATGAAGAGTTAGATGCCGCTATATCTGGTACACCGAGAACTGATAAACTCATTATCCTGGGTGATTTCAATGCCCGAGTTGGCAAAGACTCCCAGACATGGCAAGGTGTTCTTGGACGTCATGGGATCGGTAAATGTAACAGCAATGGTTCCCTTCTTTTAAAGCTATGTTCTGTGCACGAACTCACTATCACCAACACTATGTTTCGCTTGCCAACGCGCAAAAAGACCTCTTGGATGCATCCATGCTCCAAGCAGTGGCATCTTATAGACTATATCATAACCAGAAAAAGGGACATCAAGGATGTTCGTGTCACAAAAGCAATGTGTGGAGCTGAATGCTGGACTGATCACCGGCTTATAGTATCCAAACTAAATTTCACCATTGCAAGAAAAAGACGTCCACAGGGACAAAAGATAGAAAAACGCCTAAACACTGATCGGTTGAGTAACCACGATATAAAAAATAATCTCTCCAAGGATCTCGACGTAGCCTTGGGAGACTTAGATCTTCTTAATACCACATCTGAAGATAGCTGGGCTTCGTTTAAAGGAATTATTTACGCCAAAGCGAAGGAACATTTGGGAGTGAAGGTACATAGACACCAAGACTGGTTTGATGATAATAATTTTGAGATAACATCCTTGTTAGAAGAGAAACACAAAGCTTTCAAGAAACTACAAGGGGCAGCATCTTCACCGTCCAAGAAAGTAGCCTATAACAAGATCCGTAACACTTGTCAAAAGAAGCTTAGAGAGATAAAGGATAAATGGCTAAGTCGAAAAGCTGAAGAAATTCAAATGTTTGCAGACAGAAAGGACTATAAGCGATTCTATGAGGCTTTAAGAACTATCTATGGTCCACACTCATCGGGATCACCACCTCTATTAAATGCCGATTCGTCGAAGCTTCTCACTGATAAAAATGACATCTTAAATCGTTGGGCTGAACATTTTGAAGAAATCCTAAACAAACCATCAGTAACAAATGAAGAAGTCATAAACAGAATACCACAACTTAGGATAAGAGAAGAACTCGATATACCTCCAAGCAGTCAAGAGGTTATTATAGCGATTAAACAAATGTCAAATGATAAAGCTCCAGGTTTGGATGCCTTACCTGCTGAAATTTATAAAAATGGCGGACCACTGCTGATTAAAAAACTAACTGACATTTTTGGTATTTTCTGGAACTCAGGTACATTGCCTCAAGATCTAAAAGATGCTTCTATAGTGCACCTATATAAAGGCAAAGGTACCAAACAGTCTTGCGATAATCATAGGGGCATATCACTTTTGTCTATAGCTGGTAAAATTCTCGCTCGTGTCATACTCAACAGATTAAATAATTCTCTACTAAACGAGCTACTCCCAGAGAGTCAGTGCGGTTTTCGTGCAGGTCGTGGTACAGTTGATATGATATTCTCTGCACGACAAATTCAGGAAAAGTCACAAGAGCAACATAGTGAACTCTTAGCAACATTTGTGGACTTAACTAAAGCATTCGATACCGTTAACAGAGAAGGACTGTGGAAGGTGCTTACAAAGTTCGGATGCCCCCCAAAACTTGTCACTGTGATACGACAATTTCATGACGGTATGATGGCTAGTGTTATCTGCGACGGAGGAGTATCTCCTGCATTCCCTGTCACAAATGGTGTAAAGCAGGGATGTGTGCTGGCCCCTACTCTTTTCAGCCTGTTATTTACAGCCATGTTAACGGAAACACACCATAGTAATGAAACAGCAGGCATAATGATCAATTACAGAACGGATGGTGGTCTTTTCAATTTACGTCGTCTAAAAGCAAACAGGAAAACTAAATCTAGTACTGTTAGAGAATTACTTTATGCTGACGACTGTGCATTGTATGCTGACTCTGTCGTAAACATGCAGAGCACCATAGACCGCTTCTCAAAGGCCTGCAACAACTTTGGTCTCACTATTAACACCAAAAAAACAGAAGTCATGCACCAAGCAACATCAAATAGCCAACATACTGCTACTTCCATCATCGTCAATAAGGAAAAACTGCAGGTAGTCGACAATTTTACTTACCTTGGAAGCACTCTCTCTCGCGATGTCAACATTGATGTGGAAATTAACAAGAGACTGGCAAAAGCTAGTGCTGTATTTGGCGGATTACGCAAAAATGTATGGGACAGAAGAGGTATAAGAACAACCACCAAACTACAAGTATATCATGCTGCTGTTATACCAACCTTACTATACGCCTGCGAAACGTGGACAGTGTATGCTAGACATGCAAGAAAGTTAAATCATTTCCATCTTACCTGCCTACGTAAATTACTAAACATCCATTGGTGGGACAAAGTACCAGACTACGAGATCTTGGAAAAATCAACCTCAATAAGCATCCACACAATACTTATGAAGGCGCAGGCACGCTGGGCAGGCCATCTTGTGCGTATGGAGAACTCGCGATTGCCAAAACAAATATATTATGGAGAACTCAAGGCAGGATTTCGAAAAGCTGGTGGACAGAAAAAGCGTTTCAAAGACACGCTCAAGTCATCCTTGAAACATCTTAACATTGACGTAGGCGCTTGGGAGAGCCTCGCTCAGGATAGAACGGCTTGGCGTTACAGCATTAGAACGGGAGCACTAGCGGCAGAAGAATTCAGACAAGAAACTGCAAGACAGAAGCGGACACGTAGAAAAGAAAAAACATCTCAACCTCACACAGATACCTTCTATTGTTGTCAATTCTGTAAAAGAACATTTTGTGCGCGCATTGGACTTGCTAGTCATTTAAAAACGCACTATTAACTTTATTATTTTATTATTTATTGTTATTATTATTATGGTTGAGTTTTTGGTCATCGTCGATCACGACGGACGAACATCATCATCATCAGTAACGAAAGTGTTTGGTTGGTTGGTTGGTTGCTGATCCAGCGGTCCATGGGCTCATGCCCGTTGACCCAATGCCATTGTGTGATATATGCATGTGTTTGTGAGTTGTTGTTTTGTTCCATATAATGTGTTCCATTTATCTGGCCCTGGAGGGAGAAGCATTTTCCTGATGTCATCCAGCGCTGGACATTCAAAAAGGTGGTGGTCAACAGTTTCATATGGATGAGTGCACAGCCGGCACCCTGGAGTGTGTTGTGGTTGTATTCTGTTCAGGTGATTGTTAAGCTGTACATGTTGTGTGCGCAGTCGGAATATGATACTCTGGTCTTTTCTTTCCAGGAGGTTGATGTTGTCTTTAGGATTTGGGCTGGTCATATATTTATAGATTTCCCTCCCAGTGTTTCCCATGGCCCATCTGTTCATCCAATTTTCTTTGTTCACAGATTTCAGAATCATTTTAGCTGTGTGCATTGTTGCTTCTGTATAAGGCTGTTCTTGTTGTGCTCCCCTCTTTGTTAGTCTGTCTGCCTTATCATTACCAGGTGTGTTTGAGTGGCCAGGAATCCACTGTATAACAATGTTGACATCATAAGATGTGAGCAGCTGGTTGGCATAGTGGTATATTTCAGCTAGCTCGGGTTTACAATGTTCATCACATTCCAGTGCTTGGAGAGCAGACATAGTGTCTGTAAAAATAACAATGTTTTGGACTTTTGATGGGAAGGCATTAAGTGTTTATGTAAGATACACATAACTTCACTTGAGAAAATGGGATTGCTTTCATTAATCCTCTATTACAATATGCAAGGTTTTCCATGAGAAAAACATGTTTCCTAAAAAACGAGAAAAAAACGGGGTATTTGTTACCTCTAACACAGTTATAACAAGTTAAAAATGAGAATTATAAAATGCTACATCTATTCTATATTAATGTATGGATCAGAAACATGGACACTAAATTAAAAAAATTGAAGACAGAAATAATGTCTTTGAAATTTGGGTATATATGAGAATAGGGAGAATGTCATGGACACAGAAGAAAACAAATAAAGAGGTGCTAAAACACTTAATATGAAGAAAGAATTATTAAGAGAAATAAAGATCAGGCAAATAAAATATTTTCGACACATTAAAAGACATGACACCTTATTGAAGACCTTACTTGAGGGTAAAGTCAAAGGGAAGCGAGCAAAAGGTAGGCAGAGATAAACGTGGGAGAGAAACATCACAAGAAGGACAGGTTACCGCCTAGCAGAGTTCACCACCAAAACAAGAGGCAGGGGAAGTTGGACATCTGTTGCAACCAACCTTAGTGGCGGAGACGGCACTTGATGATGATACCTCTAAAATGTTATGGTAGTGTTTCTTGATATAACCTAATTGGATTTTGTCCGCTGGTTGAAAGGGGCACGTCTCTTGAACAGAGAGGTAAACTTACTAACTACCTACTATGTTATGTGGTATATGTTGCCTTCTATTTTGTTAACAGTGAGGTTTAAAAAAACTACGAAACCGTAGAAAAAGGGGTCATAGAAAATATAAATATGAAAGTGTTACGCCTTGGAATAAATAATATGAGATTTGTATTCTGGAATTGTGAGAGCGCAACAAAACGACGTCCAAAGTTGACAATTTTTTCTGCAGTGCAGATATTGTATCACTACATACAACGTAGCTGGGTGTTCATCTTACGATGAGGATTGTTAAGTGAAATTTACCTATTATTGTGAGGTACGTTACTTTAAACCGCGGACGTTAGTCCGATTTGGATATATTAGAGCTATAACCATAAACATTAAAAGTGAGGGGGTGTCCGCGGTTCTGATATTCCAGTCACTATTGACTTCCGGTAGTTCTTACGATGAGGATATTAGGTTAAGTAAAAATTACCTCTTATCATCAGGTACGTCACTTTCAACCGCGGACTCTAGTCCAATTTGGTTATACCAGAGCTTTAGGGGAAAAAAATTGTAGTTACTGCGGTTCTAGTAATCCAGTCAGCATAACCTCTGACAACTAAATGATGATGGGGAACGTGGGCTTTCAAAGTTCTTATAGTAGACAACATCTCGGATAGACTATTCTTGTCAGAGAAGGTGTTGATGTAATAGAGGTAGATCTGACCAGATGGAATAATGATATTGTCCATCTGCAGGCAGTTAGAGAAGAATTTCAAGCATTCATCTTTGCTGGTTAATGTGTATGCATGCAATGCATCTATTTCATTGTAGGGCTGGCAATTTCTTGCATCTATTTCATTGTAGGGCTGGCAATTTCTTGCATCTATTTCATTGCAGAGTTGGCAATTTCTTGCATCGATTTCATTGCAGGGTTGGCAATTTCTTGGAGAGATGTTAGAACTAGAAATGCAGATCATTATCTGTTGTGATTTTAATGGACAAGGCAAATCATGGGTAAACGCTTCTTTCAATAATCAGAGAAAGATCTTCAAGATTCCGTGATTGCTACAGACCTACTATACATTATCGATGGTCATATAACAAGAGTGCCAAACAAGGACAGTGGTGAAGATTGTGTGCGCTCTAGCGTCTTCTGAAAGAACTTCAGTGTGCAGAGGTGTCGCCACTGTGAGACAACTGGTAAATTTATGACCATGTGCAGTGCTTCCCCGTTCACTGCGTCGCCAGTAGGCAGATAATTATACCGGAAGTTGAGAAATAAATGTCAGTTTTAGTCACGACTACCAAAGCAAACAGAAACATCACATTTATAACGGGAAGAAATTGCCGTGAGGTGGTCAATAAATATGTCCGATTCATCACGCCAAAAAACCCGCTAATATGTCACGTTTTAAACTATAACTTTAAGCATAAACAGTGTAGGCTATTACGACAACGACCATTAACCGTGTCATATTACTAACAATGAGGGATGATAACATCATAAAACCAAAGTCAAGTCATTCCAATATGATAATCAATGCTATACTATTGTATATTGCTTTATTCGTCTTGAAAGACTGTCTGAAGCAAGCATGTACCAGATAGCATATGATACACGCTAGCTTGCCTGGGCCCGTAAAATGGGGAATGGCATAACACAATTTGTACTAACTCATTATCGGTTCTGTTGATGAGATCAATATTTTAAAAAAAATGCAATACGCTTGGAATTGAACAGATCTGCAGGATATATCAGATGATTGTTTATTACACATGACAACTACCTTAGGGTATCCCCTCAGACTTTCGGTAGGGGTTTACTCCCATAGCATAAGTCGCTCGAGACAGACAGTGGGAGAACATGGTATATTATTTTGAGCACAGTAAAACAAGATCAACTCAAATCGCCTGTGAAAATGTATTAGTATCAGTCACCTTGGTAAAATGACGAGGTCCACAAGTCAATCAGTGATAAGCAAACAGCAGCAAAGTGGTAAAAAGCAATTTGGGTAAATAATATGCACCTCTTATAGTGAGGTTCGCTCTTTTCAACCGCGAACATTAGTTCAATTCAGTTATATCAGAGTATTTAACCACACAAAAATAATGTATGTCATTGTTCAGGTAATCCTGTCGCCATGATCTCCAAGAGTGGACATGTCAGGCAGAAAGCAAAAACACGTAAACCGGCGGCATATCCACTATTTATAGCATAGCTTAAAAGTTATAAAGTAAACACTTAACGATATATCCCAAAACAAATTATGTTAGCATAATAGCTATTATGTTACCATCTGATTGAATCTTACGCTGGTAAGCACATCTCACCGTCCCAATTTATTTACATCTCCCTTCAGTTACCTGTTTGCGATATCGTTGTTACAAATATAAAATAGTTAATACCACATTTACATCCCTTGTTGTTATATCTATGTATAAATGGGACTTCAATCTGAATCCGTTAACGCAGTGTAACTATTTTCTCCTATCTATGTTCCCGTCTTTGAATCTGTCCCGTGGGGACGGAAATCTTTGTCTACATGCTTTTAAACATGCTTTTATTATAATCCAAAGCTCTGCCTTAGCGTAGCCATAAGTTTGATCTTTTAATGGCTGTCTACAACAGAAAAAAATGAAGTAATGGTAATATCAAAGAATAAATATCCCCCAGAATGCAACATCAAAGTAGATAGGATCAGTCTGAATGAAGTCAACATATTCTAATATTTAGATACATTAAGAACATAAAAGGGAAAATGTATTAATAGAACCAAAATTATAATTGTAGGCAACATGCCACAAGATAAAGATCATCATATGTAATATATCTTTATCATTTGAGGAGAGAGTTCTTAATATATATATATATATATATATATATATATATATATATATATATATATATATATATATATATATATATATATATATATATATATATAATAGTAAATATGGGCGTTTGGAAGGGAATCTTGGACACTAAACATAATAGTAAACAATTATATAGAGGTAGCAGCAGTTGTTTTATAGAAGAATGTTAAGAACACAATGGACAGATAAAAGTGTAATCAAGATATCTTCAGGGAAGTTAAGTCAAAAAAAAATATGCTGACCCGCATTAGAAAGAGACAGTCCACATCGTGTGGACACATCATAAGAGGAAGATGCGACACATTGTAATAACAGGTAAGTTGAAGAGCAAAAAGAGGTAGGGGAAGACTAAAAGAGAAGATGCTTGACAACCTAGTATTATGGTGGGAGAGAACATCGGTATCGGAAATGACAGCAGATAAAATAGAAAGCCGTGGAAAGATATTATAACCAACGCCACGTGTAATGGACAATAAGAAGACATGATTGAGATCACACGGAATAGAAGACAGTGGAAAGACATGGTAACCAATGCAACTCGACATGGACAATAAGAAGAGATGACAACACACGAAACTGAAATATGTGGAAAGACATCATAACCAACGCCACACGGCGATGACCAAAGAAGAATTGATTGACAGCACACCAAATAGGAGGTTGTGAAAAACATGATAACCAATACCCACTCGGCATGGACCATGTGAAGAAGAATGGCTGTCGACACTGAAACAACATAAAATTGTAAGCACTACGATATAATGTACTGTTTACTGTAACATATGAATACATAGTTATACACCTGGAGATCCTAAAACTATTAGGGTAACACGCCATAACATAACAGAGACAGAGGGCGACATCGTGAGAAAATATTAGACAACCTAGCACGGCAAGGAAACAACAACGACGTTGATACATAATACTGTGGACAGAGAGCTGTGAAGAGCCATGACCGCCTACGCCAGCCGGCATGGCACTGATGATGATGGTGGTATAGTATCGACAAAGCAGTCTTTCTTACGTAACATCACGATTAACTTAATATTCCTGAAGACTACTATTTTCAATAACAATATATCACACAGCAGATGGAAAATATTCTACAACAGTTTAACGACATAGCGTGGAAACGGGTCGTCAACGTAATATATACACATTTCTTCGAGGCGGTAATTTATGTATTTCTATGTTTATAAGCGACCGAGCAAGGTGGCAATTGATAGAATGTGGAATTAGATGACAGGTATGGAAAAATTGCTATCCTTTCTACGAAATTAAGACAATTTAAAAAAAACTTGAAAAAAATTAATAAGGAGTCGGTAATATTCCCACTAACGTGCGCAAGTGAGCGCCCGCGCACGTATTTCGACGGTAGTGTTCACGAAATCTACCGCCTGCGCACATAAAGAACGCGTGAATGCATTTTTAAAACTTGTATTATCATTTCTATATTAGAAATCTTCATACGGAAACATTGACGACTCAGATAATATCATATTTGCTCACGTACGTCGAAAATTAGAGGAAATATTGCTTGTCAACAGTATAGACAGAGGGGGAAAACGAGGATGCGGTGGGGAGGGGTGGGAGAGAGACAGTGATGTAAAGATAAGATTTAAAAAATTGAATAAAATGGAGAGTGCAGAAAAAGTGTGTATCACGAATGATAAGAAAGAAGAATATGTTAGATTAGTTTCTAGAACATATCTTCATGAAATATATCAGATACCGTGTTTCGTTGTGTTTGTCACTATCTTCATAAAGGACTTCTCAATCGAAACGTAGGTTACGTGTATTTTATTTGCATACATCTACTATTTAGCCCTTCGTGTTTTAACAAAAATATTCATTTACCAGAAAAGGATAGAGTAAACTATATTGCTTTAAAGATGCAATATATGAGAATCCGAAGAAATAAAATCGAATACACAACTTACACTATTAACTCAAATGTTAAATCGATGATTTTGCTAGTTCATAAATTTAAGACGTGGGTTAAACTGAGAATAATCCTTCTAATATGACGTATTTGATTTTCCCCGTAATTTTCATTGACGGGCTATACACAGAATACACAAAATGACCAATAAAAATCACCAGAAAAGTCAAATTTGTCGCTTTAGTAGAGTGATTCCCGACGAATTAGCAAGCAAAACTGTAAAAATTACGAAAGACACTAATTAGCAAGCATGTTTATTCTAGTGAAGGGCTTGGTAACACGAGGCTCATACATTTTTCAGTTATATTCAAAACCATCCATAATAGAAGAGCTATCGAATAAGTGTAAAAACAGTCTGTCAAAATGACATTGTGACTTTTCTCTGAATAACGAATGATTAGCTACTAATTCCTACGTGTGATACAGCAGTTTCTCCACAACTTTAAGGAGGGCAGTAATGAAATAATTCCGGGACTTGAAAGGGTTAAATTGGCGAAACAATATCAACATAGTAACATGTTATGTATGTAGTAAGAGGTGAGTACGGTGGTTTTTAGAAATGAGATTGATATCAAAAGATGAGGCACTGATGGATATTGATACATAAAAGAACAGAACAGAACACGCGGTAATGTAGATTGCCACCAAAATAAGAACAGACGGTGGAACATGAGAGCATGACTTTTAGTAAGTAAAGTAACCCATATCATTTATTAATGCCGTAGGTGTGTGAGATGTTAGCGATCTCATATTTCAGTGGTTCCGCAAATGAGGGCTGTAGCCATCTCCTCTCCCTCGCAGTCTTTACTTCCCGGATTAATCTGTTCCATGCATGCCATTCTACAGTCTAAGATCTACTCGCTAATTAGAAATCCAGCTTTTTAAAATAATTAATTTGACTATTCCCTTGATTTTCTTTAGCTGTCACACAAAGTGTAATCATATTGACCAATGAAAAACACAGAAATAGTCAACTGAGCCATTCAGAAGGCTTCATTTTCCATTAGCCAGTAGGTTTTACATCGTAGACTGTCATGTCTCATCTCAGAGGTCAAATTAACCCAAAAGCCATGATGAAGTTGAGTGTGTCAAGTCGAAGACCGCAAATATCGCAGTTCAAATGTAAAGTATGATAAAACACATTCAATCTCCGGACTGCACCCTGATGATCTGCGGGAGCGTGCGACGCGAACACAGAATCAAGAAGCAGGGGGAAAATCAGAGTTAACGAAATATAAATTAAGTCCCAACAGGAGATACAAATATTTAAACTGAAAACATTATTCACAGAATCGACATCACGACTTGGCGTGATAATTCCTTAAAACAAAGTCAACGATGACATAGAGTAGAGGTTACCAAACTTCTTACAGTTTGTGACCACCAAGAATATTCAATAATAGACGCAGAAACACCATCAACTAGAACAGCTACCCTCTTGGTGAAGCCACAGCTGATAATTGATCTCCACTGTTTAAATTCTATATTGATCAATATTATTTCTCTATTGATTCTCTATCGCTATTGATTTTCTATTGATCTCTATTGATCACTGTAACAACTCAAATTATGACTCTCTCCCGAGCCGTAGATATGACTTCCCTGGGTGGGGGTCGAGAGGGAGGTACCCAAAAGAAGTTAACCATCACTTTTTAATGAGCTTTCTTAAACTTTTCTTCCGGAAACCGTTGGGGGGGGGGAAGGAGTGTTTATCTCCCACTTCATTTGTTACCAATGATTAAAAGTCATGTTCTCATGTTCAACCGTCTCCTCTTATTGTGGTGACAATCTCCATTACGGCATGCTCTGTTCTATTATGTGTGAATCTCCATCACTTCCTCATCTTTTGAAATCAATCTCCATCACTGCCTTCTCTTTTGAAATCAATTTCCATCACTTCCTCATCTTTTGAAATCAATCTCCATCACTTCCTCCTCTTTAGTTGACACTATTATGTCTTCACAATTTCTGTAAGCGTTTTACTATAGGAATGGAGGATGTATCGGTTTGAAGGATCAGAAGGTGTATCTAAGTTGTGATTTCGGCGGCGTGCTGGAGACAAATAGTTAATGTCATAAAATAGGTTATGTAAATATTTTCATTATCATCATCAGGTGACATATTCTTTCCAGAACGTAGTCTTCCCTATAAATCTCTTGATTTTTCAGCGGTCTTGAGCAAGCTGTCACGCCTCTTTTAGTGACATGCCATGACATTCTTGAATGTCTTTTGTCCAAAGGCGTCTTGGGCCGTTTGACGTTCACTCATCAGAAATGATGCAAACAATATGTTTGCTCATACTTTTATAATCAATTTCACATCTCTCAAAAGTTGGAGGTGCAAGTATACTGTATTCACGGCGTAACGATAAACTCAGCATGTTTTCGTAGTGTATGTATGCGGCAATTTTTACATCCAACAAGTTGCCATCATAATTCTAGTATCGGCAAAATAATATAATGATTTGATACCAATAAATAATGTTAGCAGTTCATGCAACGAAATTTGATTGTCAAAATAATGCCAGGAGATCTGGCACTCGTGAGCAATTTATGACTCCAAAGTACCAAAAGGGGGAGGGGGGGGGGGCAAAGCACAAAAAACAACAAACCCCGTGACCACATAATCAAAGAACATGACCACGCCATCAAAGAACGTGACCATAGTACCAAAATATAATTAAATAACCACCATGGTTCTTGCCATTACCAGTTTAGGAACGCCTGACCAAACGTGTGCTCTAAGTAGCACCATTTCCCAACTCCCAAGGCCTGACTTAAGACAGTCTCAGTTCATGAATAGTAATGTTTCACTTTGTCCCCAGGTTACAATGACACATTTTTCCATCTAAAACCTACGCAATCTAAAACTCGAAATAATAGGTCAACCGACCTTCAAAAATAGAAACGAAACAAAGAAAATACATCTTCTAAATTAAACATCGTTTTGGAGTGTCAAATAATGAAGAATTCAGCACACATCAAGTTTTAGAAATGTGACGGAGTTACACATTCTCTTCCTTGCTAACAGTCTTAGATTGACGATGAGCTGGAGAGGTGCTCATGTTGGTTGCTAACCAAGATTCGGAGAGCATTGCTATCTTCCTTACAACTACATCTGCGAGTCAGGTACAATATTTCATCCGGATACATGTGATGCTACATAACCCATGTACTAACATATGGGTGCGAGTCATGGACAATAAACAAACTGGAGAGTGGGAAATTAGAGGCAACAGAGATGTTGTTCTACAGAAGAATGCTGAGAATACCATGGACTGCCAGAAAAACTAGTGTAGAGGAGTTGAAAGAGTCAAATGCGAAACGGACCTTAATCAACAATACAAGAAAAAGGCAATCTTCTTTTTTTTGGCCACTTCATGAGACAGGCAGGTTTGGAGAACAGAGTCACAACAGACAAAATTGAAGGCAACAGAGATAGAGGGCGACAACGTGAGAAAATATTAGACATTTTGACAGCCTGGCACGACAGGGAAACAACAACAACGACCTTGATACATAATACTGTGGACAGAGAGATGTGGAGAGCCATGACCGTCTACGCCAGCCGGCATGGCACCTGATGATGATGACATGTGATGCCTTTCTCCCCTAATCCTAGTTTCATCATGCTTAATTTTTCATTCTATCCGTCAAATTATCTAACCACTTCTTGCGCATATCGGTGTCAGGGAACAGAAGGATGCTATGGAGATGACTTTATTATGTGCTTCATATGTGCTTGTTTGTGTGGTTTTCATTATTCATGTAATCCATTTTTTGCAATGTGTGCCTCTGGCTTTGTATCCGTTGTGTCTGAGTGGCGATGCTTTTTGGGGGAGCTCTGTCTGGTCGTAGTCTGGAGGCGTGTGCGAACTACTTAATCTGATGTGTTCTGATGTAATGTAAAACTGAGGTTTGTGTAAGTTAAGTCTGCTGATGTAATTTAAAACTGGGGTTGTGTTAGTTAAGAGTCTGATGTTATCTAAAAAAACTGGGGTTTTGTAAGTCTTCTTATGTAATGTAAAACTGGGGTTTTGTTAGTTAAGTCCTCTGATGTAATTTGAAACTGGGGTTGTGTTAGTTAAGTCTTCTGATGGAATCTAAAAAAACTAGAATTGTGTTAGTCTTCTGATGTAATGCAAAACTGGGGTTTTGTTAGTTAAGTCTTCTGATGTAATCTAAAACTGGGATTGTGTAAGTCTGCTGATATAATCTAAAAAAAACTGGGGTTGTGTTTGTAAGTTTTCTGATATTTTCGCTTCTGATTCTGTCTCTTATTGTAAAAATTCTTATTACTTCAAGAATTCTGCGTAGGCATGCCATTTCTGACTGTGAGTTTCCTTATATCTTTTGCTTTCAAATATCCATGTTTGGCTTTGGTAGTGCTGGTATGATAGTAGTTATGTATAATGTTACTTTGGTGTTCGTGTTAACATATTTGTTGTGGAGCATGGGGGACAAACTGATTATGAAACTAGAAATATTGAAAGTTGGTAGCATATCCTACACATCATGTGGCAATCAATCAAGTATTATTGGCTGCATCGACTTTAAAGGCAACACAAATACGATCAACAAAGTTACCATTATTTTCTAAACGATCCGGGTAAACAGCTTCTCCCGCTGCTATTTTGGCCTCTACTGAAGCGCACTGTACTACGCCTTCTCAGGAGTCGAACAAAAAAAATTAATAGAACGCTAAAAAACAAACAAAAAAACAACAAAACAACGCGAGAGCAGTGAATACGAAGTTCATCATGATCAAGTGAGTCTCTGTAACGAAAATTGGATGCACACAATACAGGATCCAAGGTAAACAATCTGTGTAATCCCCAAAGTCAGCAGTCATTCCGTGTGGATAAGAGACATTGGGAATAACTATAGAAAACCATATAAGACTGCAGGGTGTCTTGATTACATGGGATCCTTCAGTAAAAATACAAAACTTGAAACACGGTTTAATGTAAAAGAGTAAAAGAGACGCAAGTAGTGTTGGGCATACTAAGGTTTATAAGTCACTACAACGACAGAAAGTGACAGCACAATCTGTCAAGTACATTCAGTGCACATTTGATTTACGGCAACACGGCGAGAGTATGTTGTTCTTTGTTGGTTTGAAAACCCCAGGAATTACAAGCGATTTGCTCTTACTTCCTATGTGCAATGGGGAGGTTTCTGAGCTTTCTTTCATACCCATAAGACTTCACCTTTCGGTTATTGCAATGCCTATTGGAGGAGCACTCTACTAGGGGGAGGGGGGATAATGCCAAAATTATAACGATGTCTTGATTACAGTACATCTACAAACATGCAAATTTTGTTATTTTTTTAAAGAATTATATAAAAGAATTATATAGATAGACCTAAAACTAACCACTGCAGACTAAAGATCATACATAACAGAGCAGGGATATCTACACATTGAATGGGCATGTGTCGCAGGAATCACCATCATTAGGTAGTATCCAGGTAGTATCACAATATAGATACCAACAAAACAACCACGCTATCCTTCACTGTTCTAAACGTTTTGTATGACTGAAGAAATGTAATCCTGTCCATAACTTTTTGTTATCAATCTACATTGTCCTTTTACCGCTTGTTCTTCACCCTCAACTGTTGCCTTCCAGACAGTTTTGAAAAGGAAATTATGCTTTCTCATTGCGCAATTTTAAGTTATTCGCCCGTCGACCAGCACTCCCGGGGTACGATTCATCTTGTTATTTGTGATTTTAAATAAAAAAGTACTACCGTGGTTTACCCAGGAAACCAGGCAGTAAGGAATCATGCAAACCCGTAGAAAGTTTGAAAATTGTAGAAAACCCGTCAACCCCCCCCCCCCCCCACCGTAGCAAATAATAACATGACTTTTAGTACTAAAAAACTTAACCAAACGTCACACAGTCCCCCCCCCCTTTTTTTCTAAGCGATTTTTTTCACATAAAAGGCAGTTATATTTTCATGAAAAGGTAGAATCAATACAGGAAAACCCACGAATGATCTTCTTTATAGGTAAACCCCATCCCCTTAAGGGAAATGTATCTACGATCTTGGTAGAAGGGCCCATTATCTCTGTGAAGGACGAGGACTGACACATCACTACTGAGCAAGTGCGGCAGGTAGTCAGTGAGGTAGTGTGGCAAGACAGAGAGTTGAGCACTTATGGGAAACCCGTGTGCTATGACGATGGTTCAGAACTCATATTACTTTTACCATTTTTACTGCTTAACCAAACCCCCACAGGTCTAAAATGTCTCACCGCCGACTGAAAGCGGATTCATTTTGCTTATCTAATTCTTATATTCCCGACTCTATGGCGGAGCGGTACTGGGCACGCCTGTGACGGCCAAGGGGGGACGGGTTCAAATCCGGCAACAGGCCATTCTGTATCCGGACCGCTCAGAAAGTTTGGGGTTCAAATCCGGCAACAGGCCATTCTGTATCCGGACCGCTCAGAAAGTTTGGCAAACTACATACGGTATTTATTATTTCCTAGAAAATCACTATAGCACAAACAATGCTGAGTTGATGGATACATCCTGAATATGGTATATATATATTTTTTTGCCGAAAGACAGACAGACACACAGATAAATTAGATAGATAGATAGATAGATAGATAGATAGATAGATAGATAGATAGATAGATAGATAGATAGATAGATAGATAGATAGATAGATAGATAGATAGATTAGACAGATTAGATAAAATAGATAGAACAGATAGATTAGACAGATTAGACAGACAGACAGACAGATAGACAGATTAGATAGATTAGATTAGATAGATAAATAGATAGATAGATAGATTAGACAGATTTGACAGATTAGATAGAACAGATAGATTAGACAGATAGATAGACAGACAGATTAGATATATTAGATAAGATAGATTAGATAGATTACATAGGCAGACATACAGATAAATTAGATAGATAGATAGATAGATAGATAGATAGATAGATAGATAGATAGATAGATAGATAGATAGATAGATAGATATATAGAACGGAATCTTCACATAGATAGATAGATAGACAGACAGACAGCCAGACAGACAGATACATAGATAGATTGATATAGGTAGGTAGATACAAGTCCGGAGTACGTTTATTCTAACCATTAGACAGTTATCTACTATACCTTCTTGACATATGTTCGAACACTTACAAAGAGTGGAACATCAGGCAAAGAATGAGTTGGATTTCTTCACAAATACAAATAATCCTGTAGCGTCCTATATCTCCCGCCCAACGCGGAATTTGTTGGTGATTCTTCTATATAATGTTGTCCTTCACTGTAACATCGCTCATTTTTTAATTGTCTTCTGTGAATCTCTAATATTTCGACATTCGTTCAAGATGGTGCAGATATATCGTGTTCATTTCTCGATTGTTGATTAGGAACCAGAACCACATCACTGGGGGAATTTCCATAAATCAACAGCTAACTGAATACACCAGCTATGTAAGTGTGTATAACAGCAGTGTTTCTAATGCCAACACTCTTTAATACAGTTCTTCATGTTGTGGTGGCCACCTAACCATAGAATTATTTATGTTGCTGCTTTATAACTATAATTTCTCTACTGTTATGAATCGTTATGTAAATATCTAATATGCAGGATATATTTTCATTGTTACAAATTGAGCATACTTAATGCATAGTGAATTAAAATTAAAACTAGCATGGTTCGGACATGTATGCAGGCACGATTCCTTGTCAAAAACAATACTGCAGGGAACTGTTGATGGTGGAAGAAGCAGAGGAGTGAATATAAAGGCATGGACAGACAACATCAAGGAATGAATAGGGCAAGATATTTCCACACTCATCTGCATCGCTGAGGATAGAATTCGCTGGAGGACTATGTGTGATGAGGCATCCAATGTGGTACCCCTACTACACTGAAGGGTTACGGGTTTATTGATTGATTGAAAGCATAGTGATTAATCACAAAAACAATATGCAATTATATATTGTGTGATGTTTATTTCTAATTACAAATACATGAAATTTTGTCTTGAGCATGGTGTAGCATGGGTAACAGTCTTAAAATAACAACAATAAACTACATTTCTACATTCGTTTTCTTCTCTTTCCATGAATTTCTTTCTCTTCTTCTAAATATCCACATCTCAGAGGCATCAATTCTGTATTCTATTTGTTTGTTCATTCTCCATGTCAGTGCATCTATAGCGTCCCTAATTTACTCAACTATCACTGACCCATCGACTATAACATTTCCCGCCAATACATCAGCTCTATCAGTGTTTCTGCCTCCTCCATCACCTCGCCAGGAGATCCATGTAATACTTTGGATCCTGCTGAAAAGAAGAGTAACCATCTGCTATCTTATCTTGAACTCTTCTATAATACGTATCTTACATTTCCTGTATCTGGTAGTTCGTCTGTCCGTGCGCAGACATCTATAAATATTAAATAAGAGCCAAAGTACAAGATGACAAAAATGCACAATGTCAGAGTTACGAAAATATTTATTAATTATTTTCTTTCAATATCTCTGTGTGTGTTAGATTCCCATTAAACTTCCGCGTTGGCCGTAACGTAGAAAAAAATATTGTTCTTTTGTTTTCGTTTTCATTAAATTTAAATTTATTATTTATAGTATTTTGAGGTAATTATTTGCAAATATTTATTCTTTAAAAAAATATTTTTACGTAATTATTAGATTTTTTTATTGATATTTCTAAATATTTATTAGTTTTAGGTGATATTTGTCATTATTTACTGGTTTTTTTAATTGATAATATTGTATATTTATTAGTTTTTTGTTGATTATGTGTACGTAATTATCACATTAATAGCTGGATATTTCTGTCGACTGTTAATCTTGTGTTATTTTCCTCTCCTTCTTCTGTGTTTGTGCTAAAACTCCTGCAGGTTAGTAAGATGTGGTCTCAAGAACGGAAATGTGTGTCTAAATTATCGCTGTCAATCTACGACGTCTGCCCGGGACCATTCACACTTTTGCATGACAGTTGTGGCCAATTTCACAGTCCACGGATAGGATTACGAAACACAACATTCAATCCTTCTCGGGGTCACCTCGTATTACATGGATGACGAGTCATAGTATCTCTATTCTTTTCGTCCCGTTCACATCCCAAACACGCATGAGCGTAAATTTCTCTGTATATAGCCATCTGATCGAAACGTCGATTCAATCTATTTCTGAGAATATAATTATTGAACTGTAACATTACAACTTGTTTTGTATCTTCTGTTGTAGCCCAATCCTGTACATGAAGAAGGGGGTGGGGGCGGTTGATCCCACATTAGAAAGTTAGAACATATTATCTAGTATTATTAGGTGGTTCAAACATACACTAGGAACTTAGAACATATTATCTATTATTATTAGGTGGTTTAAACATACACTAGGAAGTTAGAACATATTATCTAGTATTATTAGGTGGTTTAAACATACACTAGGAAGTTAGAACATATTATCTAGTATTATTAGGTGGTTTAAACATATACTAGGAAGTTAGAACATATTATCTAGTACTACTGACTAGGTTAACATGGGGTTGGGCGGGGGTTCAAACATACATTAGGAAGTTAGAACATATTATCTAGTACTACTGACTAGGTTAACATGGGGTTGGGCGGGGGTTCAAACATACATTAGGAAGTTAGAACATATTATCTAGTACTACTGACTAGGTTAACATGGGGTTGGGCGGGGGTTCAAACATACATTAGGAAGTTAGAACATATTATCTAGTACTACTGACTAGGTTAACATGGGGTTGGGCACGGGTTCAAACATACATTTGGAAGTTATAACATATTATCTAGTACTACTGACTATTCTAACAAATGGGTTGGGCGCGGGTTCAAACACACACTAGGAAGTTAGAACATATTATCTAGTACTACTGACTAAGTTAACATGGGGCTGGGCGCGGGTTCAAACACACACTAGGAAGTTAGAACATATTATCTAGTACTACTGACTAGGTTAACATGGTGTTGGACGGGGGTTCAAACACACACTAGGAAGTTAGAACATATTATCTAGTACTACTGACTAGGTTAACATGGGGTTGGGCGGGGGTTCAAACATACACTAGGAAGTTAGAACATATTATCTAGTACTACTGACTAGGTTAACATGGGGTTGGGCGGGGGTTCAAACATACACTAGGAAGTTAGAACATATTATCTAGTACTACTGACTAGGTTAACATGGGGTTGGGCGGGGGTTCAAACATACACTAGGAAGTTAGAACATATTATCTAGTACAACTGACTAGGTTAACATGGTGTTGGACGGGGGTTCAAACACACACTAGGAAGTTAGAACATATTATCTAGTACTGCTGACTAGGTTAACATGGGGTTGGGCGGGGGTTCAAACATACACTAGGAAGTTAGAACATATTATCTAGTACTACTGACTAGGTTAACATGGGGTTGGACCCCCCCCCCCCCCGTCAAACACACACTAGGAAGTAGAAACATATTATCTAGTACTACTAAACACGCTAAAACGGGGGGGGGTGATAACCTCGGCCCCACCTTTTTGTGATGAGGTTAAAACCTTTTGAAAACGAAGAAATGACTTTATGGGAATCTCTCCTCCCCCCCCCCATCTCCGTCACCGAAGACTTACCTACGGTTCTGCTGTCATCAATTGGTAAACAAGTCAGCAGTATTCAAGGCTATAAATATGACTGCTCCGATGGGAATTACCTTAAAAAAACACAACCAATCACAAAATTTGGGGGGGGGGTTGACTATTTAAATCCCTTTAACTTGTTTCTCTGAGCTTAAAGTCATATGAGCTTTTTTAACGTGGTGCAATAGGGGGTGGGGGGTGTACAACACAACCTCCATCCCTATCTACAGGATTGGCAGTATTACATATTATCGATCTGGAAGCAGCGCAAAAGGTTCGAACACTCCTGAGACAATGACGAATGTATATTAGATATATGAGTCCGTCGCGCCAATCCTGTCTTCTGTGTGATTCTCTCATACAGTGGTACTCATTGTGGGTCTTATGACACCCCGGCGTTATACTAGGCCGGGGGTTCTCAACATTTTCAGACCGCGAGCACCGCTCACATGAAACAGTGTCCGTGAGCACTTTTTAACTGGCATGACACAGCACGAATCCTTACAAGAGCACACGACTGAGAACGCCTCTGCTAGGGGAATATAGAGAAGGAAAAAAAACAGACACATCAGAGAAGGGGAATTATGGATTCGTCTGAGGAGGCTACAGAGAGATAACTGAAAGTATTTGAACAACGCACGAATATCTCGATCACGAGGAATTAAGAGCGATCAAGCATTAGTTTAGTTTAGTTGTATATGTAATGGGTGTGTTCCTACAGAGCATTATTTCATACCCAGAAGACCAACTCTCAGCGGTAGACAACGTTTTCAGAAGAATTCAGGTTTATATCTGAATGCGTATATCTAGAAGGCGAATTTCACTGTGTGGTACACAAACATTGAGTGAATAACATGAGCCCATGAAACCATTTGGTGGCATTTTGTAGTTCATTCTCAAACTCCCGTTGGTTCTCTTATGTTGCAGGACAATTTGCCTACTACATTTTCAGCTGTTGTTTGGAAAATTAAAAAAAGAAAAAAAAACCAACGAGAATCACATGGCGGCAGCAAGGACAAGCGGCCTTTATCACACGTCACTAGAAACCTCCCTGAAACTCCCTAACTTTATCACACGTCACTAGAAACCTCCCTGAAACTCCCTAACTTTATCACACGTCACTAGAAACACCTTGAAACTCCCTAACTTTATCACAAATCACTAGAAATCTCCCTGAAACTCCCTAACTTTATCACACGTCACTAGAAACCTCCCTGAAACTCCCTAACTTTATCACACGTCACTAGAAACACCTTGAAACTCCCTAACTTTATCACACATCAATAGAAACCAGCCTGAAACTCCCTAAATTTATCACACGTCACTAGAAACCCGCCTAAACTTCCTAACGTTATCACACGTCACTGGAAACCCCCCTGAAACTCCCTAACTGTATCACACGTCACTAGAAACCCGCCTGAAACTCCCTAACTTTATCACACGTCACTAGAAACCCGCCGCATGAAACTACCTAACTGTATCACACGTCACTAGAAACCCGCCTAAACTTCCTAACTTTATCACACGCCACTAGAAACCCCCCTGAAACTCTCTAACTTTATCACACGTCACTAGAAACCCCCCTGAAACTCTCTAACTTTATCACACGTCACTAGAAACATGCCTGAAACCCCCTAACTTTATCACACGTCACTAGAAACCCCCCTGAAACTCCCTAACTTTATCACACGCCACTAGAAACCCCCCTGAAACTCTCTAACTTTATCACACGTCACTAGAAACCTCCCTGAAACTCTCTAACTTTATCACACGTCACTAGAAACCTCCCTGAAACTCTCTAACTTTATCACACGTCACTAGAAACCCCCCTGAAACTCTCTAACTTTATCACACGTCATTAGAAACCTCCCTGAAACTCCCTAACTTTATCACATACGCTACTCGAACACCCCCCACCCCCCCCCCCCCCCCACATGAAATTCCCTAACAGGAAATATGCAGTATTGACAGACAGTTGTTTCGATCCCCAGGAACTACGAGCGATTATCTATTACTTACAATGTATACGCGGGGTGGTTTCCTCATAGAATTATGTGATACTCAGAGGAACCCAACTTTCAGTGGTTTACAATTACACGATGCCTCCAGGTGTAAGGTGTGCAATTACATGATGTTTCCATGTGTAATGTGCGCAATTACAAGATGTCTCCAGATGTAAGGTGTGCACTTAAAAGAAGTCTCCAGATGTAAAAAAGTAGTTTCCGTGTGTAAGGTGTGCACTTACAGGACGTCTCCGGATGTAATGTGTGCTCTTACAAGAAGTCTCCGTGTGTAAGGTGTGCACTTAAAAGAAGTCTCCATGTGTAAGGTGAGCTTTTACAAGAAGTCTCAGCGGTGTGCACTTACACACGTAGTTTCATGTGTAAAAAGTGTAATTACTGGATGTCTCCAGATGTAAGGTGTGCACTTACAAGATGTCTCTAGATGTAGGGTGTGCACTTACAAGATGTCTCCAGATGTAAGGTGTGTAGTTACAAGTAGTCCCCTCAGCGGTGTGCACTTACAAGAAGTCTCCAGAGTAAAGTGTGCACTTACAAGATGTCTCCAGATGTAAGGTGTGCACTTATAAGAAGTCCCCTCAGCGGTGTGCACTTACACGAAGTCTCCAGATGTAAAAAAGTAGTTTCCGTGTGTAAGGTGTGCACTTGCAGGACGTCTCCAGATTAAGGTGTGCACTTACAAGAAGTCTCCAGATGTAAGGTGTGCACTTACATGAAGTCTCCCGATGTAAGGTGTGCACTTACAAGAAGTCTCCAGATGTAAGGTGTGCACTTACAAGAAGTTCTCTCAGCGGTGTGCACTTACAAGAAGTCTCCAGATGTAAGGTGTGCACTTACAATAAGTCCCCTCAGCTGTGTGCACTTATACGAAGTCTCCAGATGTAAAAAAGTAGTTTCTGTGTGTAAGGTGTGCACTTACAGGACGTCTCCAGATGTAAGGTGTGCGCTTACAAG
Source organism: Meghimatium bilineatum (assembly GCA_034231615.1). Taxonomy (NCBI): domain Eukaryota; kingdom Metazoa; phylum Mollusca; class Gastropoda; order Stylommatophora; family Philomycidae; genus Meghimatium; species Meghimatium bilineatum. Next base: position 42,667,195 of record CM067317.1, on the reverse strand, counting down.
AAGTCTCCAGATGTAAGGTGTGCACTTACAGGACGTCTCCGGATGTAAATTGTGCTCTTACAAGAAGTCTCCATGTGTAAGGTGTGTACTAACAAGAAGTCTCAGCGGTGTGCACTTACATACGTAGTTTCATGGATAAAGTGTGCACTTACAGGAAGTCTCCACAAGTAAGGTCTGCACTTACAAGAAATCTCATCAGCTGTGTGTAATTACAAGAAGTCTGCATGTTTAAGGTGTGTTCTTACAAGAAATATAAACGGTGTGTACTTGCAAGCAGTCACACAGAATGCACTACCAAAACAAGAGACAAGAGATGTTGGAGGTCTGTTGCAGCCAACCTTCTTTTCGGAGACGGTGTGCACGTACAAGAAATCTCATCAGCAGTGTGCACTTACAAGACGTTTCCAGGTGTAGGGTGTGCACTTACAAGATGTTTCCATGTGTAAGGTGTGCAATTACAAGAAGTCTCTTACATAGGCAAATAAATAACGGTATGGAATGGGGCGGGTAAATTATAGGATTTGCGGCCTTCCTACAAATCAGTAACATGCAGACATGGAGTCCTGAGCTTCAGCTTACCTGCCAAGCATCATTTCCTGTCACAGGTGTCTATAGCAACCAAGCTCTGGGGAATTGCCAGTCGGATGGGTGGACATGCAGTTATACATTCCCCGCCACCCAAGGTGGCTATCTCTATCTAAATATGAAAGGCTAACACGTTTGCTAATTTTATAACATTATAAAATGCTTCATTATAAAATCATCATTCGGAACAAAATCAGGGATAGGACAAGGATGTGTTCTCTCATCTATACTTTTTTAAGATAGACAGAATAACAACACAATCTCAAAATAATAAAGTAAACAGTGCAGTAATAAGACTGGAATATGATGAGGAATTGAATAATGCAATCAACAAATTGGTAATTTCTCATGATCAATGCGTTATCTACGAAGAGGAACAGCAGTTACAAAATCATATTAATGCACTCACGACAACATGCACCAAGTGTAACAAGAAAATAAATACGCAGAAAACAGAAGTCATGAAAACTAGCAAGTCACAAAATCCAGTGACCATAACAATAAACAAAGGTAAAGTGAAAATTTATCTCTCAATTTAAATACCTCGGAAGAATATTTTCAGACAATGAAAATTAGAGAGATTGAGACAAGATGCAAAAAAAGCAAACATAGTGACATACCAGCTATCATCATTACTGCTCAACCCAAATATCAAGATGGAAATCAAGAAACTGTATTTTTATGCCAACAATCTGCTATCAATGGGCGCATAAAACCACAGAAACTACAAAAACCAAATAAACCCCCCAACATGGGCGCTGAAAGCAGCCAAGCAGAGAAAAAAATGTGAGATGAAATAAGGAACATGCCAGAGAAAAGCCGCAAGAGTGATAAAAATAGACATGAGAAATGATGAAATCAGGAGATGAATCGGTATATGATCATGCACAGAATACACTGAGAAACAACAAATAGAATGGTTTAGACACCTTATGAGAATGAACCATAATCAACTACCAAAAAGAACATATAATATAAGAAGATCCGGATACAAGGTCAGAGGAAGACCTAGAACACGATGGATAGATACCAGCAAGACAACACTAAACAAATACGGATCCAACGCAGCCAAGGCGACACATATGGCCTTGGATAGACAACTAAAGCTCCAAGTCATCACAACTACTCTTAACGGCAAGTGTGGATAATCTGACCATCATTCACCTGGGGATAGACAATAGACAGGGAAGCCGCGTTAGCACAGTGGTTAGCGCACTGGCTTCGCATATGAGTGGTCCTAGGTTCATTCCCCAGTTGAGGCGGAAATGTTTTCAGATCGCAACGGCTCCCAGGTCGACCCAGCCTTAAATGGGTACCGGATTAATGCGGGAAGTAAAGACTGCGAGGGAGAGGAGATGGCTACCGCCCTCATTTGCAGAGCCTGTGAAATGTGAGATCTCTAACATCTCACACCCCTACGGCATTAATAAATGTTATGGGTTACTTTACTTTTTTTTTAGACAATAGACAATAAAATGCTACTTCCATTCTATAGTAATGTATGGCTCAGAAATATGAACAAACTAGAAGACAGAATCGATGATTTGAGATGTAGATATATAGAAGAATATGTGAAACGTCGTGGAAACAAAGAAAGGTTATAACACCATTTGGTATGAAAAAAGAATTAGTAAGAGAAATAAAGATCAAACAAATAAAGTACTTTGGACATATTAAAAGACATCATACCTTGTTGAAGATCTTACTTGAATGTAGAGTCCAGAGGAAACAAACAAGAGGTAGGCAGAGATACAAGTGACAGAGAAACATCAGGAGATGGACATGTTAGTCTAGCAGAATGCACTACCAAAACAAGAGACAAGAGATGTTGGAGGTCTGTTGCAGCCAACCTTCTTTTCGGAGACGGCACTTAATGAATGAATGAACATGTTTGCCTGATTCTGGGCTCTTCCAGGACAAGACAGTCATATCACGCACAGATCTGCATTTCACCACATCTCCTGTGCCACCTGGTCACAGCCGGTCACCACGTACACGTTGACAGCCAAGACCATAATCAGGACCGAAGTTCATCTGGTTCTCCTAGCGACAAGTGCAATTCTGTGTCCTCTGAAAGTTCCACCACAACGAGAAACATAATTGTACAGATGAAATGCTTTAAGGTGTTCACAGGAGGAAAGCCTCACTGTATCGACAGACCATCCATTGAGAGAGTACTGTTGCCTAATGTTTGGTCTGATATGTCAATAGTGAGATCTTCATAGTTTCATCATGCTGAAATTCACGTCAGGATTTCATCCGCAGAACGAATATGCTTTCTTTGCTACAATGACTCGAAATATCCGACTTCGATCGACGGTTAGCAGTATTAATATTGACCATTTCTACAACACTATATTACTGCATAGATCAACTCAACTATTGAACAATGCACTTTCTCAAACATCTGGAGATCGCAGATCGCAAGTAAACACATCAAACACATCATATTCAATGCAAGTGTTATTCCATTATTAACATATGGATGTGAAAGTTGGAAATCTACCGCAATAATGGATAAGAAGTTAGTTGCCTTCGAGAATAGATGCCTCAGAAAAATCACAAATACTCATTGGAAAGACTTCAGATCAAACGACTCGGCCACATACTTAGAATGAAGGACGACATAATTCCACGCTAAGCCTTCACGTGGACACTAGACGGGAAAAGAAAACAGGGAAGACCAACAGAAAATCAACAGGCATAAATGCACAAGACCTGCAATCCCTAACAACTGACCAACAGGCATGGATAACTATGACATCCGCCCTATGTTCCAAACTTGGCAAATGAAAAACTGACAGACTGACATGATCACATAGCTGAACTTGACTATTGGACAATGTATATGATCATATAGCTGAACTTGACTATTGGACAATGTACATGATCATATAGCTGAACTTGACTATTGGACAATGTACATGATCATATAGCTGAACTTGACTATTAGACAATGTACATGATCATATAGCTGAACTTGACTATTGGACAATGTACATGATCATATAGCTGAACTTGACTATTGGACAATGTACATGATCATATAGCTGAATTCGACAATTGGACAATGAACATAACAAATGATTAAACTATTCAAACAGTTGAAAGTGTCCTTTAATTATTATTTTATGGTTCATTTGATACCACAGAAATACATTTTAATTCAAAGTGGGACAAAGATAAAAACCGTTGAGAAATATCACCTCAAAGTGTTCAGTCACCAAAGATGACACACTGACAGACGCTAAAACATCAGCTGAGTAGGGAAACAACAAATCTCCTGCTACATGCTAGAATCATAGAGGGCATAATGTGCCGGATTAATGGAGTCAGAAAATGAGATTCGTATTGATTTTGCTCTGTTGTGGAGAGTTCAAGCGTAAACAAACAAATACGTACAGGCGCGTAAACAGGGACAAGGGGACACTATCTTGTCTTAACCTAGTGAGGAAAATTATTGATTACACAAGCGCCAGACATCCATCTGTCTTTGATACACGGTGAGGGCTAATTTCATGATTATTTTGATACACGGTGAAAGCTGATTTCATGATTATTTTGATGCACTTTGAGGTCCGATTTTCGTAATTGTTGTGATACATTAGAAGGATGTTCTCTTTTTTATTTTTGTGCACTATATGAGAGCTGAACTCTTAATTATTTTACCCACTTTGAGAGCTGATCTCTTCATTATTTTTACCCACTTTGAAAGCTGATCTCATTATTTTTACCCACTTTGAAAGCTGATCTCTTCATTATTTTTACCCACTTTGAAAGCTGATCGTTTCACTATTTTTACCCACTTTGAAAGCTGATCCCTTCATTATTTTTACCCACTTTGAAAGCTGATCTCTTCATTATTTTTACCCACTTTGAAAGCTGATCTCTTCATTATTTTTACCCACTTTGAAAGCTGATCTCTTCATTATTTTTACCCACTTTGAAAGCTGATCTCTTCATTATTTTTACCCACTTTGAAAGCTGATCTCTTCATTATTTTTACACATTGAGAGATGATCTCTTCATTATTCTGATACTCTTTGAGAGCTGATCGTTTCATTATTTTTGCACACTTTGCAGAGGAGTAGCATGTATTTTTAGAATGGAGACGCCGAGTGACTCTATTTACGTGGTAGATAGCTCTCCCCTTTTGTCCCCACTAGAAACATGTATTTACGGCCCTATATAAAATATTAACTAGTATTTAAAAAATAACCACCCTATATAATCGTGTAATACAGCTCCAGGAGTCTGTTCGTTCTTACAAATCATTCCATTTCCTGAAAATGTCCATATAAAAAGTTTATCTTGTTTCCTACAAATTCTCCACATGATGTTTATCTTCTGTTTCCTCGAAATCTCCATATGAAGTTTATTTGGTTTCCTCAAAATCTCCATATGAAGTTTATTTTGTTTCCTCAAAATCTCCATATGAAGTTTATTTGTTTCCTCAAAATCTCCATATGAAGTTTATTTGGTTTCCTCAAAATCTCCATATGAAGTTTATTTTGTTTCCTCAAAATCTACATATGAAGTTTATCTTCTATTACCTAAAAATTCCCATAGGAAATTATCTTCTACAAACCTGTAAATACTTCATGATTCCTATTAGGGTGTTGCAGGGTGGCTGCGTGTGGCCTGAGCAGAGTGGCTCCACGTTATGAACGAGGTTAGTATTTTTTAATTCTTAATTTAGCCTCATGCAGACAAAAAAATCCAATACTTACCCGTAGTAGAACCCTGGGCCCCACGGTTGTGAGACCAACTCTAGCCTCTCCGCCATGGACAATACACCAAAAATCTTCGGTTTCCTGACAATTGTCATATGAAGTTTATCATCGTCTGTTCCTCTCTGACTCCATATAGAATTTATCTTCTATTCCTCTTTGAGTCCATATCGATTCGATTATCTGTTCCTCTCTGACTCCATATAGAGTCTATCCTCTGTTCCTCTCTGACTCCATATATAGTTTATCCTCTATTCCTCTGTGACTCCATATAGAGTTTCGTTCCTCTCTGACTCCATATAGAGTGTATCCTCAGTTCCTCTCTGACTCCATTTGAAATTTAGCTTCCTTTCACTTGCTATGTAGACATGGTAAACTGCAACAAGATCTGTTGTTCCTCTTTGACTCCATATGAACTATCTGTTCACAAAACACTATGCAATATATATATATATATCTTTACTCCTGACTCCATATGAAACATCTCTCTCCTGGTTCTCTCAGTATCCATGTAAAAATATCTGACATATTTCTCTTATTTCTATATGAAATATATCTTTCATATTACTCTCAGTTTCGATATAAAATATATCTTTCATGTTATTTTCAGTTTCCATCTGAATTTTATCTTCCTCATTACTTTGTTTTCATTTGAAGTTTATGTTACTCAAAGGAGCTATTAGAAATATATCTTTTACTCTCATTTTCCATATAAAATATATCTTTCCTATTACTCTCCGTATTCATTAGAAATATATCGTTCATGATACTCTCAGTTGCACTGTGAATTCTATCTTTCTTATTACTCTCCAATTCCACTAGAGACATACCTCTCCTACTATTATTGACATCCCTCCATCTTGTCAAAAGATTACCAAAACTCCCTAGCATATACAATCAGATAAGGATTGTTCACTTAACCCTCACCTTTCAATGTCACTAGCTTACCTCACGTCCGCACGCGTGCGGCGCAGTTTCACCTGTACCTAATTCGCGAATAAACCAAACAGTACACAACATACGCGGCATAGTGATCATTTACATCAATGGTGTGATGTTCTCAATCCATTAAATCCCTACACGGGAAGAGGCTGGCAGAGAAAACGCGGCGTAGGCTCGCTTCACTCACACGCTGAACTGTCTTATCAGAAAAAGTGGTGACCATTGTAATCATTGAGAGTACAAAAACCAACATTTTACTTAATTTCGGGTTGTATGCATCGTAACCAGCTCAAGCCCTTGACCAGCGTTGTATAGTGAAGATAACACATGATATCACCATTATAACATTTCATCGAATGTAATAACCGTAGAACTATCATGTTGTGAGGACAGACAATAGAGCAAATAATAGCCGTTTCTATTATAATTTATATTGTAGTAATGGCAGACTCTTGGATAGCTTCATTATCTACGTGAAGATATAGTTGAAATATGCAAAAGCGAAGTAAGTATGGAAGATTAATTACAAGGAATAATAAATTAAACCGAAGTTTCGGTTAAACTCCTGTACCGGTATATTATAAAAGCACGAGGGGTTTGGTACCACAGTAGATGCAACTGCGAGAAAAAAAAATGTTTTTTTTCCTTTTATCAACGTCAATAGATCGGAGATAACCGAATTACAGTTAAATTCAGAAGGAATTTTAATCTGTAAATGAATTTAATAATCCATGTGTGTCGTGCAACAATACATTCTTAAGTCTAACCTGGGAGATGTCACAGAAGCTCTCGGATCTTGTACGCGCTGTTAAAGCAAGGTAAATAACAAAGTTGATCAAGTGGCATGTCTGTTTTTGTGTGACGATAAGCATAATTAATAATTAATTGTTGAAAAATATACGATATGTAATTAGGAGTCCCCAGGGGACAAGTAGAGGTGATAAGTTTTGGAAATGTGTAGATAAGTGGCCTATGGGTATATTTTGAAAGAATATGTAATTGGATTACACAAAAAAGTGGGTGAACTGGGTAAATAATAACTGGTAAGGAATACATTTATATACATGTATGCCGGTCAATGTAGAGAATATAGTTTAATATACATATATGACGGTCGATGTAAGGAATATATCTTTACATACATGTATGACGGTCGATGTAAGGAATATATCTTTACATACATATATGACGGTCGATGTAAGGAATATATCTTTACGTACATGTATGCCGGTCAATGTAGAGAATATAGTTTAATATACATATATACCAGTCGATGTAAGGAATATATCTTTACATACATATATCGCAGTCGATGTAGGGAACATTGCTTTACATACATACGTGACAGTCGATGTTGAAAATACATTTGAGCTTACATATGAGACAATTGGTGTAGGAATTCTAGCTCAATTATATGAAAGTCCATATCGGGATTTGAGTTTAACTATATACATATGGACGAGTCCATGTAAGAATTCTAGTTTAACTATATACATATGGACGAGTCCATGTAAGAATTCTAGTTTAACTATATACATATGGACGAGTCCATGTAAGAATTCTAGTTTAACTATATACATATGGACGAGTCCATGTAAGAATTCTAGTTTAACTATATAGATATGGACGAGTCCATGTAAGAATTCTAGTTTAACTATATACATATGGACGAGTCCATGTAGGAATTAGAACTTTATATTGAAGAGTTCATATCTTCTTCAGTGTACATTCTCAAACTCCCACTGGATCTCTTGTAGCAGGACCATGGCCCTATTAGATTTCCAGCAGGATGTAGTCCAGAGAATGGAACTGTGTTCTGCAGCAGTTATTTGCGCCAATGGCCCGACACATCAATTTCGGCGGAGAAGAGATCATATTTACATCCGAACTTATTGAAGATTTTATATATGATTTTGTAATTTTTGGAATAGTTCATGTGGGAATTATAACTGGAATAACTGATGTAGGGATTAGAACCTTATTGGGGTGTTTGCTGTAATAATATAGCTTTATATTGAATATTTGATGCAGGAATGTAACTTTACAGGGAATAGTGTATGTATAAATTAGAACTGTATATGGAATATTTGACGTAGGAATTAGAACTCTATTTGGAAGAGTTGATGTAGAAATTATAACTTGGCATGAAAAATGTGATGTAGGTGTTATAACTTTATATGAAAGATGTGATGTAGGTGTTATAACTTTATATGAAAGATGTGATGTAGGAGGTATAACTTTATATGAAAGATGTGATGTAGAAATTATAACTTTATATGAAAGATGTGATGTAGAAAATATAATTTTATATGAAAGATGTGATGTAGGAGTTATAACTTTATATGAAAGATGTGATGTAGGAGTTATAACTTTATATGAAAGATGTGATGTAGGAGTTATAACTATATGAAAGATGTGATGTAGAAATTATAACTTTATATGAAAAATGTGATGTAGAAATTATAACTTTATATGAAAGATGTGATGTAGGAGTTATAACTTTATATGAAAGATGTGATGTAGGAGTTATAACTTTATATGAAAGATGTAATGTAGGAGTTATAACTTTATATGAAAGATGTGATGTAGGAGTTATAATTTTATATGAAAGATGTGATGTAGGAGTTATAACTTTATATTGAAAGATGTGATGTAGGAGTTATAACTATATGAAAGATGTGATGTAGAAATTATAACTTTATTTAACAGATGTGATGGAATTATAACTCTATATGGAAGAGTTGATGTATGAATTGATTTATTGGTATGAAAATTGAAGTCAAATTAAAGATATCTCAAGTCATTCACTTGCCAGATTTTCCTTGCAAATTATATTTTCGTGGACTACAATTTCGTTAGATTAAATAGACAATTGCTATAGACTAGATACACAATTTCTAAGACTAGACTACGGGTGACTAACTGTTCTGGAGGTTGTGGTGGCTGGATTATCAGAACCGCGACCTGCGCTATTTTTAATGGTTGTAAAGCTCGTATATAACGAAATTGGACTAACGCCCACGGCTGAAATGAGCGCACCTCATCATAAGAGGTATATTTTACTTAACCAAGAAAGTCTATGGACTGCGAAGATAACCTGCTCACAGCTACAGGAACTACTACATTATCATTATGACTTCACCCAATCATTCATCAGTACAGTCATATACAATGGGAGCCGCGTTAGCGCAGTGGTTAGCGCACTAGCTTCGCATATGAGTGGTCCTGGGTTCATTCCCCAGTTGAGGCGGAAATGTTTTCAGATCGCAACGGCTCCCAGGTCGACTCAGCCTTAAATGGGTACCGGATTAATCCGGGAAGTAAAGACTGCGAGAGAGAGGAGATGGCTACCGCCCTCATTTGCAGAGCCTGTGAAATGTGAGATCGCTAACATCTCACACCCCTACGGCATTAATAAATGCTATGGTTTACTTTACTTTTACTTTACTTACAGTCATATATCTTCACCCAATCAGTCATCAGTACAGTCATATGAATCTTGGGTCATTTATCTGGCCTGACACGACTATTCATCCATCACATTACAGGCGACCATCGATGGTATAGGAGACCTGAAAACTATAAACTAAAAATGAAATATTTTCCGATTTGCGTGCAATCTAATGGTTGATCTTGGATATTGTCAGCATGCGACTCCAAGTATACAAATAGCGACCAATTAACAAGTCCAACAATAATTAAAAACGTAACGAACGTGGGTACAAGTTAATTCAGCTAGAATGCCTGCATAGTGAGTAGCCCGCTTTACAAGTACTTTGTGTCACAATCCACTGAAAAATGCAGAAAAAGACAAAATGCGTCAGTTATCTAGAATGATCCTAGATTCGCCACGAATAATCTATATCGTTACCATTATAGATACGCATATGTGCAGCGTCACGACTTTAGGCCACTCCGACTATTGTGCTTTTCATTGGTTAACGAAAGTATAAATTGCAAAATATAAATAAATAATGAAAACCACAACAAAAGTGGATGTGGCCTAAGGTAGTAACGCTGAACACGGGATTTTCTAAGGACGGTCACGATCCAGGTGCTTTTTATTTGGCTGGTTACACACAATATATTCAAAGTAATAAATGATCCAACATATCAGTCATGAGGGTCAAAGGGCATGATCCCATGAACCGCTGGATCAGCAACCATCAGTCATGCGGAGTGACTGTGTGAGATCAGCAACCATCAGTCATGCGGAGTGACTGTGTGAGATCTGCAACCATCAGTCATGCGGAGTGACTGTGTGAGATCAGCAACCATCAGTCATGCGGAGTGACTGTGTGAGATCAGCAACCATCAGTCATGCGGAGTGACTGTGTGAGATCTGCAGGTATAATGTTTCTAGAGAAGAACGTGATACATACTGTACATGAAAATTAGGCTCTTTTTGGTGACGTCTTATAAACCCGTTACACATCCTTTTGCATATCTAGATGTGCATGATACGAACTACGTATCTACGAGATGATCCTGGCTATTTTTGGTAACACCCGATCCTTTCTGTTACACCGTATTTTCCCGTTTTATAATCTTAATATCTGTGGATGTGCGCACAGGACTATCAGAGAAGGCGGATTGGCTGAGTCCGTTCAGTGTGTAAATGTGTGAACACATGAACTATACATATTAGGGGAGGTATAGAAATACCGACGTGATCATGTTTTATATATTATTTAGTGGCAGACCGTAAGGCCACCGACTGACCCCTACGAAAAATGTCGAAAGAATGCCACTTTCTGCGCGTTTGAACTGTAGTGTAGCAAATTCTTTTATTGAAGTGGTCAGAAAAATACTTTATAGCCGACTCCAGTTTCATATCGACCCAGACCATGACGAACAATAAAGAAGGCGAGACCACACACTTGTAAATTTCTGCTCATTTAAATTTCTGTTCTTGTCCGAGCGACAGCACGTCACAGGACAACCCTATTGCGCGTCACTTCATTCTATTCATAAATTGGCGATACGTGAGTAGTCTTTAGAAGTCATGCGCAAATACGGTAGTGGGTTTATGTTAAGAAATTTGGACTCATCACTGTAACAGAGGGGGGGGGGGGCTGGTCGAAAGACCAGCCGTGTTTGGTGATCAGTTGTATAACAGACAGTCTTTCCTTTAACCTTTCACTCGTGGGTTAAGAAATACGGTGTTTGCATGTTGTTATTGAAAATGGCAGGCACTTAGCACCTACAGAAGTAGCGCAGGTAGCTATTGCTGGGAATGTCGGTGTTATGACAGAAGCAAGGCTATTTACCTGTCTATACTACTAGGGGTTCATCGCTATCTAGTCAATGACGGCAGTCGACCATGATGTGGTAAATATTTATCTAGATCGCCATAAAGCGCTATACCATTATTGACCAATGGATGAATGAAAATAATCGACCATAGAAAGATATTTCATTGCGTTAAGTTACTTGTGTCAACTTGTTATTAAGGACGGAAGAAACTGGCTGACACCTACTTAAGCGATTATACATTTTGAGGTATTTTAAAAATGGCCAATGGTATTTATTACTATTTATTCATTTACTCTTGTGTGTGCCACGTGTGAAACTATGGAAATACAAATATTGTAAATTTAATTGTCTAGAGTGCGAAGTATGGAATTTAATGCAATCACGTGCATTAGATTAGGAACTAGTAAAAATGGGGGACCATATTCAGTTAATGGAAAGATTGGACTCAGTCGGGATTCGGCTGGCGGCTGTGGAGGTAGACAGTCGGGCAGTGTATATATGACATGCTGTCGAATTACAAAAGTTTAATAGAATGTACTGAAACATCGAGAAAACGTCTAGAATTCTAAATGTGATGATTAGGTTAATAGTGTTTTCCGATAGTAAATACAAGTGTAAGATACGGCGAAACAGAAGTCGAATAGCATACAAGTGAGAAAGAAAATCAATTTCTTCTGAGAACGAAATCTATGGGTTGCCAGCTTGTGCAATATCCCACTGCTATTCGTCCTTCTAAATACACCCCCCCCCCCAATCCTGTCACAATCACGTATTAAGTCTAACTTTTTAAAAATTACGCGTAATTACATTCAGGTTTCTTGACCTAGCTGACCTCGGATTAAAATGTCGCTAGGTATGCTTCGAACTGCACGCTACACACTCAGAGCCCCTCCTTCGCTTTGGATGACCCTGGGGAACGGATGGTGGCTCTCAGTGTATAGTGGGCAGATCAATGGATCCGCAAGTAGTCTTTACTTCTGTGAGATGCGTTGTTATCAATATTTCGTTTCGTTAAATAATGTCCGTATTTATTTCGTTATAAAAGAGACCACATTTGCATAACCGGTACCCAGTAGTGTTCCAGCTTGTTTCTGTTGATAGGTCAAAAGGGCATCTGCTGAGCGGAGGTTTTCGCTTAATTTCATTGCATTCTCTACAGTTCGCTGTGACCCAGGCTCACCCCCTTCCACATACACAAAAAATATATTAGGAGTGTATTTGTTCTAAAAGTATACATGGCTTTTTACACAAACTGATATGCACGAAGCTTTGCGACGACGATCCAAGGGTTGGATGTAAAAACATTGATGACCTTCGAAATGGACACACGTTCAAACTACAGGAGTGACTAGGTGGAAGACGTCTATCTTTAGTGGGCCGTGTGTAAACATAAACGTTGCTGTGAGTTACTTGACAGTTCTTGTACATACATTTTCTTGTTCTGCAGATGAAACAATCACAATGGAGTTCTAGCCAGTTTAAATTTTCTACATTACGGTTCTTCTTCTTGGTGTTCTCAAATTCCTTTAGTTTAGTAGGATTTATTTCGAAGGGGGAGAATTCATTGCCATGGTTTACAGTTTGGTTTTGAGTCATTCGGTCACATCCGACTTCGGCATGATTTCTGGAAGACTTTGACTATTTAGAATAAGACCAACCAATCTCATCCCAAAAATCTACTTAAAGCATCGCATAACCTGTATAGCGGATATGTTTTACTACTGTTTAGTCCCTGTTCTGACACCAGTAACATACAAGTACATTTCAAAGATTTTACAGACCATGATCATCAACATTACAAGACCTACTGGCTAATGGAAAATAATGCTTTCTTAACGACTCGCTAATGATTTGTTCGTGGTTCTTTCACACACGACAGGTTATCTATCCTCCAACTTTCCTATACTGTCAAATATCACAGGTTGTCAATGTATCCTCCAACTTTCCTATACTGTCAAATATGACAGGTTGTCAATGTATCCTCCAACTTTCCTATACTGTCAAATATCACAGGTTGTCAATGTATCCTCCAACTTTCCTATACTGTCAAATATGACAGGTTGTCAATGTATCCTCCAACTTTCCTATACTGTCAAATATGACAGGTTGTCAATATATCCTCCAACTTTCCTATACTGTCAAATATGACAGGTTGTCAATATATCCTCCAACTTTCCTATACTGTCAAATATGACAGGTTGTCAATATATCCTCCAACTTTCCTATACTGTCAAATATGACAGGTTGTCAATATATCATCCAACTTTCCTATACTGTCAAATATGACAGGTTGTCAATATATCCTCCAACTTTCCTATACTGTCAAATATGACAGGTTGTCAATGTATCCTCCAACTTTCCTATACTGTCAAATATGACAGGTTGTCAATATATCCTCCTATTTATGTATTCGCTGAAACTCTTTGTTGCCTTTCGGCGTCAGCAGTAGAAGAGTTTTCTGGAGATGACCCTCTTGCGCTGAATATATTGTGGAATGTGTCGCCTCTTTTATTTCAGTGGTCCATCGTTTTCGTGGTCAGGCTCTAGGTCTGCCTTCGCTGTATCTGTGTAGCATAGCTTTCTGTGGTATGCTGTCTGATGGTAGTCTGCTATGTATGCAAACCATTTCATCTGTCGTCTCTTGGTGTATTCTAAGATTGGGGTGGTGCCGATTTTTTGTCGGATATCCTCATTTCTCACTCTGTCTCTTAGCGATATTCCTAGGATTCTGAGTGAGCATGTCATTTGTAAGCATGGCAGCTGTTATAAGTTTACGTTTGTCTTGTGCTGTCGTTGTCCATGTCGTTGGATAACGACATGTCTACCCTCCTTCTTCTTCTTCTTTCGTTCACTTGAAACATGTCTATATCTGTAAGTCTGTCTCCTTAATAAAACTCACTGTCTTTTGTAGTTCATACAGTGTCCCATAGAGCTTTGATTCCAGTGTTGTTTCCTCTGGCCAATATGTATGCCTCAGCGTTTCATGCTCTGAACACTCTTGAAGTAAATGTTTGGCACTCTGTGCTGCATGTCCACATGTACACACGGCCGTGTTGCCAATCTTGAACTTTGTATACATGTGACTGCGGAGTCGGTTGTGTCCTGTTCTGAGGCGTAGAATTATAACTTGTTCTGATCCGTGGAAACATGTCTACCCTCCAACTATCCTATACTTTCACACATGGCAGGTTGTCTATCCTCCAATTTTCCTATACTTTCACACATGACAGTTTGTTAATCTATACTTAAACTTTTCTTTAGTCTTATTTTACTTCATACCTGCAACGAGGACGGTGACCCTTTTCTTTGCACCATAGACTAGAAGTCCATTCCCCGGTTTCCCATGGACGATAACGTTTAGAGATAACCTTCTTTGCCAAGACGGCTAACTATCTAATCTAATTCTGTTAACTTGTTACTGTCCGTAAACACGCGTTAATGGTCTCATACAGCATACACGATTCCATATCTCTTCATTCGTTACAATGATCCAATCTGGCTTCATCCGTTTCCTAATCATTCTAGTTGTTAGTTTCTCTGAATTTTTTTAATTTGTGCATTACACTAGTTTTTGTCTTTTTAAAAAAAACTGGATTTCTCCCTGCTTTTTACCTTATATAAGCTGAACAATTGTTTTCTTTTGATGTATCATTACTAAGATTACTTAAATTTTAGGCGAACGCATTTCTTTCCTTTTTACTGCTGCTACTTGTTCCCATACCCCTGCTTCTACCAATACTGTCACTAATACTACACTACTATTGTTGCTGCTACTATACTCTTTTCATTCTAAGAATAAAGTAGGTCAGCGTTTATGATTAGCTGTTGGGCGCAGAACTCGAATGTTAAGTGCCCAATAATATAGGTCATTAGAAAATAATACTGTTGTTAATTTAAATCAATTATTACTAAATGAAACAGTAATGTATGTTTTCAAATACATTTTCATATACTATATCTTTACCATCGCATGATGAATTAATATACCCGCTGTTATATCGTTGCGCAGGCGCCAAGAGGCCAAGGGGCAACCATTATAGCTCCTTGTCTATTGTTTATCGGAAGCTGGTTGATAGCACCAACACTTGCCGTTATGTGTTTGGGTGGGAGCTGTAAGTTTCCTTTCAAGGCCAGATGTGATGCCTGAGTCGTACTGAGTCAGAGTTTGTGAAGTGTGGCCGTAATGATATCGATCCATCTCTTTCTCAGCCTTCCCTTGGCTCTGTATGCAGATGATCGTTTGTTATCAGCTCTCAGTGATATTTTGAAGGAGACAGCGTTGCAATGACCTAAGTTCTCAATAATTAATCATGTTATTGCTTTTAAATGTCATCAGCTATATAAAAATTACCTGTTGTCGCGGAGTGATATATGGGTGTGTTTTCACCCACTTCAACCTTATAATGAACAGAGTATACCACTACTGCCAGTAATATTACTACTGTTGCTGGGACTACTACTGCGATTGCTTACATAGTGTGACGATGTGTGAAATCAGTACACATGAATATATCCTGCTAAACTGTCACACACAGTATAAGTATAGTGACATAAGTATAGTGACATAAGTATAGTGACATAAGTATAGTGACATAAGTATAGTGACATAAGTAAGTATAGTGACATAAGTAAGTATAGTGACATATGTATAGTGACATAAGTAAGTATAGTGACACAAGTATAGTGACATAAGTAAGTATAGTGACATATGTATAGTGACATAAGTAAGTATAGTGACATATGTATAGTGACATAAGTAAGTATAGTGACATATGTATAGTGACATAAGTAAGTATAGTGACATATGTATAGTGACATAAATATAGTGACATAAGTATAGTGACATATGTATAGTGACATAAGTATAGTGACATAAGTAAGTATAGTGACATAAGTAAGTATAGTGACATATGTATAGTGACATAAGTAAGTATAGTGACACAAGTATAGTGACATAAGTATAGTGACATATGTATAGTGACACATGTATAGTGACATAAGTATAGTGACACAAGTATAGTGACATAAGTATAGTGACATAAGTATAGTGACATAAGTATAGTGACACAAGTATAGTGACATAAGTATAGTGACATAAGTATAGTGACATAAGTATAGTGACATAAGTATAGTGACATATGTATAGTGACACAAGTATAGTGACACATGTATAGTGACACATGTATAGTGACACAAGTATAGTGACACAAGTATAGTGACATAAGTATAGTGACATATGTATAGTGACACAAGTATAGTGACATATGTATAGTGACACAAGTATAGTGACATATGTATAGTGACATATGAAAATGATAGGACTAATCACACAAGTCATTCAGATGCATTTTTTATACGACCACGACAATGACTACATCTGCTGCGGCGCTACTACTAATGCTATTAATACTACTACTTGGCGACTACTACTATGTATCTCGTAATACGTATTCTTTCCACAACATAGTCTTGCTTATGAATCTCCTGAAATCCTTGAGTTCTTTGACAAGTTGTCCCACTTCCTCTAGCGATGTGTGCACGCATTCCTGAATATCTCTTGTCCAACGACGTCGTGGTCAGTCTCTGCCTCTATCAGAGTGCACCACCAAGTAAAAAAAGACAGAGGATTGTGAATGTCGTCTCCAGCCAACCATCGTTGTGGACACGGTGCTTGATAATGTACAGTAATTGCAATAATATGGAAACGCACATATAAAATTTGGGACGACTAACCATTAAATGATGATGATGACATAATCTCCAGGGCTATGAGCTGGTATTTCTTGACAGCCATTAACCTTTCTGACAAAAGCACACGTATGCCACTTCCTAAATTGAGTAACCGAGGTGAGACTGGAACTCGTATATGCTCTGTTGTCATTGTCTCAATGGCATGGTTGTGATAGGAGTGGATTGGAAGAGGGGGGTGGGAGTGTGAGCTGTGTTTACTTTATTTGACAAGTTTTGCTTCGTTGAACCCAGTCAGAACACACAGCTGCGATCGTTACTGCTCCATTTTCTAGTGAGCAAGCATACACGCACGTAGGTAGTACCATCACATTCCTATGGCCACAGTGTATACTGGCTTATTGTTATTACCGTTGGCTGCCAAAAGAACTCACGCTGAGACAAGCAACCCGTATACATTAAAAAATTTTTATGTTACACTTATTCGTTTCAGTCAATGGCATCATCACTCTCTTGTCCACACTATCCACTAGTCATGCTTAATCTATCTTCTCTTGTCCACACTATCCACTAGTCATGCTTAATCTATCTTCTCTTGTCCACACTATCCACTAGTCATGCTTAATCTATCTTCTCTTGTCCACACTATCCACTAGTCATGCTTAATCTATCTTCTCTTGTCCACACTATCCACTAGTCATACTTAATCTATCTTCTCTTGTCTTTCTTGGCCCTTCCGGCTTCTCTTTCTCTTACCTATTATATGTTTCATACCACATCGCAATCTCTTCATCCTACCATCGTCGTACCATATGTGCTTTCTTATGTTTAGTATATTGCTGGTTGTATTTGTTGTCATTCGTCCTGATGAAGGCTTTTAGTCGAAACGTCGTTTGTCACTGTGTCTCGTTTATTTTGTTCACTAGCTTGTTTTGCTTACAAAGATTGGTAACACGTGTACCCATTTCCGTTCATCTATACCCCCCCCCCCAAAAAAAAAGTTTGTAATGTAACGTGTGTGAACCTTTTATATGTAATTTAATACTCTTGCTAAACTTTATTCTGAAGGTTTCTCTTATAACCGTAACCAGAACAAAAAGGATAATCTCCACATCGTAGGTTACCTTTACTGAATCTTTGTTGGTGAAATCAAGATTGCTTTATGAAATGTGAAAAATATGATCAAAAGTGAAAATTATAGCATCGAGCTGCATCGCACGTTCTCTAACATGTAGCGCCATTTTCAAGACGATATTTACCACAGACATCTCGATACAAACAAGGATTATTTTACGAGATGTGGCACGTCATAGTAGCAGGTGGTTGTAAAGATAATTTCCAGGAGTTTAGCTTCAAACTTGCCGTTCGCTCGTGTGTTGCCGGGGCCCGAAAGGGGAGCAAAGAATAGCAACACTGTTTACCTTCCAAGCATGTCGCAAGAGGCGACTAAGGAGGTTATGGGATGGAGTTGGCTGTATATGGCCATATGTGGCCATTCGATATATGGCCAATGAACCAAAGCCACACTGAAGTCGGTTGATCAGGCCGAAAAACGCAGATATCGCAGCAATGTTGTAAACCATGACATAACGCATTCCGTTCTCTGGACTACATCCTGCTAATCTGCAGGAGTTTGAGAACGAACGAAGAAGAAGAAGATACTTGCCGTTAAGCGTAGAGATGGGAGCTTAAGCTGTCGTTTCAAGGCCAGATGTGTCGCCCTGGTTGCATTTAGTCCGTGTTTGTTCAAGGCTATCTTGATGTTTTCTATCCACCGTTTTCTTGGTCTAACTTTGGCTTTACGCCCGGATATTCTTTTGTTATATGCTCTTATTGGTATTTGGATTGGGTTCACTCTCATAATGTGACTGAAGTACTGACAATATGTATGTTCAACATCTCCGCTGAGTCAATTATCAGGACCAAAAGAGATTTACACTCTAATGATCTATATTTTTGTCTGTGGATCTCCCTGTTGTAGTTATTAAGTCGTTACCTTTGTGCTCAAGAGGTCGTGAGTTCGACTCTCATTCGCGAAGTATTGTTTATAAAGTGTTTTTGTAAGATCCCTGGGGTCCATCGCTTGATAATAAGTAGTCGTACTCTCGATAGGTACAATGAAACGCGAGTACAATGAAATTGATCACAGTCGTGGTCTGCCTCTCGTTCTCTTCCCTAGAATATTCCTTCCATGATTAATCTTTCTAAACCTCTGTGTCTTTTTATATGTCCACAATATGTTCGCGTTTTAAAAAAAATATAGTGTTGAGGAGCCAGTTTTGTTTCTAATGTCAGGTCTTTACTTGTTGGTATGTCTTTCTTAGAACCTTTCTATATTAAGTAAAAAAAAAGTAAAGTAACCCATAGCATTTATTAATGCCGTAGGGGTGTGAGATGTTAGCGATCTCACATTTCACAGGCTCTGCAAATGAGGGCGGTAACCATCTCCTCTCTCTCGCAGTCTTTACTTCCCATTTAAGGCTGGGTCGACCTGGGAGCCGTTGCGATCTGAAAACATTTCCGCCTCAGCTGGGGAATGAACCCAGGACCACTCATATGCGAAGCCAGTGCGCTAACCACTGCGCTAACGCGGCTCGATATTATATATTATTTTATATTATTTCTATATTATTTTATTTCGAATACTGATATTTTTTCCCCCATTGCGGATGCCATTGTCCACGCCTCACAGACACATTTTGCCACTAAAAAAATATATCGTCTTAATAGTTGCAACTTTTTTTTTTCTGTTTGCCTCTTGTCATATATTTTTCTTTTCTTATTTGTTTGTGTGTTGGTAGGAACATTTCTAGTCTCTTTATTATCTCTCTGCTCAGCAATCTCCTGTGGTGTTGATGGTTGAACACAGATATACTAAGCTATTGACTTTTTCTAGCTTATTTTTGTAAATGCCTATTGTAGGTGTACATTGGTGCTGATCATGATTTTCTTGGCATTGCATACGCCAAGTAGTTTGCCATTGCTTTCTGAGCCGGTTATGGTAGCTTATCAGTTACCCTCCTTGATGCTCCCTCAGTCCAATAGGGGACCTTTCTAACGTATGTCTTACAAGTTAATGTCAACACTCATCATCATCAGGTGTCATGTTGGCTGGCAGAGGCGGCCATGGCTCTCCATGGCTCTCTATCTCCAGTATTATGTATCAAGGCCGTTGTTGTTTCTCTGCCGTGCCAGGTTGTTAAACTCTCAAAAATGAATCATGTTGTCGCCCTCTGTCTCTGTTGCCTTCAATCTTGCCTGTTGTGACTATGTTCTCCAAGCCTCGTTGTCTCATGCCGTAGAAAAACAAATGAAGATTGTCTTTTTTTCTTAAATTATTGATTAAGCTCCGTCTCTCATGTGACTCTTTCAATACCACCACATTAGTTTTCCTGGCAGCCCATGGTATTCTGAGAACTGTTCTGTAGAACCACATCTCTACTATCTCTAATTATCATTTTCCTGTCTGTTTACTGTCCAAGGGGAGCCGCGTTAGCGCAGTGGTTAGCGCACTGGCTTCGCATATGAGTGGTCCTGGGTTCATTCCCCAGTTGAGGCGGAAATGTTTTCAGATCGCAACGGCTCCCATGTCGACCCAGCCTTAAATGGGTACCGGATTAATCCGGGAAGTAAAGACTGCGAGGGAGAGGAGATGGCTACCGCCCTCATTTGCAGAGCCTGTGAAATGTGAGATCGCTAACATCTCACACCCCTACGGCATTAATAAATGCTATGGGTTACTTTACTTTACTACTTTACTTTTTACTGTCCAAGACTCCCATCCATATGTTAGTGTATAAATTATATGGCACTGAAGAACTCTCTTCCTCACCTCTAATGACAAATTCATATTACACAATGTATTTATCATTTTTTGAATGTTGTTTTTTGTGACAATACAAAAATATTACTAAAAAATGCAATTTGTTTAAACATGACCGTTTACAATAAAATACCTACTGACTAATGGAAAATCTAGCTTTCTTAACGACTCATTTGACTATTCCTGATATTTTCATTGGCCACTATGATTACACTTTGTGCGACGGCCAAAAGAAATTACGTAAATGGTAAAATTGGTCACTTTAGAAGGCTGGTTTATCCATTTAGCTAATATGTCTTATATTACCGAGGGTCACAGCTAAACGCACTGCTCATTACGTCATTCTTCTATATCGGATCATCCATGAATGTCACACACGCACACAGTCCACTGTGGCGACATTATATGATGCCTCCAGCTACAATCAAAAGATGGATTTCAGAAAATAGATCCGAATTACGTAAGGCATCGTTAGAGACAATATTACAAGATACTGGACATTATTTCGAAATATGTAAGTTGAAAATTAGGACAGGCAGTTAGACGAAATAATAGTCACTAGTCGGTAAAACTACAGCAGAACTATGAATCGATAAGAGAAAATTGACAACGTAACAATGAAGGAGTATGAATTACTTGAAGAAAAGAAGGAAAACACAAATCAGAATTTCAATCTAACGGCATTTAAAAAAAAAAAAAAAAAAAAAAAAACACAACATGACAGAACGGCAAAAATTAGGTACTGTCCAAGATCAATCACATCACCGAGATGAATGTGATCATACGCACTGTTGTCTTTTACTTGTGTGATACATTGAGTATTTCTTCTTCTTCATCTTCTTCTGCGTTCGTTCTCAAACTCCTGCAGATTAGCAGCATGTAGTCCGGAAACAGAATGCGTTGTATCATGGTTTACATCATTGCTGCGATATCTGCGCCTTTCGGTCTGACACATCCGACTTCAGCATGGCGTTGGGTCACTGACACTATATGGGACGGGACAGTCAACTCCATCCCATAACCTCCTTAGTCGCCTCTTACGAAATGCATGGAAGGTAAACAGTGTTGCTATTCTTTGCTCCCCTTTCGGCCCCGGCAACACACGGGCGATTGAGTATTTTATAGAAGTATTTAGATCGAAACTTCATTTTTTTCCCTATGTGGTTCCTATCTATCTATATATCTATCTATTCGCTATACCCTTTATTGCCTTTCAGGGTCAGGGGTAGAAGAGTTTTCTGGAGATGGCACTCGTGTGTGTTGAGTATATTGAGGAATTTGTCGCCTCTTTTATTTCAATGGTCTATCGTTTTCGTGGTCGGCCTCTAGGTCTGCCATCACTGTATCTGTGTAGCATAGCTTGCTGTGGTATGCTGTCTGATGCTTGTCTGCTGATGTGTGCAAAGCATTTGATATGTTGTCCTGTAATAACCAAGTAATATATTACAAGATTGGGATGGTGCCTAATTTTTGTGGAATGTCCTCGTTTCTCACTCTGTCTCTTAGCGATATTCCTAGGATTCTGCATAAACATGCCATTTCAGCTGTTACAAGTTTACATTTGTCTCGTGCTGTAGTTGTCCATGTTTAACAGTGGTAGCACAACGTTGGTTGTTTTTATGTGGTTCCTGTGATAAAATACTAGGTAGTACTGAGATAAATAATGGTGGTCGATCTAACCCTCATAGAAAGGTTACAAAGGATCACATTCTGGCAATGTCCCACTATCGCATCTCTGGTAACGAAAAAGAAAACAAAACAGATGCTTTAATAAAACCGGCAGGCAACCTATCTTAGAAATGCGTACCTCAAAGTTTCAGGGAAGTAAAGTTTCTACTAAAACAATACATGTGCCTTAAACGCAAAGAACTAAACCGAAACTATTACACTGAGCAAGATAAAATATAACAAATTTAATAGAAATTAACAGGCCACGATATTTAGACAGAACGAGAGGGATACTGCCATCTCAACACGAAATTATTATCAGCTATTCTGCGATCAGCATCTGCGGAGCAGCAACGGAGACACAGATACAGACCACATACTACAGAATTGTCTCAGTTTGTCCACATGACAACAGTCTAGCCCAAATGAGCTTCTCTGCAAAACAAGTTGTGGAGACCTAAAATGACCTAAGACAAACGGTTCGATACATGATCATTATTATACTGAATGTTGAACAATTGATCAAAGAAGTTGTGTATTAGCATATATGCGTCATCATTTCTTGTGTAGTATCACGAACCCAAGATGATCTAGAATAAACTACTCTATACGTGGACAATAGTAAAATGCATGTGTGTGTGTGAGGGGGGGGGGGTGTCCAAGAAATGGCAAACAATGTTGACATACATTATGGACAGCCCATAACCTGAACCGTGAAACATGCCCATCTCCATTAAAGACCTCCCAACAGAATTAATTAGAACCTCCATTCGTTTTTGTCCGACTTTTCGTTGTTCACTATTTATATACGCAGAAAAGCATGCCAAAAATAGCCACGGTGACTCCAGGTATATAAATAGTGACCAACCGAAATCCCAATAAGAATTTTTTAAAACCTTAACGAATGAGGTCCTAATTAATTCTGTTGGAAGTTCTATACTACCGACATATCACATTAACTTCACTGTTTTTGTTGGTTTCCAGCTTTTATATAACTAAATTGGACTAACGTCCGTAGTTGAAAAGAGCATACCTCACAATAGGAGGTACATATTAATTAAGAAATGAAAGCTTCTATGCGATATATATGTTGGACATATGTACGGACCAGCAATGGCTGTATAACTATCATATATAATGTATACGCACAGCGTCACATCAAAGGCTGAGATGAGAGAATTGTGCTTATAGCCTTACTTTTTCATGGTACAGCCAACTCGTACCAAATCATTAACTTTGATATATTGAGATAATATTTTTTTAAAAATAAAACATCACTTAACATCACGTGATCTCATCAAAATAATAAACAAATATTAGCGATAATGCCTTCTGTGAAACCTGAAATGCCATCAAAGGGCCACCAATAAAAAACAAAAAGCCACACCGCACTGTGCGTATTTCCCCACGCGTAATGAAATGAAGGAATTCTGCAAATCGATTTCCTAATAAAGTTTGGAACAATTTCAAGTGTGCCCAACATAGCGGTATTGATGTTTATTTCTTTTAGTTTTTATTCGGGAATGATACGCGTTTTTATGTTAAGTGAGCTGAAACTTTAAATTTCCTTCATTGATATTGTGACAGATCTACAAAGTACGACGTTTCGATCATGCGACTTTGTCTCACTAAAAGAATAGTGATTTCATTAAAAGTCGTTTTCCCCAACATGAACTTCGTCAATATGATATTGCAAAATGACTTATAACGATGACAAGCTGTGTAATTTGTCGGTCGTTTTCGCTATCAGTCAAAGCTGTTGAAATAGTTATGTTTCTCAGGGAAAAAAACCCAGACATATAACAAGAAAAAGAAAAGGAAATAAACGCTGAGGCAATTACAATGGAGATTCTTCTTCTGTGTTTATTCTGAAACTCCCGTAGATGAGTAAAATGTAGTCTGGAGAACGAGATGCAATATGTTATGGTTTACAGTGTTGCTACGATATCTGCGCCTTTCTATCTGACATATCCGACTTCAGCACGGCTTATGGGTCATTTTGATTCTAGATGGGATGGGGCCCCCAATTCCTCATAGAAGCCATCTTAGTTGTATCTAACAGCCTTCAAGTAATAGTTCTGCTATTATTTGCGACCCTCGTGGACCCCGATAGCACACAGGCGATGATAGCACACAGGCGATGATAGCACACAGGCGATGATAGCACACAGGCGATGATGGTGCTAAAATGTATTTTCTGGCATACATTCAGAAACAAATGCAATGACAGACTGTCCATCCAAAGAAACATCAAAAATGGGTGGCTCAGAAATTTAGCTGGCAGAGTAAACTGCATATTTTAATCAGCGGAGACTATCTTTATTGATTGTCCTGGACACATGGGAGTCCGCGGTAATGAAGAACCGACATGTATTGACTACGAATGCAACAATACCAGGAAAATTAATTATGGACAAGAATGGTATATTAAAATCACTAGGTAGATCCAGGAAAAGGGTAATAAAGTTTGCTAATACTAGATAACACACATAATGACACACACACAAATCGACGTTTCGACCAAAAGGCCTTTATCACGACAGACAATTGAAACAAAATTAAAACATATAACAGAAAGCGAACAGTAATAACATCGACGGCCACATTGATATGAGTAGCTTGGATTGATCGGAAGAGGCGAAATGACACCGGGCAAGGAAAATATAAAAATGAAAACAAACATGTGACACGAAACAAACAGAAACTATGGATCGACTAAAGTCATACATGAGACAGACGCTCATTAATGCCGTTGGGTTTAAGAGTGCCATATTGATAAATGTAGCGGTTCTCAAGCGCTAGACGGGCGCAGTCGTCAGAGAAGCACGACTTAATGGCCGTCACCTGAATGTCCTGGGCGCACAGATGCCCCGTGCCATTAAAGTGGACGTCAACAGACAAACCCGAATGGTTTTTTATGCTGTACAGATGTTCGCAGAATCGATATGCGAGCCTCCTTCCAGTTTCACCTATATATGTTAAGGCACAACGCTTGCATATGCTGGCATAGATGATGTTGCGGGACACACATGTGAAGCTCTCCTCAATGGTGAAAGTGGCTTTAGGGAATGTGACAGACCGGATCTGGGTGACATAGGCACCAAAAACGAATAGGAACGTTAGGTTGGAGGTGACTCCGGACCAGTAGATCCCTGAGGATCTTATCACGTCTGTAAGCAACAAGAGGTGGGTTACAGAACACTTCCCGCGTCTCGGGGTCAGACTGGAGGAGAAGGTAACGAAGAAAGGCATGGTGAACGGCACTGATATGGGGGTGGAAAGTGAGAACCAGCTTAGTCCGGTTAGACGAGGAAGACTTCCGAGTGGTTGAGAGGCTATCCTACGAGACAGACTGCACACTCGAAGAAGGGCAGACCTGAGGACAGCCTCAGAGTACAGGCGACAGCGGAAGAAATCTATCATCTCGTAAGCCTTCTCGATGAAGTCATCTTCGTAACTGCACAGGCGCCGAAGAAGAAGTTGGGAGAAGGGAAGGGAATCACGACAGGCAGAGGGATGAGAAGATGTGTATAGAAGAAAGCTAAGACAGAGGGGGTTCAACAGTGATTAAAATCACTAAACACTTTCTAAGTGAGGGCACAAGACCGGAAGAAGATGTGACAGTACGACTAAAATAATTATAGCATAACTCCTGGTGCAATCAGGACTGGGTCTTTGAAGGGCGCGGATGGGGTGTCTGAAACCAACGAGCTACGATAACTATCAACATGCATTCTCCTCGTCGTGCTTTTCTAGAGACCGAAGAGCTATGGGATTGCTCCCAATCTCTCGTCGAATATACAGTCCTGGGGAATCATGCTTGAAAAGTGACACTATGTTAATGTTCCCATGATTTTCTTTGATCACTTTGTGTCGACAACCATTGGCAATCAGGAGAAACGTAAACTGGGGCCACATTTGAAGGTTGAGTCCATACTATAGTATAATTGAGGAAAACACACATAAATCGACGTCTAGACCACAAGTCCTTCATAAAGAACATAATAAAGCACTCGAAGAGTGTGAATGCACTGCCCAGAATAATATAACAGCTAATTGGAGCACATGCCGGAAGTTCGAAAGAGTATCCATGACAACTGGAAATGTGAAACTAGAAGGCCAGAGACGACACAAAACAAACTGAAACAAAGTAAAGAAACTCTCCGTTTCTGTTGTAGGACACCCTGTGATTTCTTCGTGTGTGTGTGTGTGTGTGCGTGCGTGTGTGTGAGCGCGAGTGTGTGTGTGAGAGAGAGGTGTTTATACATGTGTGTAGCCCCTATTAACCGAGCGTCTACAAATCTCCACATAAATGAATTTGGTTATGAGTTCAAACTGAAACTTTCCCACAATTTCATATGAAAATAAGAATTATTAGAATCGTATAAAATGAGTATAAAATCAAACAAATAAAATATTTTGGACATATTTTTTAAAACTACACCTTATTGAAGACCTTATTTGAAGGCGAGGGATGTCGAGTAAGAGGTAGGTAGCGATACAAAAAGGAGGCGAAAATCATGATATGCGCTTGCTAAGTTTATCAAAGCGTACCACAAAGACAAGCGGTATAGTGTTGGAGGTCCATTACAGCCCTTGACGCGGAGACGGCATGTGATGATGCTAGTACCAAATATTACTTCGCTCCTGCCGCATACGCTCATATTTTCGTCTTGCCCCAAAAACATAAAGAATGCAACCACTATCCAGGTCTCTATCCAATATACGTTTACAAACTAAATGGAAAAAATGAAACATGACCACAACATTTCAGAGCCTAAAGTGCCCGGAGTCACGCATCAACGCAAACACAGCATAGTTTTTAGAAGTGACAAACACGTTACATATACCATCAGACAATGTTGCCGGTGCATGAAGGACGTCCTACAACGCCTTATTCAACTAGTGCATATTCATAATTCAAGTTTCACTGGGTGAGTTAGCTATATTCACATATCTTTACAACGTGCTGCCACACATACATACATCCACAATCTCTTACAGTTTCTTTCTGCATTTTGAGCGATGTAATAATGAATTCAACATTAGTTAAATATGCACATACATATATACATAAATAAATATAATTATAATTTCATACATTAATACACACATAAATACACACCATATACATACATTAATACATACATGAATACACACCCATATACATACATTATTACATACATAAATACACACCCATATACATACATGAATACATACATAAATACACACCCATATACGTACACACCCATATACATACATTAATACACACCCATACACATACATTAATACATACATAAATACACACCCATATACATACATTAATACATACATAAATACACACCCATATACATACATTAATACATACATAAATACACACCCATATACATACATTAATACATACATAAATACACACCCATATACATACATTAATACATACATAAATACACACCCATATACATACATTAATACATACATAAATACACACCCATATACATACATGAATACACACATATGTATACGTGAATACAACATAAATACACACCCATATACATACATTAATACATACATAAATACACACATATACATACATGAATAAACACATAAATACACACACATACATACATGAATACACATAAATACACACACAGAAACATACATAAATACACACAGATACAAACATAAATATACTAATAAGCAAACACACACAAATACATACGTGAATATACACATAAATACACATGCATACATGAATACACACATATATCAACACAGATGCATACATTAATACTCACAAAGATACATAAATCTGTACACATATACATGAGATAAATGCATATAAATACACACATAAATATATAATGCACAGAAATATACGTATATATAATATATTTATACATTTTTCTTTCATCCATTAACGATCCGTGGGTACAAGATTCCAGAAATAAGATATGCAAACACAGTCCTCATTACTACACATCCTGCGGGACTGAAACAGCTAATGACAACAACAAAGCAATACAGCAAAATCCAAAATCTATATATATACGCTAAGAAAAAAAAATTATGACAACAGACAAAACAAAGACAAAATCAATAATAAAAATAGACAATAAAGAAATAGAATGTATAAACTATATAAACTACATATAAAATAAATGTATAGACACGTAATTGCAACACTCAACACAAATGAGAATGCCATGGCTAAGTAGTAATAACGACACTAAAGTAACACTTTTAAGACTTGTTTTGCCAGTGTCAACATATGGATGCGAGACGGACTTTAAACAAGACACTATCCAGAAGAATATATTCATTTGAAATAAAGTGCTACAGATACGAATATCATGGACAGAAAAAAAGAATAACACAGCAATTTTGAAATTACTGAAACTAAATGAAGGGTGAATGATTGGCATGTGGTTGCATCTGTGGGTCTCACCAATGACTCACTAGACAAGCCAACCATGCAACAGAAAACCTTAGTAGATGACATGACTTTATATTGAGGTTATGTTCTTATAGAAGCTTCATGGCACGTAATCTATACAATCACGTAGTCGTAACCTACGATAACAGTTACCATGTTGTTCCGACAGGCCGACGTTGTGAATGAACTAGTTACAGGCACGGCGTTGGTGGGCGGAACACCAAAGAAACCTGTCGCAAAGGCCAGAGTTGTGCCCTGATGTCGACGACTGTTTCGGCGGCATTGGACTCGAAACACCATCGAGTCTAATGGCTGCTGGAACAGAGGGCGGAGCACTTATGGGAATGCCCCACGTGCTGTGAGGCCAGTTTCTAATCAAGAATCACGAAGGGTGAATGATGAATGAAACAATATCATGAGAAGGAAGCTAAAGTATTGTGTACACTTAAAACGACATGATGGTATAGAGACAGTTTGATTTGGGAATGAAGAGTACCATTTTTAAATGATATTATAAGTATTGATCGTGTGGTGGGGGGAGGCGCCGTGTTGTGTTTGCCAGCTCTACATAACATATGCTTGGTATAACATAACTCTGTCATCTAATGACCGATATAATCACTGCCCGTGACCGATCGATTCAACAAGATCAAAGAATTGATTTGTCTCTGATGTAGACAGGTGTTTGTCTAATTTGCGTAACGCTGTGGATTATGTCTGTATTTGTTTGTATGTGTATTTACGTACGTTGCCCGGCTCTGTGGTGGCGTGGTACAGTGCGCGTCTGTGATAGCCAGTGTGTCGTGTTCGAATCCTGTCTAAGGCAACTGTGCACCCAAACCGTTCAGAAAACAATGCCAAACTACTGAATGTAGCTATCTATCTATCTATCTAAAAACCAATAACCCGTCAGGGTCGTAGGGGTACCACATTGGATGCCTCAGCACACAGAGTCCTCCAGCGAATTCTATCCTCAGCAATGCGGATGAGTGTGGAAATGTAGCTATATTGTCTAGAAAATCCAACAGCCGAAACAGCTGCGTCCTGAATAGGATATGCTACCAATACCCTTCTTGTATACTTGTTTATATGTGTATCTATTCATATATATATATATATATGCATCTATTTTATGCTGTCACCCGATCTGGACCAAATGGACGCACAGATAAGTTACCTACAACACATTTACTTAGAGATGAATCACTAGGTTTTGAAAGGAAGGTTACATCCTGTTAATCTGCAGGAGTTGGATCCTAAATACTGGATAAAATGAAGAAAATAAAGATCTCAGAAGCAGGGCGCAAATACTGCACCATCAACTACTACCACCAGTTGTTTGTTTATTCTACTGCTGGGTGTTATCCGCTTTTTGACTTTGTTGCCAGGATAGCAGTTTTTCGACCTACTCTTATCGGCTTCTGACAAGTTGTCAACTTAAACACGGGCCATCTAAATTTATCGTGTGTCCCAGAATGACTAGTATTTGGCAACATGTCAGAAGAGTTCAAAAGGCGCAGAGAGCAGACTTCAATGTACTCGGGTCACGGCAATTGTATTCCTTCCATCCCAACGAAGCGGCACGCCGACTGCCGAGATTACAACATATTGCACGCAACTCCGTAGCTTCAATAGATAATCCACAGAGATCCCAAAAAAAACGAGATTATAAAGACGTTGTGAGCTGTAATCGAACCCATGACCTCTTCAGGCTAAAGCGAATGGCCTAACCACTAAGTTTAGCAAGGTTCACTTAGAAATTTTCGCCTGAATCGTATGGGTAATGAAAATCCCAAGAAAATGTCAGATTAAAATGTCAATTCTAAACTCCATCTCCATAGCCATGCTACAATATGTCTTTTGTCAGTTCGTGTTATCATGTTGCTATTTGTTTGCTAAATAGGGAATTAAAGCTTCTTGTCGAGGCGTGAGTCTTACAAATTAAGTACAGGTTGTGAGTACATGTATGAGGTACATGTGAGTACAGGTATGCGTATTATAAACTGTAGCATATCCTATTCAGGACGTAGCCATCAACCAGCAATTTTTTAGCTTGTAGTGACTTTCTAGACAATATAAACACGTATAATAGTTTGCCATTGCTTTATGCACGTTCCCGATGCACAAATGTCTGAGGTGGGATGCGAACTCGGTACATTGGCCGTCACAGATGCCCTCTGTATCACACCACCACAGAACTGGACAGGCGTTTTATAACCAGTGGAAATAAAGCATGTTCTGGCATAGTAGTTGCCACGACGTGTACTTGTATGAATTTTAGTGCACATCCGAAATATAAAATCCAGTGTGCAGGATACAAACTCAATCCTCCGCTAAATGCATTCTCTCCTTCTCTCCAGAAATCTCTCCGTGATCAATTGAACTATCGTGATAGTTCCAAAATAACAACACCGGATAAAGACCAAACACTTTTGGCACCGAATAGACATCCTGGAGGCCCGTAAATATTGGCGTGTTTTCCCCGTAAAGTTCGTGTAAATAAGCTAGGGAACGTAGGCAGACGAGCGGTCTTCATCGCGAAATGCCAAGTCTAAACATACGTCATGCTGGTGTCACTGCTACTTTTGTTGATCCTCTGACATCTCGATGTTGCAAATGATGAGTCTTTGTTGATACGCACGGAAAGTGCTTCGACTTAACAATCTGGTGCCAACATAAGTGTCTCTTGTGTGGAATCATTTCATGAGTTCTTTTAACGGTCGAATCAGTCTTCTTTCAATTCCTACTTCTTCTTTCTTCTTTGCTGTTTGTTTCTCTTTGCTCTTCTCGTGTACATCATCTTTATGTGGGTGTCCATACTCTCAACAATATGGGTGGATGGGATTGGCGGGCTGTCTGAAAGGCTTGAATGGTGTTTACAGGGTGTTGGGGGGAGTTTGACAAAAGTTGACGTCAATAAAACGGTTTTTATACACCAATTAAATTGTGAGTTTGAAACAAGAAAATTGCACAGAACTAATGTATAACATGGTGCCGTTTTTCCCGCACTTTGTCTGCGAAAATTATATTAAGAGGTGGGGGGGGAGGAGGGTGATACTTTTTAACATCATTAAGCAGGTTAGGATTAGGCGTGTCCCTGTATTATTGCTATTGATAATTGGGGGGGGGGGTAAAAAAAGTAACGCAAATTATGCCCCCCCCCCTCTCTTCTTCCATCATCATTTTCTTGTTTACCTTTGTCTTCATGCTTATTATTCTTCTTCGTTTCTTTCCTATTCCATGTTCATTTCCCCCTAATTTTACCTCTTCATCATTTTCTTCCTCCTTTCCCTCGTCATTTTCATCTTCATTTATTTCGTCTTCTTCATTTTTTCTAGTCATCCTCCTTGGGTTCATATCGATCGTCTTCCTATTCTCATACTTCATCTTCCATTTCTTCAATGTATTCTTCCTCGCCGAACTATTTTTCTTCTTCCTTTTCCTTCCCTTCTCATTCTTTATCTTCTGTGTTCGCCACATTGCAACCACCTATACCTTTATATATGTGTGCGATGTTTAAACGTATTTCTATACATACCTCTTATTCGATTATACTTGTCAAACACAACCTTGCAAATCAACCTTTAACTACTTTGGCTGTAATCATTTTAAAGACAATCGTTAAATTTAGTAGGTTACCACTGCTTTCTGAAAGCTACCTCTGCCCAACTGCATTACGTAAAACATGTACGTCGCATAGTATGCTATCCCTGGTAGGAATTGCTGTCGTTGTGGATACCCAAAATGCTGCTGATTTGATCTACGTTTGGCAGCTGTATGCCATTATTTAAAAAGTCCGGGTATTCTGAAGTTGACGTAGCGATTTATACATTACTATAGCAATTGTTAGATACAGTACATTAGCAAATGTTAGATACAGTACATTAGCAAATGTTAGATACAGTACATTAGCAAATGTTAGATACAGTACATTAGCAAATGTTAGATACAGTACATTAGCAAATGTTAGATACAGTACATTAGCAAATGTTAGATACAGTACATTAGCAAATGTTAGATACAGTACATTAGCAAATGTTAGATACAGTACATTAGCAAATGTTAGATACAGTACATTAGCAAATGTTAGATACAGTACATTAGCAAATGTTAGATACAGTACATTAGCAAATGTTAGATACAGTACATTAGCAAATGTTAGATACAGTACATTAGCAAATGTTAGATACAGTACATTAGCAAATGTTAGATACAGTACATTAGCAAATGTTAGATACAGTACATTAGCAAATGTTAGATACAGTACATTAGCAAATGTTAGATACAGTACATTAGCAAATGTTAGATACAGTACATTAGCAAATGTT
This sequence comes from Meghimatium bilineatum, assembly GCA_034231615.1. Classification (NCBI taxonomy): domain Eukaryota; kingdom Metazoa; phylum Mollusca; class Gastropoda; order Stylommatophora; family Philomycidae; genus Meghimatium; species Meghimatium bilineatum. Next base: position 42,633,742 of record CM067317.1, on the reverse strand, counting down.
AGATACAGTACATTAGCAAATGTTAGATACAGTACATTAGCAAATGTTAGATACAGTACATTAGCAAATGTTAGATACAGTACATTAGCAAATGTTAGATACAGTACATTAGCAAATGTTAGATACAGTACATTAGCAAATGTTAGATACAGTACATTAGCAAATGTTAGATACAGTACATTAGCAAATGTTAGATACAGTACATTAGCAAATGTTAGATACAGTACATTAGCAAATGTTAGATACAGTACATTAGCAAATGTTAGATACAGTACATTAGCAAATGTTAGATACAGTACATTAGCAAATGTTAATGGTGTTTGTAAACGTTTTCTTCCTGGCAATATAGATGGAAGGGCAGCCGAAAAGGAAGTGTTCGGCTGTTTCAATGGGTTGATAGCAGTCTCTTCATCTTCTTCGTTCGTTCTCAAACTCCTGCAGATTATCAGGATGTAATATGGAGAACGGAATGCGTTATGTCATGGTTTACAGCATTGCTGCGATATCTGTGCCTTTCGGCCTGACACATCCGACTTCAGCATGGCTTTGGGTCACTGGCCTTATATGGAATGGGACAGCCAACTCCATCACATAACCTCCTTAGTCGCCTTTTACGACATGCATGGAAGGTAAACAGTGTTGCTATTCTTTGCTCCCCTTTCGCGCCCCGGCAACACACGGGTTATAGCAGTCTTGTAATCGTGAGTTGTAGTTTGTGGGTAAGGATTTACTCTATATAAGGATTGATATTTCCTGCAGTCTATCTATGCTGTCATTAACTTGTGATGGCGTAATCTCACTAAATACATTGCGATTAGTCTGCTTATTTGCACATTTATTCAGGCAGATTTCTCTGATGTTGTTTCTGAGAACTATTTAACTTATACGGAAGAGGTACGTAGATTTTAGAAGTACTAGATGGCTGTTCTCTACTTAATGAGGATGTAGGGTGGTGCATTTCTTTTCACCTTGTTGAAGACCTTACATGAGGGCAAAGTCGAAGGGAACGATCAAGAGGTAGGAAGAGATACACGTGGGAGTGAAACATGAGATGCACAGGTTAAGTCTAGCAGAGTGTACCACCAAAACAAGAGACAGGGATGTTGAAAATATGTTGCAGCTAACCTTTGTTGTAGAGATGGCACTGAATGATGACAACTAGTTTGCATTGTCATACATAATGATTCTTCTACACTGAAGATTGATCTTGAATATACCTTACCGAGATTTGCTTGAATATACCTTACCGAGATTTTCCTGCATTCTCATAACTTAACAAACCTACAGTTATAACTCAGAACTTAACAAATCTACAGTTAAAACTCATAACTTAACAAACCTAGTTAGAACTCGTAACGTAACAAACCTACAGTTATAACTCAGAACTTAACAAACCTACAGTTAGAACTCGTAACTTAACAAAACTTCATTTAACCTGTTCCAAGTTTCGCTTGCCGGAATACAGTTTTACTGCAGTTGTTACCTATTACAGACACCACAGACCACATCCTACTAATTCACCCACGGGTACTCAACACGCTTCACCACATATCAAATCATGGGATTGAATAATTAGCCACACATCTAACCTCCTTAGTCGCCTATTACGACCTACATTAAATGTAGCAATGTTACTAGTGTTTGTTCCTCTATTGGGCCCGGTAACACAAATACGAACGCTTACATTAAACGGGAACAATATCAAACAGTATATTATGAGCAGTGTTGTTTCTCTGTCTATATCAAAACCACACTGCACAAGCATTCAGTAAATATCACTGCGCCAACTAAGACAATATATCTAAGCTAAAGTTGATTTTATTGGCTGTCACAGAAAGTTTAATCATATCATAGCGATCAATACGACAATCTCGGGAATAGTCAAATGATTCATTAAGAAGGCAGGTCTTATCCTCTAGACGGTCATGGTTTAAGCAATGTTTAGGAAGATATGGCCCGCATTCGTTGCGAGTCTCATACCCTTGGGAATACCCTGATGACTCGTGTCTTATGCACGTGAGGCCTGGTACACATCTGAACCTGGTTTAACCTAGAAGTCAGCTTGTACATTCCACATGGAAGTCATTTTGGACGTGTCAGAAATGTTGAAAGACACGTGTGTACCTGAGTACATTGGGATTCAGAAATGTGCTCACAGCTGAATTATCGAACCAAATATAAACCTTCGATTAGCAATGAATGATTTATTATCTCTGTGTCTGTTAACAGTTAGGTTATGTATGTTGATTATCCAGCTTCGCCCATCGAACATGTCCATAGGTGTTCAAATCTCCGCTTCAGTAAATCGTTCAGAGTATAGCGGCTGATGGTTCCAGTTCTATGGTGGTTCAGTGCTAATATTAAATCGTTAGTTGGTTTTTACGGGCCACACCTATCCTCACTATAAAATCCTATCCTAACCACACATATCCTCACTATAAAATCCTATCCTAACCACACCTATCCTCACTATAAAATCCTATCCTAACCACACCTATCCTCACTATAAAATCCTATTCTAACCACACCTATCCTCACTATAAAATCCTATCCTAACCACACATATCCTCACTATAAAATCCTATCCTAACCACACCTATCCTCACTATAAAATCCTATCCTAACCACACCTATCCTCACTATAAAATCCTATTCTAACCACACCTATCCTCACTATAAAATCCTATCCTAACCACACCTATCCTCACTATAAAATCCTATCCTAACCACACCTATCCTCACTATAAAATCCTATTCTAACCACACCTATCCTCACTATAAAATCCTATCCTAACCACACCTATCCTCACTATAAAATCCTATCCTAACCACACCTATCCTCACTATAAATTCCTATTCTAACCACACCTATCCTCACTATAAAATCGTGCATTTTCGATATTGACTCGTGCTCATTTATCTCAAAATCCTCTGATGGTGCAGACTCACTGAGTTTGTCTGCTTGTTCCACATACTGACCATCTATTATGTTGGCGAGGCTGGCTAAGTGGTCGGCCCGTTCGCTTCTCTCCACACCCGCGTGATAATCGTGATTTGTTCCCAATTAGGCCCACATTTTAGATCTCTCTATTGACTCCACCCATCTTCTACGTACATCACCTGTTTTGACTTTCTGAATCACATTCATTGAACAATTTGGGGGAGGGGGCGTAGGAAAGGTGAAGGTCACTTAGCCAGTTAACGTTATAGATTGAACGCCCAGACGTAATATCCGTGGAGAAAATAATAAACAATCTACAATATGCAAATGGAACAGTCTTCTTGGCTGAAAGTGAACATGGGGTCAAAAAGGCTGCAAGATCAACTCGATAAATCAAACTGAGAATATGGATTAGATATTAACATGCAGAAAACAAAAACCACGAGTCAGGAAAATTAAAGTTTGAATTTAAAGTTTAAAGTTATAAGTTCCTTGTTTGAATGTGGATAAACGTATTTCTGTCCAGCCATTGATATTATCAATCCATTCTTTCTTTTCACCTCCTTCCTTCTTCAACTCTCAACTGTACCAAAACGCTAAATATAAAAATACATCGAGTTATACTGCTACAAATAGACCATTACCTGTATCTTGGACACACAATTACAAACGATGGCAGGTGTGAAATGAAGGCTACTTCCGAAGACGCAAATGTCGGGACATTGGAGCAAATAAACCGGCGACACAAAGCATTTCCATTCTCTGGACTACATCCTGCTGGAAATCTAGTAAGAACATTGTCCTGCTACAAGAGAGATTCAGCGGGAGCTTGACAATAAACAATGAAGAAGTAGAAATAGGGGTTAAAATGATAATCACCATCAGGTGCCGTGTCGAATGGCGTAGGCGATCAAGGATCTACACACTTGTTTATTTCCAGTATATTTTATCCGGATCGTTGTTGACCAAGCCATGCAATGATGTCAGACTATACAATAGTTTCTGATGTTGTCATACTTCGATCTCTCTTATCTTATATCGTGACTGCTGTAACTATGTTCTCCAGACTTCACTGTCTTATAATGTGTCCAAGAAATAAAGTTTGTCTATTTCCGATATTATTTAAGTAACCCCCGTTTCACATAACTCTTTCAGAAAGTTCTCGTTAGTCCTTCTATCTGTCTATGATACTCTCATCATTCTTCTGTAGTACCACGAAAAGAGATAATGGCAAAAAAGCACTTACACTGACGAGAACAATATAAAAACAAACAAACACACTAAAATACAATGCTACACATCTGTTCTTTATTATTGTACGACTACGAAACTACGAAATTATCTTGGATAATTGAGAAAAAGCTAGAAGACAGAAATGATACATTTGAGATATGGATATATAGGAGAATAGGGAGAACTTCATGGAAAGGGAAGAAAACAAACTAGTTCTAACAGCAGTATGTATAAAAAAAGAACGATTAAAGATAATTAAATTCAGATGTAATATAAGCCGAAGACGGATGTATCGGGCCATTGGCGCAAATAAAACGGCTACACAACGCATTTCCATTCTTAGGCCTACATCCTGCTGGAAATCTAGTAGGACAATGGTCCTGATACAAAGGAGATCCAGCAGGAGTTTGAGAATGAACGCTGAAGAAGAAGAAGATACAATATTGTGGACATATTAAAGGACATGCGTTGAGGTAGAGTTCAGGAGAGGCGGGTAAGATGTAGGCAGAGATACAAGAAAAAGGAAAATACCACGAGGTTAACAGGATACAATTTATTAGTGCGTGCCACCACGGCAAGCAACAGAGGATGTTAGATTTCCGTTGTAACATACAGTGTCAGTATTAAATTAAATATCACATAACCACATCAATTACGATAAACTTCACGCCAGTTGGGACTATTTCCCCATCTTATTAGACCTTCCACAACAGAAGCGAAATACTCCTAACATGGCATGTACACGACGTGTCTATAAATTCGCAGTGCACTGATACAGCACAGATCTGCAATAAATACTCCAAATTCATATAACATCACCACCGACGTAAATGAGTGCACATGACTTTGTAGACACCCGGTATAATCTGAAAGAAATTCACAGAGACTATTCAGAGTATGCCCAAGGTTGCTTGTCGGCTCTTTCAGTAAGTAGGGACTCGGTAACATTCTTCGTACGATCCCCTAAGGAATGTTACGTTGTAAGATCCTCTTGATTTTTATTTTGAAGTGGTCACTTTAGCTGGTTGTGTCACAATCATATCGATCTCTCCAAAGCTTCAAAACTAACAATACTACTCTTGATGTGCTGGTGTATTTACTACCACAAATACAGAAGATTGAGATCAAAGAATTAATCAATAACGATTACAGACAGGAATAATTCAAACGTGAGATATTCTTCTGGTAGGGAAATGCCCATGAGTCAACAATTTTTGGTCACCTCTCCGGATGTCAACAACTGTCAAGAAATCATAGTCCCCCCCCCCCGCTTAATCATGTAAAAGATAAATGACTACAAAATGTCCACAAATATGATTACAAAAATTCAGCCGAAGACGGATGTGTCGGGCCATTGGCGCAAATTAAACTGCGACACAACGCATCTCCAATCTTTGGACTACATCCTGCTGGAATTCTAGTAGGACCATGGTCCTGCTATGAGAGAATTGAAGCAGGAGTTTGAAAATGAAAGCTGAAGAAGAAGATTACAAACATACCAAAATAATACATAAGTTTTTCAACAGTTTAGAAACAAATTTCAAATTCAAATAACTTGAATGGTGTATAAATACAGTATTGCTAACGTCAACATTTGTCATCCCCCAACCCTTTTTTTCTACAATTGTCAAGCTTATTTAGATGCCCTCCTTAATGGTATGGACACTCCACAGGCTGATAGATTTAAGCTGGAGGATATCTTCAAATGAAAATTAATACTCTTTCTCTCTTTGTCTCATTAACATAGACACACACACGCGCGCATATGTGTGTGTATGTATATGTATATATATATGATAACATATCCAAACTTCACTATCCGTTTGTTGCGTTCGTTTTGTAATTCCCGCCAGCTCTCTCTTGTAGCAGGACAATGGTCTTAATAGATTTCCAGCAGGATGTAATCATGACAATGGACATGCTCTGTGCTACCGTTTCATATGCAACAATAGCCCGACACATCCGACTTCGGCGCTAGTAACTAATACAATCAATGTTTTACCATTTCCACTGAACGGTGGACGCCCGCAACCATATATGTAGTCGGCCAGAATCCGTCCAGAGAACTTGTCCCTATACACACCCGGTGGTCACCATGCTCAAAACAAACCGCTATCATGGGCGTTTGTTTGCCGCTGTCTTGCGTCTCTATCTTCGCAACGAGACTATCCCAATTGTAACTGTTGTGTGCATTCTTTGCTTTCATACATTGAATATTTTCGTTTATGCCAAGTCTAATTAGCAGCAAATTGTTCTTACTGCCAGTCTATAAGCCTGTTAGTTTTGTGCAAGCTGTCTTGCTACCTGTGGTGTTATATTTAACAGCGCAGCGCCATAAAAAACCGTTTCTTATTATTATTTTATTACCGACGTTTTCGGTGACCTTCTTTATATCTTTTCTGGAATCTGTCATTTCAAGAGTAGTATATATGGGGTTTAACAAACATTAAAAGTAGTATATATATATATATATATATATATATATATATATATATATATATATATATGGGGTTTATATAAATTAAAAGTAGTATATAATGGGTTTTCCATAAATTAAGAGTAGCATATAAGGAATTTTCCATAACTTAGGAGGAAGTATATAATGGGTTTCCATAAATTAAGAATAATATATAAGGGGGTTTCCCTAAATTAAGAGTAGTATATAAAGGGTTTTCCATTAATGAAAAGTAGTATATAAGGGGTTTACATAACTTAAGAGTAGAACATAAGGGGTTAACATAAATTAAGAGTAGTATATAAGGGGGATTTCCATCAACTACATTAACAATTACACTAACTTTTATTTGCCAAACTGCCAGAGATCGTGGTAAATCTCTACTATTTTTGTTGTTGTGCATAGTTCTGATGATTTAACCAAATTGGATTAAAGTTAAAGGTTGAAAGTAGCGTATCTCACTATAAGAGGTATATTTTACTTAAGCCAAGATAACATAACAATTTAGGGATGGGGGTGTCTGAAAAAGTCGGACAGTTCTTGGCAGGGGATTGGTGGGGGGGGGGGGGGTGTTTGCAAAAATGACGACACAATAGTATTTTATTCATTCATTAATTCATTTTCCTTTTGCGCTGAAGTTAGCGCATAGGGCAGAGGTCAGATCTCTCCAATTCTGTCTGTTCAAAGCTATTCTGTGTAGTTCTTGAATAGTATGAATATTGGTTGTTTTACTTTCTCTAAGTATTGTTCTTCTGAGTGTTTGTTTTGGTCTACCCCTTGCTCTTTTGCCTGTAGGTATCCATTCAAGAGATTGGTGGTGAATTCTGTTGGTGTCTGAGCGTAGGACATGCCCGATGTAGGACCAACGGCGTTTTCTGATAACATCTGTGATGAAATTTTGATGTGTCTCTTCTCTGATTTTATCATACGATTTGAATTCACTCCAATGGGTGTTAGTTATCCTACGAAGATATTTGTTCTCGAAACTCCGTAATTTCTTTTCTGAAGATAAAGAGCTTTTCCAGCTCTCACATCCATATGATAGCACCGGTATAACGCAGGAATTAAATAAGCGCATTTTCGTGCGTGTGCTGATTGACTTTGACTCCCATATATTAGACAGTCTGTTAAATGCACTTGATGCTAGGGCAAAGAAAGTTGTAATTTCTGGCATGACATCACCGTCGAGTGTTAATTTGCGTCCTAGATAGGAGAATTTCTGTAGGAAGCAAATTAACACTCGACGGTGCTGTCATGCCAGAAATTACAACTCTCATTGCCCTAGCATCAAGTGTAATTCATACACTAATTAAATTGTTTTAATCAGATATTTGTAGGTGTTAGAGGCAACAGAGATGTGATTCAAAAGAAGAATGGTGAGAATACTATGGACTGCCAGAAAATCTAATGTAGAGGTGTTGAAAGAGTCAATTGCGAAACGGACCTTAATCAACAATATAAGAAAAAGGCGATCTTCTTTTTTGGCCTATTCATGAGACAGACAGGTTTAGAGAACATAGTCACAACAGGCAAAATTGAAGGCAACAGGGACAGAGAGCGACAACGTGAGAAAATATTAGACAGTGACAACCTGGCACGGCAAGGAAAGAACAATGACTTTGATACATAATACTGTGGACAGAGCTGTGGAGAGCCATGACCGCCTACACCAGCCGGCATGGCGCCTGATGATGATGATGAAGTCTGAACAAAAACGCGCAGGCTTTTCCCGCTATTTCTTAAACGTGGCGCACGGCCAAGAGTGTAGGGCGTTGGTCTCACGTCCGTGAGGTCCCGAGTTCGACTTCCAGTAAGGACTACGTGTTTTTTTTCTCTGTCGGTGGGTTAATTTTTTATCTCACCCTGTACATGACGTAGCGACAGCAAGGGAATGCAGCCTGTATCATACATGTCGCACGTACACTCTCTACAACGTCGTGACGGGATAAATGCAGTATTCATGGTTTTTTTTTTCTGAAGAAATCTGTTTAGTGGGTGGGGTCCCTGAATTATTGCAGTTGTTGAAAGGGGGGGGGGAGGTCACAAATTGACCCAAAACAATATTGACGTTATTTATGGACATCCTCTGAGGGTGGGTGTGTTTTATTTTTCAGAATCCAATCTTCCTTTATGTCCATGTCTATGCAGACGTCTATGTCGTAACATTGCTTAGGTGTGTCCATGGCACACAGACGTCTATGTCGTAACATTGCTTAGGTGTGTCCATGGCACTTAATTTCAAATGCCGCAAATTATGTTTTTACATTGCCAATATGATTACTAAAGTCTTACAACCATATTAATTTCAATAGGAAAATATAACCTGGTAATATTTATAACTTTGTTTTCTTGTTTGTCCCGTACTATAAATTGCTCATCTGTGATATTTGTTGTAGAGGCATTATTAATCTCTTTTTGAACTCTGTTTAATAAACCGCTTTGATGGCAATCGCTTGTTGTATTTATGGGTTTTAAATCTGTTCATTTCTTTCCATTCATCAATTCATTGGCTGTTGATCACTAACTCTCATAGAATTTGCCACTCTTGCCCCACATGCCAGGAAGCAGAGTACAATTTTCACAAATACATTAGCACAGAGGTTCTCAAACTATGTCCCGCGGAAACTAGCGGTCTCTGATATATTACAATTTGTATATATATTTTTCATATATTTACTTACCAATTGCACAAGGACACGGAAGTGCACATTTATTTTTAGTAGGAGGTGACAGCAATATGGACGGAAAGATAGTACAGGAGGATGATTGAGGTGTGAACGTCGAGTTCTATAACACCTGTTGAATAATTGAAAAGCATTTACCAAAATGTCTTTTTGAGTTTTTCCGTGATTCTCATTGGCTGTCAACAAACAGTATAAACATAAATGCCAAAGAAAGTCATCGGAAAACCGTGCTGAGTCATTTTAGAATGCTGTTTTCCAATTAGCCAACATGTGTTATATCTGTATGGTCACGATTTTTATTTTGTTTGTTATAATCATCGCGAGTTACAAGCGATGGAGTTCTTGTTTCCTTTGTGCAATGACAACTTTCACCAGAGCTTTCGTAATACCCATAAGACCATCAACATGCATTAACCTGAAAAGCTTTGAATACTCATAACAGAATAGGGTCTAGGTATTTGTAGAAGGCATGTTCCACCAAGTATCTATGCGGACATAATATCACATAAAAGTGAATTGTAGGAAGTAGTATCAATGTTAGCCACTTGTAACCATGTCCACATAACTACATGACTCAATGCGGTGAAACGATTGATGGGTGACCTGGGATAAATGTACAATCACCGGGTTATGCAGATAACTTCTCATAAATGTACAATCACCGGGTTATGCAGATAACTTCTCATAAATGTACAATCAACGGGCTATGGAGATAGCTTTTCATAAATGTACAATCACCGGGCTATGGAGACAACTTCTCATAAATGTACAATCACCGGACTATACTATAGATAACTTCTCATAAATGTACAATCACCGGGCTATAGATAACTTCTCATAAATGTACAATCACCGGGCTATAGATAACTTCTCATAAATGTACAATCATCGGGCTATGGAGACAACTTCTCATAAATGTACAATCACCGGACTATACTATAGATAACTTCTCATAAATGTACAATCACCGGGCTATAGATAACTTCTCATAAATGTACAATCACCGGGCTATAGATAACTTCTCATAAATGTACAATCACCGGGCTATAGATAACTTCTCATAAATGTACAATCATCGGGCTATGGCGATAACTTCTCATAAATGTACAATCACCGGGCTAATGAGATAACTTCTCATAAATGTACAATCACCGGGCTAATGAGATAACTTCTCATAAATGTACAATCACCGTGCTATGGAGATAACTTCTCATAAATGTACAATCAACGGGCTAATGAGATAACTTCTCATAAATGTACAATCACCGTGCTATGGAGATAACTTCTCATAAATGTACAATCACCGTGCTATGGAGATAACTTCTCATAAATGTACAATCACCGGGCTATGGAGATAACTTCTCATAAATGTACAATCACCGGGCTATGGAGATAACTTCTCATAAATACCGAGTGTTTATACGCGCCAGCAACCACCAGATAATAAATAAAAACAGAAGCACAAGAAAGCAAAATCTGCATTTTTACGTGAGTTTTTTTCTCTTGTTCATTTCAGTCCGTTGGCATATATATGTTAGGTTCAGTCACGTTCAACAAGATATCAAAGTGACCAAGTTTGTAACTGCAAGTTTCATGGGTCTGTTCGCGTCGGTGTTGGCAGGGACGACACAAACTATATAAAAAGTGGCTAACGAAAAGCACAGAGATAATCAAAAACATCACACAAAAATGCTGATTCTGCTGTTAGGTTTTATTGCGATTGATCTGGGTTCATATCTTCTTCTTCTGCGTTCGTTCTCTAAACTCCTGCAGATTAGCAGGATGTAATCACTAGAACGGAATGCATTATGTCATGGGTTACAGAATTGCTGCGATATCTGCACCTTTCGGTCTGACACATCCGACTTCAGCATGGATTTGGGTCACTGGCCCTATATGGGATGGGGCATGGGTTCATATGTATCATCCTAAAGACATCTATATTCACTTTTACAAATCAAAACACAACTTTGTAAGTCATGTACTGTTCTGGAATACACAATAATTGGGGAAAAGAGAACACCCAAAAACACATGCATCACAAAATACATTTATAAAGGTGATTAATAAAGTACACACTATACATTAACTCGTTCCTCTGTTTTAAAATTAAAATATCTACATTTTACGTCTGGTTAAATGTCAAACATAAAGCTAGACTTAAATCTAACAGGAAAATTGCATATAACATATTTCATCTAAATAATCATAGTTAACTCAGACAAATCGATCAGGGTCAATACACGGTATTGATTTAAACCAAACAGCAATTAACTTCAGACTGAGACAACTAGTTTATTGACGGGATATCGAAACTTAAGTGGAAACTGTCTATAAAAGACATTATGAAAACTTAAGTGATGGTTGCGTGTTATTGAAGTGGTTGGTATATTGAAGTGGTTAATAGCGCAAGACATGCGCTATTAATTACTGTTTCTGAAAAAAAAAATAGTCCGATGCAAACAATGAGTTTGGTTTTTAAGTTGAAACCGATATTCCTCTTCGTGAGATTGCAGGGCATTTCCTTAAGGGAAAATAACTGAATAAATATATTGGTTCATTACGGAATGATATGTCCACAATTTAACGAAACTAATCATACATTATTTAACGACATTAACTTTCGCTAAAGATGCATATAACGCAGCATTCAGCTGACCTGCGCGGACCGCACTGAGAGTACCACCCCCCCCCTTCTGGAGAGACTTCTTGAAGGGGGGGGGGAGGGCTCTCAGTGCACTGCCCACATTTCCAATGATCGCTAGCAGATGATGTGTGCTTTTTTTAAAAAATCTTCGCATACCGAAGTTGTATGAAATGAAACCCTATAATATTACAAAGTTGGAATATGTGGACATATAATTCCGTATGCAACCAATATATTTATTATACATAATCTCAATAACTTCAAAGCCAAACAATGGAGTTGAGTCAAAAGGCATGAGCCCATGTATCGCTGTATCCACAACTGAAAAACCAACCAACAACACAACCACCCAATCAACCAACTAAAAAACCAAACCAAAAAACTACCTAATTAACCAAACAGCAACACAACCAACCAACTAAACAACCAACCAACCAAACAAATAACCACACAATTAACACAACAACCACCCAAATAACCAATCACTCAACCAACCAATCACTTGAAGAAAAAACAAACCGAAACAGCAAAAGTATAAGAAATGGAATAAGGAGAGAGAAAAACGACGGAAATTCGGGGCTATAAATGTCATTGTTAACAACAACAGTAACAACAGCGACAATATTGTTAACAACAGCGGCAATAAATATGTAATTGTTAACAACAGCCGTAACAACCGCGGAAATAGTTGCATCATCGTTAAAAAAAAAAACAAGCGGAACATCTGCAACAATAACAATATCATAATTAACATGGGAAATAATCGTTCTTTATCAAACTGTCACCAGACCTGTAGTCGGACAACAACAATCGTATTGACCTTACTAGTGACAACAAAAAAAAAATGGATTAGCACCCCGGCCTGTTTAAACGAAGGTCACACGATCAGCGTTAATTCGGATATCCTTATCAAGCCTGTAAACGGTTTGAGAGGGAGGGGCGGTTGAGGAGTTGACATCCTTCTTCCCCTTTTTTATGAAATTAACATGACATTCATTACTATGAAACAATGATATACGCGGGTACACACCGCCATACTCCTTGTTTTGATGGAGTCTCCAACCGAACACATACAAAAAATAAATAACTACATGAATAAATTTTAAAAAATCAACCAAACCGTTGCGATTATCGTTTCTTATTTTTTTCGTAAGGTAAACCCTCCTCTCTAATAACATGACGAATTTACTCCCCTGGTACCTATTGGAACCTTATTTGTTATTTATTTCTTCGTCATGATAACCACCAAGGGTACCACTAACATTTTATTTAAACCAAGACTACAACTGTCTCAAAGCCTTTTCTTTTTTCTCGTTCTCCAGCTAGTCTTTCAGACGCTGATATGCATTTCATCAATGAATTGTAACGTGGTCACGAGGGTCGTAAAGTTGATCCACCAAGAGTTCTTTCAGATAGCCATAGTTTTCTTCTTGTGGTGTCGTACATTGGACAGTTCTGTAAAGTATGTTCTGTTTTCTGAAGATTGTCCGCAGAGGTACACATCTGTGTTGTTTGATTCTGTTGTGACCTGTTCTCAATCTTCGTCTTTAACGTTCATTCTCAAACTCCCGTTGGATTTCTCTTGTAGGACATGTTCTGTTTTCTGAAGATTGTCCGCAGAGGCACACATCTGTGTTGTTTGATTCTGTTGTGACCTGTTCTCAATCTTCGTCTTTAACGTTCATTCTCAAACTCCCGTTGGATTTCTCTTGTAGGACATGTTCTGTTTTCTGGAGATTGTCCACAGAGGCACACATCTGTGTTGTTTGATTCTTTTGTAGCCTGTTCTCAATCTTCGTCTTCAGCGTACATTCTCAAACTCCCGTTGGATTTCTCTGGTAGCAGGACAATGGCTGTACTAGATGTCCAGCAGGGTGTTTTCAAGATAATGGAAATGTGTTGTGTCATCGTTTTATTTGCGCCGACGGTTCGATACATCCGTCTTTGGTGGGACATTTCTCAATATAAAAATGATTGTTCCTTTCTTCCAAACATGTAGATAGCACTGTCTTGTTGGCAGCATGAGTGAATTGAGTTGCATTCTATGTTTATAGTGCTTTTGATGATGGTAATCATGTCTGGAAATAATCTTTTTTTTATCTGTTGTTGGAAGTTATGTTCAGTCTTTATTAGTGGGTCTACTATCTCCTTTTCCCTGAATGGTCTGGAATCCACTGGAGGACCACTTCTTTTGCTTGTTTGTTTAGTTCAGATAAGTAGTCATATTAAGCCACTCATGTGGAATTTGCTGGAATTACACAGACAATATCTACAAAACTGCTGCTCTTGCAGCGCACCTTTCTATTTAAACACCTCCCTGAAAATACTCACATTTCGACCGCAATAATTATTGTCCCATGTGAAGTGAATCAAATATATATAAATGCAACAGATCAAGTGGTTCGATCACCTTATGAGAATGGAGTTAGATCGCCTTCCAGATGTAGGATATAACAGAAGAATATCTGGGTAAAGAGCGAGAGAAAAACCTAGAGACAGATGGATTGATAACATCAGAGACATGATTGATAACATCAGAGACATGATTGATAACATCAGAGACATGATTGATAACATCAGAGACATGATTGATAACATCAGAGACATGATTGATAACATCAGAGACATGATTGATAACATCAGAGACATGATTGATAACATCAGAGACATGATTGATAACATCAGAGACATGATTGATAACATCAGAGACATGATTGATAACATCAGAGACATATTACAACAACAACACGGTATTACAACAACAAATGCAATACATTTGGCATTAAAAAGAAGACATAGGCTCCAGACGACGCGTAGCTGCATTTGTGGCTAGGACAAGACGAGTATAGTGAATCTGTAAAAATTCTTCATCCTGTTTAGTCTATTCTCGAAATAGATATTTATTATTTTATTTTACCTAAGTACACAATTCATATCATTCCACGAATATTTGTTCTCACTCACAGGGTTGCCATATAGTAAACAGTAAATATAGTCAAATTGCAGGTAAAATATGACTAAAATGTGACTAAACTACTAACTTTTAATACATTAGCGAATTGACCTGAAATACAAAAAAAAAAATCCAAAAACAATATGCACATGGTCACTGATATTTAAAAACGAAAAAATCAGACGACAGTAGACGAGCTATTGACATGTCCGTTAAGCTTACAACTATTCGTCTCACAACTTTAGTCAATACGTTTTCCGATTTCGAACACACTACACCACTAATTTCATTTAGCCAATATTATTCATATTTTAAAGTACACATTTTTTGAAATGGAATAAAATTAGCCAAAATCTAGCAATCCTATATCACAATTCGCAGCAGCATGACACTAACATATTTTCCAGTTGAAGTCTTCGTTTAAATACATGCATATCGTTTACATTGAATCTTCCAACGTCGTGGCTCCACCAACAATTCCATTATTGTTCATGGTAAAAACTCTGCTATAGCCAAATTGGACTTACATCTTAGGTTGAGCAGAGTGTTTCTCATTATGAGTGGTACTATTTATATTCATTTATGCACATTGCTCGTTTCAAACTTTATATATTCATTCACGCACATTGCTCGTTTCAAACTTTTTATATTCATTCATGCACATTGCTCGTTTCAAACTTTTTATATTCATTCATGCACATTCCTCGTTTCAAACTTGTAAGCTAATTCATGCAAGTTGCTGGTTTCAAATGTGTATACTTTTTCAGGAACATTGCTATTTCAACTTGTATTTCCCCTGTGTTACCGGGACCGGAGAGAGCAGTAAAGAATAGTCCCACTTTTACATTCCATACAAGTGTAAGAGAATGAGGAGGTGTTACCGTGTTTTTGAGCAATACATTAATGTAAAATATATGTGGCATTTTAATATTTCAAACGATATTCAATACGTATCCAATTGCGTGGATATATCCTCTTTTCTCTGTAACAAGCAGACCGGAACATGCTTAGACAAAGACTAAAAACATGTATTATGTATGCCGATATTTTATTGGGGATTTATTGACACGGCACTTCTCTACTTACGAATTCATGAGAATTTGATCGCTTTAGCTGTAATAGACCTACACAATCTTCTGTCTTTTATTTCATCGTAGATCCCTAGAGGATATTCCGTCCGCATCTTATGTGCCTTCCTCCATTTTATTGGTGTCGTTTCGGTATTGGTTATGAGTGAAATGTTTCACACACATTGTTGCTTGTGTATTTGAGTGATTTAACTACACATCGATGTTGGTGTGTGGGTGTCTTTTCTAAATCATTCAGTGGGGAAAAACACAAGCGGAATTAATTTCGTATATAATGTTCTATCTATCGGCTGGCGGCTCGTGTGTTTCCATCTGTACTTAATCATGTATATAATCATCTAGTACAAATTCATCTGTACGTATCCATCCAGTACACATTCATCTGTATGTATCCAGCCAGTACACATTCATCTGTACTTATCCATCCAGTACACATTCATCTGTATGTATCCATCCAGTACACATTCATCTGTACTTATCCATCCAGTACACATTCATCTGTACTTATCCATCCAGTACACATTCATCTGTATGTATCCATCCAGTACACATTCATCTGTACTTATCCATCCAGTACACATTCATCTGTACTTATCCATCCAGTACACATTCATCTGTACTTATACATCCAGTACACATTCATCTCTACTTATCCATCCAGTACACATTCATCTGTACTTATCCATACAGTACACATTCATCTGTACTTATCCATCCAGTACACATTCATCTGTACTTATCCATCCAGTACACATTCATCTGTACTTATCCATCAAGTACACATTCATCTGTACTTATCCATCCAGTACACATTCATCTGTACTTATTAATCTAGTACAAATTCATCTGTACTTATCCATCTCGTATACATTCATCTGTTTTTATCCATGTATTACTAATTCATCTGTTCTTATCCAGTAAGTACAAATTCATCTGTACTTATCCATCCAGTACACATTCATCTGTACTTATCCATCCAGTACACATTCATCTGTACTTATCCATCCAGTACACATTCATCTGTACTTATCCATCCAGTACACATTCATCTGTACTTATCCATCCAGTACACATCCATCTGTACTTATCCATCCAGTACACATTCATCTCTACTTATCCATCCAGTACACATTCATCTGTACTTATCCATACATTACACATTCATCTGTACTTATCCATCCAGTACACATTCATCTGTACTTATCCATCCAGTACACATTCATCTGTACTTATCCATCAAGTACACATTCATCTGTACTTATCCATCCAGTACACATTCATCTGTACTTATTGATCTAGTACAAATTCATCTGTACTTATCCATCTCGTATACATTCATCTGTTTTTATCCAGGTATTACTAATTCATCTGTACTTATCCAGTAAGTACAAATTCATCTGTACTTATCCATCCAGTACACATTCATCTGTACTTATCCATCCAGTACACATTCATCTGTACTTATCCATCCAGTACACATTCATCTGTACTTATCCATCCAGTACACATTCATCTGTACTTATCCATCCAGTACACATTCATCTGTACTTATCCATCCAGTACACATTCATCTCTACTTATCCATCCAGTACACATTCATCTGTACTTATCCATACAGTACATATTCATCTGTACTTATCCATCCAGTACACATTCATCTGTACTTATCCATCCAGTACACATTCATCTGTACTTATCCATCAAGTACACATTCATCTGTACTTATCCATCCAGTACACATTCATCTGTACTTATTGATCTAGTACAAATTCATCTGTACTTATCCATCTCGTATACATTCATCTGTTTTTATCCATGTATTACTAATTCATCTGTTCTTATCCAGTAAGTACAAATTCATCTGTACTTATCCAGTAAGTACAAATTCATCTGTACTTATCCATCCAGTACACATTCATCTGTACTTATCCATCCAGTACACATTCATCTGTACTTATCCATCCAGTACACATTCATCTGTACTTATCCATCCAGTACACATTCATCTGTACTTATCCATCCAGTACACATTCATCTGTACTTATCCATCCAGTACACATTCATCTGTACTTATCTTACTTATACGATCTTATGTATCGTGACGGACGGTCTAATAAAAGTTTGCATCAGTTGCAGTTGAGGTGGTACAAGTAGGACAGAAATCTCAAGAATTCTGTCGATTTGATCTGCCACAGACGTGGCACGGGAATATCACTTCGTTGGGTAGTTCCTCCTTACGCCTCCATATTTTTTCTTCCCCTCTGTTATTGAATTCTCAAAAGTCCGAGCACCATTATGCTAGCTAGTTCTCTACCCAGTCGATTATCCACCAGGTTTTCCCAATGTCCGGGCGTGATGACAAAGGCATTCATCGATGTTTTACAGACATCTTTGTATGTATGCATTATCTTACTGAGATAACAAAAAACTTGGAAGGATAGGAATGGGTTGTGAAAGAGTTAACACATATTTTAAGTACACAACAAATCACGGCTCTTTGCAAGCAGAGCCACCATATGTAGGCAAGGAGGGAGGAGAGAATTACAAAATGGAAACAAATGTCGTCTCGTATTTGTGAGAATTGTGATGATCTTTTTAGGGAAGATCGGGAAATGAGGATGGATGGGGTGGTGTTTCCTACTTTTTGCATTTTATCATATTAATTTTTGTAATCGTTTTCAAACGTCAACTCTACAAAGAAGAGAGGGAGAAAATATGGCATACTGAGACGGCACAACTTCCAGACTTGAGGGGTTCCATGGAGGACCTGAAGCGAATCACACAATTCATTGAAGCTATTGGTGATGTAACCTGATATCTGACTGAAGAACGATGAAGAAGAAGAAACTCCCATCGGATCGCTCTTGTAGCAGGATGTACCTACAAGATTTCAAGAAGGATGTGGTCAAGAATAAAGGGATGCGTAGTGTCGCCGTTTTATTTGCACCAACGGCGCGACACACCTGACGTCTGTGGTATCGTAGTATTAAAATGTCACGGTCTACTTTAGTGGGTGGAGGGAGGGTTTGAACCCCTACCTTATGACTAGAACAAGAACAAAATAATTTTAGTCTGAATCTGAAGTGTTCAGTAGTTAATGTGTCAAGCCACGGATCTCTGAAACCCTACGATATTTTTCACGTCATAGTAAAAGCTGGGTGCCAAGAAACATTGCCAGCATCGAGTTCCTACCCAATATTGTGATTTTGTTTCGAGTTTTTGAGCTCCACTAATAACAACTTGCCGAACTGAATCAAATGTCAAAGATCTAATCATCAGTGTTAGGGAACACAATAATATACTAAAGGTTAGATAGCTGGTGCAACACAGATAATTAGAGGAAAAACAGAGTTACGTGAGTAGTAAGTATTGCAACAAATATAAAACACATTAATGACATCAACATAAATAATTGATGTTTCGACTAAAAAGTCTTCATGAATAAAAATAATAAACAAGAAATTAATATTACAAACAGATAATCATAATGTAATAGAATAGTAAAAGAAGATGATAAGGGAGATAAGATGAGAGAGAGCAAAAAGAAAAAAAAACAGAGAACACCGCAAAACCAGAAGAGAGTGTAAAAGGAAAAGCAACAGAGCAAGTATAATAGAAGACAAATCTAAGTAATATCAAAGAAACAACTACGTATCTGAAACCGGGTATGTTGTTTAACTACATTTACTTCACTCATTATGTTCGACTACACCGGATTTCAGCTAAGTAGATTTTTCTTTGATATCACTTAGGTTTTTCTTCTTTTATTATACCCGAAGAAAGTCACCCTGCACTGCTTCACAGGAAAACATACAGTAACGAAATTATTTTTTTTATAGTATACTTGCTCTGTTGTTTTTCGTTTTATTCTTCTGTTCTTGCCGTATATGTGGTTTTTCTCATTTTCGTTCTCTCATCTAAGTTCCCATATAATCTTTCCGTGTTCGTCTCTTATCTAACGATTCTTTTTGTAATATGCATTTCTTGTTGTTTTTTTTTCCTGACAAAGACTTTTTAGTTGAAGGGAGGTTTCTTTATGTCGAGGATGTTTTGTATTTTACTACACCACTCTTTAAGTGTCTCTGTTTTTCCCTCTCATTGCTGTGCGTTGCACCAGCAATCACATCTTTAGTACGTTTTAGGTTGTACAATAACTCTGATAATTTATCGTTTTGCGCTTAGCCTTAGTCACTTGTGACTTTGTCACACAATGTACTTAGTCTATGTGTTAGTCTGTTTCTGTTGATATCGTTAGTGTGTAGAGTATTTTGCTGCGACACTCCTTACGTATCTCTGTTTTCCCCTGGTTGATATCGTTTTCCCCTCTCATTGCTGTTGATATCGTTAGTATGTTGTGTATTTTGCTGCGACACTCCTTACGTATCTCAATTTTTCCCATGGTTCAAATGTTCTTTGACAATGTTCACCACTATTGCTGGATAATGTATTTACAGTAAGGAAGCTATAATCAATGCTTGTGCTTACAGCCTGTACCATGTCATGGTAAACATCGCAGAGTATACATGGATCTAGAGATCTAATCCATGGATCCTGAGATCCATGGTTAAGCCGAGTCCCTCGTCAGGTAAACAATCATGTAGACTAATCGAATCATACTTCAAAAGTGATCTTATTTGACTTTTCACGTGAATTTCATTGGCTGTCGATATAATGTATACGCATAGTGACCAATAAAAATCACAGTGAAAGTCAAATAGTGTACCATTTATATGATGTACCGATGAGTTCACATGCTGTATAATTGGTGAGAGGCTCGGTTCTGCATACATTGATCAATCCACATGTCTTATCTGCTGGTAATGGCGACAATGTGCGCGTATAACCTTACCATTTCCGCTGTGTTAAAGTCTTTTTTTTAATTCTGTCTAATTATTGTTAAACGTTTATTTTTTTTAAAAGACTCATAAACATCCTTCTTCTTCTACTTTCGTTCTCGAACTCCTTCAGATTACTCGGATGTTGTCCGGAGAACGGAGAGCCTTATGCCATCGTTTACAATTATGTTGCGATATTTGCGTTTTAGACCTGACACATCCAACTTCAGCATGTCATCCGGGTTATTTTTCCCCTATATGGGATGCATCAGCCAACTTCACCCCAGAACATCCTAAATGCCTCTTAATACATGCTTGACAGGTAACAGTGTCACTATTCCTTGCTTCCCTTTCGGTCCCGGCAACACATACAAGACAAAACCCATTATCCCAGCACATAAACTGACATTTTTCTATATTCATAAACCCATAACACGTCACGGTCGCCGTGGTACCTCATTTGATGCACCAATACAAAACCCTCCAGCAATTTATATCTTCAGAATGTGAAATGGTGAGACAAAATACGATATTTTTTGGACACGCCATAAGACATAATGACACTTCTCTCCATTCGTTATTTTGTCAGGCATCAGTTTCAACGAACTATGTGTCTCGCTTACGTCACAATGGTGCCAGTAAGTGTTGGAAGATTCACGTTTTCAGTATACCGTAATTTCTCAATTTATCTCTATAGCGCGTACACGGATGTGCTCCATGTTATGCCATGATTATGATGGAAACATTGGCCATATTTACAATATGAATATGTCCAACAAATGCGCTGTGTTCGTCCATCACACGATGATGATGGCCATCTGTTACATCAACTTTATGAAATTCAGTTAGTTGTGTCCGTGTCTATGAGTACGTAGATGGCTAATATGTGTTATACTTGTCCCAAAAGGCCAAATTTGTACATGGATATACTGTCCAGGTTAAGATGGAGCCAGAGTACAATCCATGCATTATTTGTGGGCATACATATAGTGGATGGCAAAGGGATAAGAAGAAGCAGGAATGAGTGGAATGTTATCATGAAAGCAGGAATGAGTGGAATGTCATCATAAAAGCAGGAATGAGTGGAATGTCATCATGAAAGCTGGAATGAGTGGAATGTCATCATGAAAGCAGGAATAAGTGGAACGTCATCATGAAAGCAGGAATGAGTGAGTGGAATGTCATCATGACAGCAGGAATGAGTGAGTGGAATATCATCATGAAAGCAGGAATAAGTGGAACGTCATCATGAAAGCAGGAATGAGTGCAATGTCATCATGAAAGCAGGAATGAGTGCAATGTCATCATGAAAGCTGGAATGAGTGGAATGTCATCATGAAAGCAGGAATCAGTGGAATGTCATCATGAAAGCAGGAATAAGTGGAACGTCATCATGAAAGCAGGAATGAGTGCAATGTCATCATGAAAGCTGGAATGAGTGGAATGTCATCATGAAAGCAGGAATGAGTGGAATGTCATCATGAAAGCTGGAATGCGTGAAATGTCATCATGAAAGCAGGAATGAGTGGAATGTCATCATGAAAGCTGGAATGAGTGGAATGTCATCATGAAAGCTGGAATTTTCGTCATGGATACATTAAAAATTATGATGCTAAAATAGATAATGTACCTGTTAATTATAGGAACGTGAGTGACCATGAGCTAGAAAAAACGTGTGATCTCTCTGGGAGGATGCGAGGATACCACAACGAACAACTGACTGGGACACTGGGCTTACATGCCCTTAAATGGCTGACCAGTAAAAGCGCCAGTTATATGAAAGCTACATTACAAAATTATTATTTTTTTTTAAACGGTAATCTGATCATTCAGTGTATTATCAAAGATCAAATACTTTCATTTTTGTGCCGGGACATACGGGAGTCCGGGGTAATGAGATAGCAGATAGACTGGCCGCACACGCTGCTACTACGCATGTTGGTGGTGCGATGGATCGAGCAGAAGTTTTGAAGGCCCTACGGGAAAACGCACGAGCAA
This sequence comes from Meghimatium bilineatum, assembly GCA_034231615.1. Classification (NCBI taxonomy): domain Eukaryota; kingdom Metazoa; phylum Mollusca; class Gastropoda; order Stylommatophora; family Philomycidae; genus Meghimatium; species Meghimatium bilineatum. The sequence continues at coordinate 42,610,908 of CM067317.1, read as the reverse complement.
ATGACTGTATAAGTGACGATGACTCTTGTTTCATGACTAGAATAAAGGAATTTTGTTTGAAATGTGGTGTCGCTAGAACGGAGCGATTTCGTGGGCAAGAAAGAATTATGGTCAATCAACTGCGTACTGGGACCGTCAGTCAACGAATAATGGCGGCTACACTCAAGGAGAGATTTGAGCACCTATGGATCTGAGCACCATCTGTGTTCATGTACAGCACATAAACCTGGCTTAAAACCTTTGTCGTGACCCTCGCTGAAAGCTAGGGTTTACACAAAGCTTTCAGTGAGGTTCATGCCAAAAGTTTTCAGTGAGGTTTATGACAAAAGATGTCAGTGAGGTTTACGACATAGGTGCTGTGACGTTCATGCAGAGGCGGTGATAGGGTTTATGTTAAATGCCTTTAGTGAGGTTTATGTCGAAGGCTTTCACAGGGTTTAAAACAAAGAGTGCAGTGACGATGATCCAACGACTAACTAACTAACTAACTAACTAACTAACTAACTAACTAACTAACTAACTAGCTAACTAACTAGCTAACTAACTAACTAGCTAACTAACTAACTAACTAAATACTTTCACGCCGTCGTGTAGCGCTTAACGCAGTAGGAATCTCAGTCAGGTTTTTATGTTTTATAAATAAAAAGTATGCTTTTGTTGTGGCGTCATTTCTTAGTACTTTTGTTAGCAATAAGTATCAGTGGAACCTCACGGGAGAAGTCATGAATACCGTAAATCAATTGTGAAACGCTGCCAGATCTAGTTTGAAAATTCTGATTGTGTTCTGTAAGAATATGTTACTAAAGGAACTGGCCAAAATTATAATGAATGATAGATTCACATCGCTTGCTCATATTAACATAGATGCTCATAATAACAACATACAAACAAACGCAACGTTTTTGGGCCGATGAGATAGATTTAGCTTTTCAAATATCTGGGATGGGATACACTTTTTTTTTAGTTCCTTGTTGTTCTAAATAGTGATTTACGAGCACACACCAGATCATATATTACTTTTACATCGCCTAGTGACTTAGAGCGCCGTTATTGGCCAGCGAACCGGATTTTACATAGATAAAAACCATGTTTGAAAACAATGAGTGAGCGCTTGGGACACGATCTTTTAAAATATAGATCAATTGCGAGACGACACTTCTTCTTCTGTGTTCTTTCTCAAACTCATGTTGGTTTAGGAGGATGTAGTCCAGAGAAAGGCATGCTCTTTATTCTGGTTTACAGCTTGACTGCAATATATGCAGATCTCGGCATAAAGCATCCATTTTCAGCATGAGAAACACCGCTACGAAACGGTGATGGCATTCTGAATTGTGGAAAGAGCTACTGTGGAGATGCACTGATGATGCTACGTCCATCAAGCTCAGGTACCAAGAGCCATCTTTTTCTACAGTTGATCACAAACACCTGCTGGCATGCGTGATACAGTCTATAGAGAGAATATCTCACGTCGTGGCAAACAACATAGCTGAAAACTGTGTATTTCATCAACGTATATTCAAACCGGGCTTGATATTTCTGGGTACCGTGTTATCTTCCGTCTTCAACTTCTACTCCCTGACCAAGGTGCTCTATTGCATTATTTGCTATATTTTTATACATTACGACCTCGCAAAGATGGAGCAAGGAATATTAAATTTATTTTTTCCTGTCTCTGATGCCAGCAGTCTGTTATGAGTCATTGACTAGGAAGTTGTCCTTTGCATCTTGATCATGGTCATGCCACTGTCAATATACATTCATCCTGTCATCCATCCATTAAATCTAAATTATCTATCCAATCTAATCAACTATCATAACCTATCTAATCGAAACCTTCCAGGCATTCCAATCCACAACATCCAATCCGATTCATCATATCAGACCCAACAAATAAAATCCATCCCATCCACATAACCATCTATCTAATGTATCTCCATCCATCAATGTATATTTTCATGTATCTATATATGCGCATCTATCGGTGTATCTATCTACATACCTATCTACCTACCTACCTACATACACACCCACCTACCTACCCATCTGCCTATCTACTTATTCTAATCTATCATAATCTAATCCATCAGAATCTAATCTAATCTAATCTAATATATCTTCCTTCAGCGCCGAATACGTGCATAGGGTGGAACCGGAGCTCTCCAGTTCGAGTGATTTCATGCTACTTTTGTGTAATTATTGCATGTTGTTGAGACACATAATCGTACCTCTTTGATGGTTGTTCTACAAAGTCTCTCTAGGTCTTCCATTTGTTTCTGTTGCCACCTGGTACCCATTTTAATGTGTGTAGTAGTCACCTGTTTTCATTCATTCAAAGTAAATGTACGATATAAGTCCATCGTTTTCTTCGTATTGTTTCAGAAACATATTGCTGTTGGTGCCTTCTCTTACTTGCTTGCTTAACTTGAATCCTTCCAAACCAACATTTAACATTTGTCTAAGACAAATATTTTCTAGGGAATTTAATTCTACGGTAACTATATATTACTGCATCTTTAAAAATACTGTTATTTCTCTGCCTCTTAATATTTCTTTCCCCCCAATATTTTCTGTTTCATAAAATTGCATAACAATTTGTGATTTCTATTTACAGATTCATAAAGACGAACAAGAGACCTGAGATTAATAAAGACCTTGATAAAGATCCTATCTATCGAGGAAACTCAAGAATCTAAACAAATGCGCTAATGGCAGCGTGAACAGAACACGATGTTTACGTTAAGCCGTAGAACGAAAAAATGCGGCTGTATTTATACGAAAGAACTATTCTTTATTCTTCTAGAAGATGAAAAAAGCTGAATTCGTTTTTAAAAAGGAGGTAGTTCTGTAAAAGAGCTTATAACTGCCTAGGAAGATAATCTCCAAAATGTCAGTTCTAGAACTGACTCCATCTTTCTATGACAACGGTAAAACTACTTCCCCAGCGGATATGTCAGTTAACCTGACCGGGGAAACAAAGATCTGTGAAGGTATTAAATGTTATCCAGATGTCATCTTTGAAGCAGCCACATGGATCACCATTGTCTTAGCTGTTTTTGGAGCAGTTGGCAACATCCTCACAGTGCTTGCAATTTTAAGCAGCCGCCTACGCAACAACATCAATAGTATTCTTATCTGCAACCTCAGCTTTGCTGACGCCGTGTACTGTGCAATAGTATTACCACTACAGGTCATGACTTTCCATAACAAAGCCTGGACGTTGAATAGTATTCTATGCGAACTTCAAGCTGCACTTAGGATCTGGTTAATTGGAGTTAACATGCTTCTTTTGAGTTGCATAGCATTTTACAGGTTGGTAACAACAGTTTTAGTAGCATATACGTGTCGTGTATGTACATTTTGTTTTGGCCTATCTATGTGCGCCGCTGGGCGTCTTCTTTCTTTAGCTAAATGTGATGCCGATGTCATAGTGCAGCCTTGGTGTTCTAGTATTTCGCAGATATCATCTATTAATCTTCGTCTCGGTCTTCCACTGTTTCTCTTTTCAGATAATCTTTTTATTAAAGGCTATCTTTTATCTGGTTCCATTCTGATTAGGTGACCGAACCATTTGATCTTTTAAAATGGTAAATAGATGTATGTGCACACAGTACTAACATTGTGTTTTCATTATTTCACCTGTTCTAATCCCACCCTCGCTTTGCAGGATATAGTCGAAACGTCGTCTGTCTGTATCTCGTTGTTAGCTTGTTCTATGTTTTATTTTGGTAACACATCTACCTATTTTTTGTTTATCTTGATGATAATATTTGAACCTGAATCAAATGAAGATCTAAAGCAAATTGCAATGAAATGAGAGACATGGAAATCTATGACATCCGCCTAATGTGAAGTCTTTGGTCCTAGAGGAATAACTAACTAGCTAATCTATGAATCGCTACAGTCAGATGTCTAAGGCCATCGGCGCAAATAAAAGGTCGACCCCTTACGTACTACAAGAGAGATCTAGTAGGGCGACTGTCCTGGTACAAGAGAGATCTAATAGGACTATTACCCTGATAAAAAGAGAGATCTAGTAGGACTATTACCCTGATAAACAGAGAGATCTAGTAGGACTATTACCCTGATAAACAGAGAGATCTAATAGGACTATTACCCTGATAAACAGAGAGATCTAATAGGACTATTACCATGATAAACAGAGAGATCTAATAGGACTATTACCCTGATAAACAGAGAGATCTAATAGGACTATTACCCTGATAAAAAGAGGATCTAGTAGGACTATTACTCTGATAAAAAATATCTAGTCTAGTTTGGTCATTGCCTTGATACACGAGAGATTCAGAAGGAGTGTCAAAATTAAAGTGAGTGGTTATGTTTTATGGAAAGACGCATGTTTTCCCATTAAGGATGGGGTTAAGCAGAATGTGTTTCTTATAGTGAAATACGCTTCTTTCAACCGCGACTTTGGTCAGATTTGGTTAATATTTGATACCAGAGCTTTACGCCATCAGAAAATACTATAAGTCGCGGTTCATGTAATGAATTCGCCACGATCTCTGTGGAGTAACTTTGAGGCTTTCTATAGGCCGTGGAAATAAATGTCAGTTAGCTAAAGAGGTCGCCACGATGTGTACATGTGGGATTCTTATAGTACCTCCAAAAGAAAAAAATCGAGTCTCAACCATGGGTTAAACCTCAGACATCGTGGTTATGAGTCCTGTATTCTAGCCATTTGCTTTTGCAAAACTTAAAACCGTTAAGTAAATAGAAAACTGAGCTAAATTGCACGGGCAATGGAACAGTAATGAAAATATGCACATATGCATACGTGATGGGTGGAGTCATTGGAGAGCACTAAGAATTGGGTCTCTGAGCAAATTCACTTTCATCTGTGTTCCCGGATATGCGGGTGTAGAACGAAACCAGCGAGCTTACAAGTTGGCGAGTTCTGCTTTTATAACTTGCAGCCACATATGGACAGAAAAAAAAACAACGAATGCTCTTCAATAGTGTGCACGATAGGATGATTTTTAACATGAGATAGTTTCGAGAATGCGTTAATTGAGAGCAATGATTGGTGTAGGACTGAGAGGACACCTCAGATTTCAATACTCAACCAACACAGAACCTAAGTGAGAACCATCAGCCGCTGCACCCTGAGAGATTTACTGAAGCAGAGATATGAGCATATTGGATATGTCACATGTGGCAAAATGATAATCAACATACCTTAACCTAAACTGACACAATATTGAGATACAACAAAAGAGATTTCTACCAGAAATTCGCTGGCATCAAGTGTGTTTAACTATTCAACAAATATCTGGAAATCAAAAACAATAAGCAAACAGACACATACCAAACTATGACTGCTCATCTCTAATGTGATATAAGTGTTGACATATGGTTGAAAAAGTTCGAAAATAACAAAGTCACTAGAGAAGAAATTAAATTCATTTGAAAATAAATGTCATAGAAAACTCGTAAATATTGGTTAGGAAGAATTCAAGTCAAACATGCAAGAAAGAAAAGACACCAAACAGCAATATGTTTCTACACCAATAAGAAGAAAACAATGAACTTATATAGGACACGTACTTTGAATTAATGAAAATAGACTGTCACTACAAACATTAAAATGAGTACCAGATGGCAAAAGAAGAAGGAAGACCAAGAATCTTCTCAGGATAACCAACAAAGAGGGTATGGCTATGGGTCTGAACGACATAATTACACACAGTAGCATGGCATCTCTTGAACTGGAGAGCTCCGGTTTCTGCACTATGCACTATATTAGGCACTGAGGAACACAGGTCGATAGAAACATAATGGACAATATCACACATATCGTATATAGCTATATATAACAATAGTACATTAGCAGCATATCTTATATAGCTATATATAACAATAGTACATTAGTAGCATATCCTATTCATGACGTAGCTATCAACTCATATTTTTTACTGCAGTGATTTTCTAGGCAGTTAATACATTCAATAGTTTGCCATTGCATTAGAATAAACTGACTTCGATCACCTGTAGATTACGATATAATGGAGATTATCTCATCGTCTTAAAAAACACCCCCTAGCAACTGACCGACAGGTATGGAGACTATGACATCTACCCAAGGTGCCATACTTGGCAAAAAAGTAACTGACTGACTTAAATAATCACTCGGTAAACTATGTTCTGGGCTGTGGACTGTACAGAATATAGAACAATAAGTCTAATGAGCCATCTAACTAAAATACTTCTCAAGATAATACATGAAAGAATTAAGAACAAGATAGACATGGAGGTCGGTGAAGAACAATTCGGTTTTAGGAAAAACAAAGGAACCAGAGAAGCTATACTGAGTATCCGGCTAGTGATAGATAAATAAGAAGTCCAAAAAAGTATCTATATTTGCCACATAGACTACAGCAAGGCCTTTGACAGAGTCCAACGTGAAAAATTAATCAAATGTCTTCAAGAAATAGGCATCGATGGAAAAGACATCAGGCTGATTAGAAATATATATTGGGAACAAACTGCATCAATAAGGTGTGAAAACAGCTACTCTCCATACATAGAAATAAGAAGAGGGGTAAGACAAGGATGCATTTTATCACCAAGCCTACTTAATATCTACACAGAGAATATCTTTAAAAATATAGAAGAAATACCAGGACTCAAGATCAATGGGAAAATAATAAACAACATTAGATATGCAGATGACACTGTTCTTTTAGCAGAAAGTGAACATGAACTACAAAGACTAATAGATCAAGTCAATAAATTAAGTAATGAATATGGACTGGATATAAACATTCAAAAAACAAAACCATGATAATCAACAAAGACACAGAAGAACAGGAGGTAAACATAAACATACAGGGAGAGAAACTACAACAAGTAAAACAGTATCAATATCTTGGACACATAGTCACAAATGATGGCAGATGTGAAACAGAAGTTAAAAGGAGAATAGGAATGGCTAAAAGTACCTTCAATGAAATGAGGAAATTATTAATATCTAAACAAATTACAAACAAGTTAAAAATGAGAATTATAAAATGCTACATCTATTCCATATTAATGTATGGCTCAGAAACATGGACACTAAATAAACAATTAGAGGACAAAATTGATGCATTTGAGATGTGGGTATATAGAAGAATAGGGAGAACATCATGGAAAGAGAAGAAAACAAATAAAGAGGTGCTAAAGACACTTAATATGAAGAAAGAACTACTAAGAGAAATAAAGATCAGGCAAATAAAATACTTTGGACACTTTAAAAGACATGACACCCTATTGAAGACCTTACTTGAGGGTAAAGTCAAAGGGAAGCGAGCAAGAGGTAAGCAGAGATACAAGTGGGAGAGTAACATTACACGATAGACAGGTTACAGTCTAGCAGAGTGCACCACCAAGACAAGAGACAGGAGATGTTGGAGATACGTTGCAGCCAACCTTCGTTGCGGAGACGGCACTTGATGATGATGAAACTATGTTCAAGTTGGTTAGCGACACGGGTCAAAGATTCGTGCTATATGTTATGCAGATGGTAACAGAAACGGTCACTGAATCTCCTGCCAATTATACCTAAGCAAATCATATTCCAATGTTTTCAAATAGTGTTACTAATAACGTATCTGGAATCACATGTAGAAATGCATCATAAAACTAAAAAAAAAACAAATATAGTATTAGTAACCGATAACACTGAGGGTATATAATATATAGGAAATTGCTTGCATCGATTACAACAACAACAACGCATTGTCTGAATGTTTTCCTGAAGATTTACTGTCCGTCGAATATGAGATAAGCTATGCTATTACATATTCATACAAGATAGATGGTACGCAGCTAAGTTTGGCTTGTATGCAACTCGTAGAATGAGAGATATGGATTGAGAAAACACTATTTATTCGGCTGTCTTAGGGTTATGTTATTTTATAATACTGTATAAAGCAGAAACAGTGATACTTAATCAACAGAAGGAAACATACACTATAATTAGAAGGAATCATACACTATAAACAGAAGGAATCATACACTATAAACAGAAGGAATCATACACTATAAACAGAAGGAATCATACACTATAAACACAAGGAATCATACACTATAAACAGAAGAAAAAATTCACTATAAATAGAAGGAATCATACACTATAAATAGAAGGAAACATGCACTATAAACAAAAGGAAGCAGACAATATTGACTGAAGGAAACGAATACTATAAACAGAAGAAAACGTACACTATAAACAGAAGGAAACATGCACTATCACAAAAAGGAAACAGACAATACAAACAGAAGGAAACATGCAATATATACAAAAGAAAACATACAAGATAAATAGAGGGAAAATATGTTCTACTATTCTGTATGCAGGCAGCTTATTTTTTAAAAGTCCACAGACATTTGATGGTGTCTAGTTGATTACGTAAACATAATAGAGAATCTTCTGCAACTTCCAAGGGATTAACGTTCTCCAGACATTGCTAAAGCGTGCTCTCTGGAGAGGATAATTTATCTTTTCTGTCGCATGAGGTGAACATATCCCTAACATCTTTCAAGTAATACCGAGTCAGTATGGCTATTACTGGCTATGTCGCTATTAATGCTGATAAAATGGCATGTCAACAATTGGCTGCAATAGATCTCAAACCTATCTCTGGCTCGATATAGCCAATACTTATTCAATGTTCACTGTTTTGTGAACAGCAAACTTTCATCACATGTCAAAAATCGTCATATGTGAAATGAGGTGTCTGAGAAAAGCTGCAATGGTTACCAAAGTAGATAAAATAAAACATTACGAAATTAGGAAAATAGTTGGTATAATATTCATGTATCGAACATATTGAGAGACAGCAAGTAAAATAGTTCGGTCACCTTATGAGAATGAAGCCAAATCAAATACCAATAAGAACATATAATACAAGAATATCCGGGCGTAAGGCCAAAGGTAGTCCAAGAAAACGGTGGATAGAAAACATCAAGATACCCTTGAACAAACATGGACTAAATGCAACCACGGCGACACATCTGGCCTCGGAACGAGAGCTTAAGCCCCCAACCCACGCTTAAAGGTAAGTGTGAATGCGATCAACAATCATTCACCTGGGGAAAGACAATAGACTGTTTTCTGAATCCACCTTTTTAAATTGACGTTTCGGCTTTTTATTGTTAATTTCCCATCTGTGCTTTTCATCTGAATCATATTATTTTAGTTAAAATTACGTGATTGTTCTAATCAATTTCATCTTCATTAGTAATTCTCCAAGGCTGTTAACTGACTTATTCCAGGGCCTCTTTGATATATAAATGCAAATATATTTATAGATTAGCCGAAATGCGTAGAAACTCATGTGAACTATGCAACTTTAATAACTGTAACGCACTTCGCCCTCAAACAAATGTAATTATCTGAGCAACCGTCCAACGTATTAATGCTATTTTTTAAAATCATTATTCGTTTTTATTTCGATTTTTTTCGTAGTTTTTCAAATTTTGTGGTTAGACCCAACAAATGTATACTTTATATTTATGCGTCATGTCCAGTATTTATGCACGAATGAAACCCCTTGATTTTTGTCGGCATATTAATTATTGTGTCCCAAAAAAGAAGTTTTACCACTTCAGACATAATACCGGATACAACTTAAAATAATATCCCACTCCCTTCCCCCGTCTGTCCTGTATTCGAGAGTACAAAATTGTCACATTTCACGCTTGAATAATGCCAATTGTTTGATAAATAAATCATGTGTAAATGACATCATATAATTGATTGTAAACAACCTAATCTGTGTATGTGTGGTGACAAGTAAACTCTTAAACTATATCGCAAATAAGCGAAAATTGAAACTAATGAATGCAATTTAATGAAAACTGTAATTCATAGGGTCTACACCATTCTCAATTCAGACAGAAAATGTTCATTAAATGTGTTATATATTTGCTGAGATATATGATTTTATAGTTGAAAAAAGCTGATGAAACGTGTTATCGTATATATATATGTTTCTATATTATTAGAAATTTTACAAAATATTTGATTTCATTTCAGATTCCTGCACGTGGTCCACCCACAGAGCCACACGCGCTACTCGCAACTATCATGGTTTTTGTCTGCATGCGTTCTATGCTGGGCCCTACCTTTCATCTTCTCCCTAACACCATTAATTGACTGGTGGGGATCTTTCAACTTTGAAGAACGCATCCTTCAATGCACTTTCAGCGTTGCCAATGGCAAAACTCACAAAATAACTGCAATAACGAGTGGATACCTTGTACCGTGTATTTTCATCTGCGTTTGTTATGCTAGAATAGGATGTGTTGTCTTCGGCTCCAGGAAGAGAGCATCAAGAGGAAGTCAATATCGCAAACAGCGAGCGCGTCGAGAATCTTTCAGACTAACAGGCATGATGGCGCTGATTTTTTTTGGGTTCATGTTAGGCACAACTCCATACTTCACAATTAACATCGTGGACTCGAAGCTGAGATACCCCATGCCACATATTTGGGCTCCATTCTTAACTTGGGCAATGTACGGACTTAATCCCGTAATTTACACCGTGATGGACACAAATTTCCAGCGTGCCTATCACCGACTTATTCTGTGCATGATTTTCAAACCGGATAATGTTGTTGAGGTCAGTATTCAGGATCGGCAGAGTTCACTGATCTCCGTAAAGAACGGAAAACCAATTCCTTAAACAGTAAACAGATTCGGGGTGTTAGTGAAAACGTATGTATAAGACACCATTCTAAAGTGGGGTGGGGGGGAAGTCGAAATAAGAAAGGAGTGTTGCAACAAAGTACATAACACACTAACAACATAAAAAAAAGATAATTTTTCTGTGATTTGTCTTAGATTTGTCTTTTATTACACTCCTTATTTTGCTTTTCTTTCTGTTCCGGTTGTGTTCATCGTTCGTCTTCTATTTTCTTTCTCACGTCTTCTTTCTTTCTATATCTGCTTTTACTCCTCTCCTACACTTATGACTCTCTCCTTTTGTAATATTAATGTTTTTGTTGTTGTTGTCCAGATAAAGACGTTTTAGTCGAATACAACGTTTGTTTTTATTGATTTTGTTAGGTTTTTATGTACATTATTGCAGCACTCCTAACTTCAGTTTTCGCCCTTTTTTCCCTGTTTTGCACCAGACCCCTTCTTAAGTGTGTTAGGAAGATCCCAAACACTGATGATTTATCCCTCTACCATTGTAAAATGCAAGAATGTATTCACAAAGGAAATAGCATGACGTGTTTATATGAACATTTTTAACTGGTTTGTTCATAATGTTTATTACTTTCAGGGAATGTATAATCAGAGTGAGAGAGAGAGAGATTGTGATGAGGATGAATCCCAAAGAAATCAGAGTGTGTCACTCGTGTCCCTCCCTACTCCAAGCAGTGAAGTGTTACTTCCAGCTCCAGATAATACCACTCCGTATAAAGGGAAGGTTTCTAAGAGTTTTTTTCTGTAGGTCCCAGGTTCAACTAAACATGCATGAAAGATGCAATGTCAACAGCTCAGCAGCCTTCTACTCCATCACAGCAGAAGTCCTGGCATGAATCTTACACGAGTTTCCTCATAGCAGAGATAGTAGGGGTGGGTTTGTCTCCCACATATCCAATCACATCAGACGTGTCTTCTTCCAAATTTCATGACAGTCGACGGTGTTACTGTTCTTGCTCCTGTTTCGGATCCCGACAACACACACACACTTATACCCACACACAAATAGAGATAGAGAGAAAAAGAGAGAGAGGTGAAGCAAAATATGCGATTATCATAAATTCTCAGTATTAGCAAGCACTTCTGCATGTAAACAATATTGGCACACCTACAGCCGACTAGATATACACGAAAGTCCAAATTCCTGTTGTTTCATACGTAACTAACCGGAACTCTACGAGTTTGTGATGGCGTTCCAATCACTCGGTCGCGAACGCTATATATTACAAGAAAATAAACCTAATTAATACGACACTTTATAAATAATATAAGTACATATATAGAATTAGTAACATCAGGACCGTAGATAAGTCTTTGTTAAGGAGAAGGGGTTTACACGTTCAGGATAAACCAGTAAGAGGGAGTGGTGGCTAACCGCTCTTTTTGGATAACTTCCTAGTACTTAATATTATGTTCAGACTCCTGAAGAGACCGGGGGGGGGGGGGGTTGAACCTGGTGGCCGAAACCCCCCACCACAAAAAACGCATCTATATGCTGCAGATACATCTATATGTTTCTGTGTATTGCGTTAACATTGTTCCTATTATTGCATGTCGAGTAGCTCAGTTGTTAGTGAACTGGTTCCCCATTCGGGTGATCGAAGGTCATATTTCCAGTTCAACTGAAAATGTTTTTAATCACCAACGGCTCCAAGGTTGACCAAGTCTAAATCTGGGTACCAAACCTTCTGGGTAAGTGAATGCGAGAGGCTTAATGATGGCCACTTCACATCCAGGTATGCTGGGTCAATGAAAAATACAGACTAAACTCACTATTCTCTAATACGTCTCAATAGAGTGAAAAAGATAACTTTACTTACTATAAAGCTTAAAACAAATAATATATACATCTGAACAATTTTAACACGATGCACTGAAATAGACACAATAAATACATGTATACAGTTTTAACACAATGCACCCATAAAAGCACTTAAATAAATATGAACATATTTAACGCAATGCCATAACATATATTTAATAGATCTGAACAATTTAAACGCAACACACAGAAACAAGACAAACAACTCTGGACAATTTTAACGTAATGCACTGAATAAGACAAATAGATCTGAACAATTTTAACGCACGTACTAAATATGCTGTTAATAGATCTGGTAATTTTAACGCAATGCACTGAAAAAAAGACGAACAGATCTGAACAATTTTAACGCAGTGCTCTGAAAGTGCATTTAATAGATCTGACAATTTTAACGCAATGCACTGAAAATGCAGTTAATAGATCTAGCAATTTTAACACAACGCACAGAAAAAGAATGTAAAATATCGGAACAATGTTAATACAAAACATTCACGGTCGTAGTTAAGACTGGTCAATATGAGATTGGGGCTCACACAAAAAAGAAGTAAAAAAGCTGATTATGTCCTCTCGAACAATCATTGGGAAAGAGGACATATAATTGAATAAATATTATTTTTGCAGTCATACAATCATTTTTTTTATAAATGAGGAGTGGGGATTGCTGTCTTTTTTCCCCTTATTATTGTGTCACCTCAATAGTTGTGTTAAACACGGCTGCCCATAATCATAGGAGGGAAGTGTTTAATTAAATACCCACTATCTACGGGCTCCAATGCATCAAAAATACAGATAATGCATCAGGTGAATTATAACGTAAAACATTAAAATAGACAACATATCAAGGGGATGGCAAACTGTTTGGATCAATGGGCCAGTTTTAGCTTTTTCGTGTAGAATAGAACAAAAAAGCCAATGTGTTTTCTCCTTTGAAGTTTTAAGTAGTATATCTGAGCTCGGGATATTTAGTACGGAGGTGCCTACAAAGTTACCACTCATTTGTTGTTCGTCCGTCGGAGTAGACGATGATCATTCAGCTCAGCTAGGACGACAAGAAGATGATGATCTTTGCAGTGTGTCAGATTGTGACTAATGAGTCCTATGCGTGCTTGGAATTGTCTACCACACTCTGAACATGTGTGGGAAGAGTCTTTGGGACATTTAGCAGCTCTTGCCTTTCTTCTAACGCGTTTTTGTTGCGCAACTTGATGTCCCAGGTCCTCTGCTGCTGCTGCATCACTCTTGATTCTGCGCCGCCAATAGGATCTGTCTTGGGCAAGATTCTCCCTAGAATTTGTGAATCATCATGAATCACCACTCATTTACATTGGTAGTGAATCTACGTCACATGAATTTTGCGAATTTAGTGCGGATCTGTGTGACGCCAGTGAACACGACATTATAGACACCCTATTATTTTAGATAAGCCTATCGGCCCAGAAAATAATGGCATGAGTGGGTGTATTTTGCATAACACTTACCTAGATATCTGTGATCAAGCACCGATTTATACCCACTGTAAACATGCCTCTGTCAGTGTAAATAATGCTATAGGTTTTAGCAGAGAATTACGTTTTTCACTAAGCGATGAATTTCCCAGTAGATTAACTGAAAATCTGTTCCTACGCATTCTAAACTATAGGAAATTGAGAATGATCGCCGAGTAGGTATTCTGTCGCTAGACGGGACCGATCATTTATGGATTGAATTGTGGGAATACACTGATTCTACTGAGATGAGAAATGAATACGGGCATTTCCATAAATTACTCCACCACATATTTAGTAAATATTTAACATACCCCCCGCCCTTTCGACAATAAGTATAAAGAATGCAGGACCGCCCTAGTATAATTATATCAACTTAATAGCCCCCCCCCCCCCACATAAAACAAATAAAATACAAATTATTTAGTAGAGAGAGTTCCATTAACTACATGGTTTCTTTCACAATTTTTATTAAATTGTTTCAAATCTCAACTATTTAATTGGTGTATGAGAAACAGTATTGTTGTCGTCAACTTGTGTCATGTCTCTACCCCCTCCCAGCCTCTTATCAGCAACATGAACCAACTGTCAAACTTCACCTATTCCTCGATTGTTGATGTCATTTATAGACAAGCTCTTAGAATAAACCAATAAAAATCCTCTTGTCCGCAGTTTAACACAGCAAATACAATCAAACAAGTACGCGTGGTATCTAATACTAATAAGTAAATCAAAAACGTGTGGGAAACAATAAAAACGTAATAACTGATTTTTAAAGATTGGATTGTGATGTTACAACACCCGGTTATGTGTCTAATATATGTGGCAGACGTTAGGTGCACCGGTAGTTGGTGTACACGCGAGCGTAGTGCACATGTATGCGGCAGACGATAAGTGCACCGGTAGTTGGTGTGCACGCAAGCGTAGTGCACATGCGAAACGGCACCCATGTACCAAGAGTGTACAAGAAATAAACAGCATATAGTTGCGC
Source organism: Meghimatium bilineatum (assembly GCA_034231615.1). NCBI lineage: Eukaryota > Metazoa > Mollusca > Gastropoda > Stylommatophora > Philomycidae > Meghimatium > Meghimatium bilineatum. Next base: position 42,595,900 of record CM067317.1, on the reverse strand, counting down.
GTGTGGTTAATGTTTTAATTTTAAATTGGGATTGGGAGGGAGAGAGAGAGAGAGAGAGAGAGAGAGAGATAGGAGAGGGGAATGCCTTTCTGCAAATGGAATTCATATGGAGGTCGTTCCTGATTACGCTGAGAAATGTTTATCGTTTAAAGCAGGTGCATAACAGGGGAAAAATAATTATCCTAAAACGTGCATCACGTGATGATGAAGCGCGATCTGGTCGACCTGTCAATATTGCTACAGAAGCAAACTCTGCAGCGAGTGGGGTAGCAGCCACAATAGGGTGTTCGCATGGTTCAATGATAAGCACAACTCATGACCAATTGAAATTCCTGAAAGTGTGATTACGGTGTCGCGAATGAGAGAGAGGAGAGAGAGAGAGGAGAGAGAGAGGGGAGAGAGAGAGGGGGAGAGAGAGGAATGAGAGAGGAGAGAGAGAGTGAGAGAGAAAGAGAGCGAGAGAGAGAGAGAGAGAGAGAGAGAGAGGGTTGAGCATAGTGAACCATTTGACTGATGTTTTATGATGTTCTTATTGCCGCAATGATAAACTGATAGGATAGGAACATCAAATGTTGGTGGAAATTTTGTGGATAAATACAGAAACGATGCTAGTCTAAAATTACACAGTTATTATGGTCCGACAAGATTTTTTCAGCCATTATTAGCTTCCCATCGTAATAAGTTACTGTAATATATTTGATGGGGACATGTTCCAGAGGTTTTTTTTAAACCGCAGACAACTGTTGTACTCGAAATGGTTCCGTAGCTAAATGTAGCTTCAGACTACCAACACGCCTGATTCAATTTCCGCTGTAGACGATTACACTAAGCTAGGCCACTAATACTTTGAAAAACCGCCGTTTTAGACATGAAAGGGAGATAACACCTAATGGTCTGTAGTGTGTGTGTGGGTGAATTGAACACAAGTTTCTAAATGACTAATCGTCATTATTCGTCTCTATATATGTCAGAATGATAATGATACGACATACTTCACACACTATATTGGTTCTGTTCCGGTTAAAATACAGTAGTTTCCCGTTATCTCATGTTATTGCAAATGCATTAACAATATGGAAACTGAAGCATACGTTGGAACACAGATGGTGGGGCGGATAACATCACAAAGACAACAGAACTGTTATTTAGTGACCACGTTAAAATGCCAACATCAAAACTGATCACCAGAAATAAGTACATACGCCTGCGCATTTGTTGATGCTGTTTCTATGAGTTTGAGGTATTGTCATATTAAATGAACATCTTTTTCTGTGATAAACAAAAGTTACTGTTTCGTCCCGAATTCGAGTGCTGAGATGCTATATCGAACCAATTCTTTTTTACGGATGTGAAGCATGGACTGTAAACAAAAATATTCAAAGCAAATTAGAGGCAACAGAAATGTGGTTTCTGAGAAGAATTATGAAAATACCATGGACAGCAAAGAAAACTAATGTAGAGTTTCTCATTGATGCTGGCGTAAAAGATCAATCCTCTCAAACATTAGGGCTGACAGTCAAGGTTTCTAGGGCATGTGCTGAGAAGAACACAGCTTGAACACCTAATAACCACTGGAAAGATCAAGGGGAGAAGAGATAGGTAGCGACAAAGAGAAAAGTTACTAGATGGACTTGTATCGTGGCATGGTAGAAGCTCACCAACCGAGCTTATTGACATCACAAGAGACAGAGAGTCGTGGAGAAACATGATCGCCTACGCCATTCGGCATGGAACTTGATTGATTGACTGTTTGGTAAACTCAATATTCCCGCTCCTATACGGGTAAAGCTTTAACGCCTTCATTGTACATCATATGTATAAATCCCGTTATACAAACTTTGTTATGACTTAGTGACTTAATCCTATTGTAGTAATAACAAATTCGTAGTAAACCATTCATTCATTTTCCTGCAGCGCTGAAGTTAGCGCATAGGGCAGAGGTAAGATCTCTCCAATTCTGTCTGTTCAAAGCTATTCTGTGCAGTTCTTGAATAGTATGAAGTGTTTTACTTTCTGTAAGTATTGTTCTAAACAATAATGATTAAATATAATTAAGGATTATGAAAAGTGTTGTTATACAGGGAAATATGTTATAAAAGAAAGCGCTATAGAGGGGTTAAACTGAATTGATGATGCTGATTAATGACGTGTACTTTTAAAACAATTCCAGAGGTACAGAAAATGAGGATCATTATAACGGGGCCGAGAATATCGTGGACGAGCAAGAACGCAAGTGATTAAGCACACACTCTGTTGACATCACCGGGTGTAAAGATACAGGAAAATTGAGTGTTGAACAAGCTTCGTCACGGACTGTTCCCTCCATAAATGCTTAGTAGCGATGGCGTCATTACTCGAGTGTGAAGGATTGAATGGCTCGGCAATACGATCGGAAGTCGTTCTTCTGAAGTAAAGCTGTTTGACTTTCCCTATCTGTGATTTCCATTGACTTCTGAACACAAAGTATATAGAAAATGAATAATTAATGTCAAGTGAAAAGGCAAATATTTTCACTTTATAAGGAGATTCACTATGAGCCTACACGTGACAGTCAACATAATATGACTTACTAGCTAAATGGAAATTGAACCTTCTTAATGTTCTTTTGACTATGTAATTTTCATTGGGCACTATGATTATAGTTTGATTATTTACCAATGACAATCAAAGGAATAATCAAATAAACCATTTTAGAAGGCTGGATTTTTTATTAGTCAATAAGTCTTATATTTCCCAGGGTCACGGTTCATATGACTAGTGTCGAGAAACTCGACGTGAGCGTGGTGTCCGACTTCTTTGTAGTTGGATGAACAACTGAAGTAATTTTCAATTGGAACCACAAGCAGCGCACTCGAAATTCAGGAGATCTATTATAGTAATGATAGAACCATGCGGAAGTATAAGAATGTAAAAGAAGTTCATTTTGGAAACAAATGTCTTTAAACATTCGTAAATATTGGCAGTGGAGAATTCGCAAGTCAAGCAAATAAGATAAGACACCAACCAGTAATACTTCTTTACAACAAGAAGATAACGGAGCACTTATATTAGACAAATACTTAGAATGTATGGAAACACAATATCGCTACATTAAAATGGCTACCAGATAGCCCCAAAATGTTAGTAATATCCACAAGAAAATCTTCGTAGAACAACAATCAAAGAGAATATGGCTATGTGTCTCAACATGCAAGACCTGTACAATCAGCATTACTTGGATGAAAGTGGATAGATAATATCTTATGCTCTGGGTTGACCTAGGAACCGACAGTATCATACACTAGCCAGTACTGATTGATATATCTAGTGACAACCTGCAGCATGTTATCACTTAGAGCAATGGTGGACTTGATACGGCCGTCGGGATACATCCGGCATGTTACTCTATTTTTTCTAGTCAGCGAAAATATCTAAATGCGTTATCTAAATACTATATGCGATGTTCTTAGTGCTCAGAAAAGTCTACTTGCAGCTTCAAATGACTAAAAAAACGTGTTGGTCCAATTCCACGTGAATAAGTTTCAATTCAGTCCGCCGGTCCAAAAATGTTACCCTCCTCAGACCTAGATATTAGTCTGTGTCTAGAGGTAAAACCATTGCCAGGCAACACTTGCAGCGATAACTAGAATACTGTACTATTGTTATCGGTATAACTAATAAGTAACAATAATAAAACTAATGTAACAAATAACAGAAAACAAAAGGAACAAGGACATTTTCTCGGTCCAACAGTACGTAACTATGTATCACACGGTCACAGACAGTAACGTAAGAAAATATCCTTGCTCCCAGGTTTTCTGTTATTTATTTGCTACATTAGTTTTATTATTTGTTAGTTATTAGATATACCAGTAACAATAGTACATAAGTTATACCAGTAACAATTGTACATAAGTTATACCAGTAACACTAGTACATACGTTATACCAGTAACAATAGTACATTATCCAAGTTATCACTTCTTAGTTTTGGTACTGCGGCACTCTCCATCTTGTCGGATTTTATCCTCCGGCAGTTTGGTCATTTACACATTACTAGCCGGTGGCTACACGGATTGTTAAAAATAGCAATGTGCAAAGGTAATCAATATTATAATTATGGGTAATCACTGAAGACAGATGTGTCTAGCCATTGGTACAAATAAAACGGTGACACAACGCATTTCCATTCTCTGGACTGTATCCTGCTGAAAATTTAGTAGGACGTTTGTCTTACTATAAGTGATATTAGTGGGAGTTTGAGAATGTACGTTGAAGAACATCTATTGGGAGAATGAACGTTGAAGAACAGCTATTGGGAGAATGAACATTGAAGAACAGCTATTGGGAGAATGAACATTGAAGAACAGCTATTGGGAGAATGAACATTGAAGAACAGCTATTGGGAGAATGAACATTGAAGAACAGCTATAGGGAGAATGAACATTGAAGAACAGCTATTGGGAGAATGAACATTGAAGAACAGATATTGGGAGAATGAACATTGAAGAACAGCTCTTGGGAGAATGAACGTTGAAGAACAGCTATTGGGAGAATGAACGTTGAAGAACAGCTATTGTGAGAATGAACATTGAAGAACAGATATTGGGAGAATGAACATTGAAGAACAGCTATTGGGAGAATGAACATTGAAGAACAGCTATTGGGAGAATGAACATTGAAGAACAGCTATTGGGAGAATGAACGTTGAAGAACAGATATTGGGAGAATGAACATTGAAGAACAGATATTGGTACACTTGTGAGATTGCCAGAAATTATTGAGATGTTAATTGTAATTGTTCTGAATTGAAACAGGACCTGAATAAATGTCATGTACCCACCAAATAATAATCAAAAATAATTACAACCTGTGGTTGATTTTTGTTTCTGATTAGCGGACGTCCATAAATTATGTCAACAATTAGGGAAGGATAGGGGATCTGAACAAATTTGACAAGGGAGATTTGACAAAAGTTGACGTCAACTAAATGGTTTTATTTACCAATTAATTTGTGGAAATTTGAAGGAAAAAAAATCTAAAAATCTAGGCACTTTTTATTACTAAAAGATATTCTTGAGAGAGGGTGAGAAGTCAAATTTGACATAATTATGGAGGGAGTTCTTGACAGGTTACTGACAAGTCTTGAAGAGATGGGTCAAAAATTACCAAAAAAAAGTGTTGACGTAATTTATGGACAACCCATTAGCAGGAAAGATAAAAGTGAAGTATATGTCCCATAATTGCGGATAGAAGTACTAGAACGGCTGAAATATTTCACATCATATGTCGTGGTTTAATTACTACAATACTACGGCCTGTCGGAAGGGACATTACTATATTCGTGATTGTCTCTTTCCTAATTGTCTTCCTTGATGTGTAGTGTAAATGTCATATAGTGCATGTTTCCCGGGAGCTCTGCCGCCTAACATTTGCTTCATTATGACTAATAATGACCAGAAATCAACAAAAATCATGTATTAAATGTCTTGGCGTGATATCTCTAGTAACGTATCATTTACAACATAGTCTTTCATTAAAACTTGTGATACAAGATTTTAGTTTCGTACTATCGTTTACATGATTATATGCCGGTGACAGTATTTGTGATACAGGATTTGTTTCGAACTATCGTTTACATGATTATATGCCGGTGACAGTATTTGTGATACAAGATTTTAGTTTCGTACTATCGTTTACATGATTATATGCCGGTGACAGTATTTGTGATACAAGATTTTAGTTTCGTACTATCGTTTACATGATTATATGCTGGTGACAGTATTTGTGATACAAGATTTTAGTTTCGTACTATCGTTTACATGATTATATGCCGGTGACAGTATTTGTGATACAAGATTTTAGTTTCGTACTATCGTTTACATGATTATATGCTGGTGACAGTATTTGTGATACAAGATTTTAGTTTCGTACTATCGTTTACATGATTATATGCTGGTGACAGTATTTGTGATACAAGATTTTAGTTTCGTACTATCGTTTACATGATTATATGCTGGTGACAGTATTTGTGATACAAGATTTTAGTTTCGTACTATCGTTTACATGATTATATGCTGGTGACAGTATTTGTGATACAAGATTTTAGTTTCGTACTATCGTTTACATGATTATATGCTGGTGATAGTATTTGTGATACAAGATTTTAGTTTCGTACTATCGTTTACATGATTATATGCTGGTGACAGTATTTGTGATACATGATTCTAGTTTCGTACTATTGTATTGTTTACATGATTATATGCTGGTGATAGTATTTGTGATACAAGATTTTAGTTTCGTACTATCGTTTACATGATTATATGCTGGTGACAGTATTTGTGATACATGATTCTAGTTTCGTACTATTGTATTGTTTACATGATTATATGCTGGTGACAGTATTTGTGATACAAGATTTTAGTTTCGTACTATTGTTTACATGATTATATGCCGGTGACAGTATTTGTGATACAAGATTTTAGTTTCGTACTATCGTTTACATGATTATATGCTGGTGACAGTATTTGTGATACAAGATTTTAGTTTCGTACTATCGTTTACATGATTATATGCTGGTGACAGTATTTGTGATACAAGATTTTAGTTTCGTACTATCGTTTACATGATTATATGCTGGTGACAGTATTTGTGATACAAGATTTTAGTTTCGTACTATCGTTTACATGATTATATGCTGGTGACAGTATTTGTGATACAAGATTTTAGTTTCGTACTATCGTTTACATGATTATATGCTGGTGACAGTATTTGTGATACAAGATTTTAGTTTCGTACTATTGTTTACATGCTTATATGCTGGTGACAGTATTTGTGATACAAGATTTTAGTTTCGTACTATCGTTTACATGATTATATGCTGGTGACAGTATTTGTGATACAAGATTTTAGTTTCGTACTATCGTTTACATGATTATATGCTGGTGACAGTATTTGTGATACAAGATTTTAGTTTCGTACTATCGTTTACATGATTATATGCTGGTGACAGTATTTGTGATACAAGATTTTAGTTTCGTACTATCGTTTACATGATTATATGCTGGTGACAGTATTTGTGATACAAGATTTTAGTTTCGTACTATCGTTTACATGATTATATGCTGGTGACAGTATTTGTGATACAAGATTTTAGTTTCGTACTATCGTTTACATGATTATATGCTGGTGACAGTATTTGTGATACAAGATTTTAGTTTCGTACTATCGTTTACATGATTATATGCTGGTGACAGTATTTGTGATACATGATTCTAGTTTCGTACTATTGTATTGTTTACATGATTATATGCCGGTGATAGTATTTGTGATACAAGATTTTAGTTTCGTACTATTGTATTGTTTACATGATTATATGCCGGTGGCAGTATTTGTGATACAAGATTTTAGTTTCGTACTATTGTATTGTTTACATGATTATATGCTGGTGACAGTATTTGTGATACAAGATTCTAGTTTCGTACTATTGTTTACATGATTATATGCCGGTGACAGTATTTGTGATACATGAGTTTAGTTTCGTACTATCGTTTACATGATTATAAGCTGGCGACAAGAGTTGTTGCTTTTTTCCAGATTGAGAAAAGCATACTGCTTGTTCATACTGTCGCCTCCCAGTGTGCTTATTCAACATACAAGTTTTTAAATGACATAATAACGTCACTTTGCAATAATAGAAGCACATATATCCATTGATTGAAATGTCAGAGTGCAAACCAAAGTAGATACTCAGTTAATATATCCAGGACATTCTTATCTTTACATAATTTCTTGTTTAAAATGTTCTTAAAATTATTTATAACTTACATATCATTTACAAGTCTTCCTTAGCCGAGACTTGTATAGAATATCCTCCATTCAATATATTATTATCCAACCCACATTTCCGTCGTGTTAAAATGTCAGCAACCTTATCTTTCTACAATATATTGTATATCCTTCACTCCAACACTGATTTCTCCCCAACACTCAACAATAACTTCACTCCCACACTGGTGTTTCTCAAACATTTAACAACTTCACTTCAACAACGATATCTCTCTAACACTCGACAATAACTTCACTACAACACTACCATTTCTCCAACACACGACAACATCACTTAATCAGCGACATCTGACTACCACTTATTTACTTCCCGCCACCCGCCAAGAAACTATCGTCTCTTCTCATTATCACAAACATAAAGTAAACTTTACGACCAACATTTTAAGCTGCAAGACAAGCACCGGAAGTAAATTAACTAATGCCCAAGATGGAAGAAATGTTGTGGTATCATCGATTACTTGCCTAATGTCCCTCTATAGGCTTAGCTGTCCTGTTACGTGCATTATTCTTTAGTCAATTTGTAAGTTTATAGCGCAATTTATGCCTGAAAGTAGGAAAATGTTCCTTGCTGATTGTAAAATATTGCCATCCTCACATTTAGACTTAATCACACCTTTGTGACAGAAGATATACATTATACATGTCATATTTGCTTAGATTACGTTACATTTGTTGAATAAATGTGTTGAAACATTACTAGTGTGTGTTTTGATTTACAAAATCATTTATATAACAATAATAATAATAATAATAATAATAATAAAACCAATAACCTGTCATGGTCTTGGGGGTGTCACACTGAGACATTTGGTGCAGAAATATCTCCACGTAGAGGTGTCACACTGAGACATTTGGTGCAGAAAGGTTTCCACGTAGAGGTGTCACACTGAGACATTTGGTGCAGAAAGGTTTCCACGTAGAGGTGTCACACTGAGACATTTGGTGCAGAAAGGTTTCCACGTAGGGGTGTCACTCTGAGACATTTGGTGCAGAAAGATCGCCACACATCTCCATCCTTTACCATTCTGGTGAGTTTGGAAACTTTACATCATGTCCAGTACTTGATATTATGTTATCTATGTTTACAAGAAGGCCTTTAGGTCCTTGTGTACGAATATGCATGTTCTGTGTTTGTGTTCCTGAGGATACTTTAATACTTGTACGGGATGTTCGTTAATGTTGTTTCCTAGTTTCGATTGGTCTGTTCTCAGTGACTGGAGTACACAGGCTGAAAGTCTTGACCGCGTCACATCTTTTTTGGGGGATGTGGTTGGTCAAGTACGGAAAACCTGTTTACTTGTGTTGCAAATCGATTCGGTACTGCTAGAACAGACCTGATTCAATTCCCGTCAGCTGTAATAATTATTTTCATTTATCCTCATGATTCCTACTTGAAATTACTTGATATTATCCAGCCATGTCTTCTTATGGCCACCTCGTCTAATTAACGTACTACTCATACCTATTGTCTCAAAATGACATTTCAGTTGGTTTATTATAATGCAGTGGAGTCCATCTCCTCTTCGAAACTCCCACATTAATGAAATGACCACAGAAAAACACATCTCTTATCGCACGCAGTTTTATTGGAATTCCTTTATTGCTCAACGTGACAATGTAATATTTTATTAATGTTAAAATACACCACATAAAGATTAGGTTATTACTGTCTACACAGATGAGTCTGTGTTTCGGTACATATGTAGTTCCTGGCTATTCACGGCTCAATGTAGAAAGCAGTGTATAGAGAAGATAGTGGTGTTTTGTATACAGCAATAGTAGTATGACGATGGGGGTAATGGAAGTGAAGAAGACAATTATATGGCTAGAATCCCATAGTGATACAAGTGTGTCTACTTGCTGATTCTATAGTATGCTTCGAAAGATTCGGTTGGGTTATCTACACCGTCAGTGGCTTGAGTCGATGATGAAATCTGTGCTGAAGAGAGCTACCTTCATTTTTGTATCTGGACACATGGGTATTGAGGGAAATGAAAGAGCAAGCTAACTTGCGAGCGCTGTCAAGGTGACTAGTGACAGTTAAATGGACGGTGCTTATATTTTGAATACAACCATGAAGTTGGACCAGTTGGAAGATATGAGATGGATATTTTCTTCCGTATCTATGGCTAGAATGCAGGACTTGGGAGTTACGCATGGTGTTGCAAGAAATATGCGGGGAATAGGAATGGAATTAAAAGGAGAGTTATCAACCAACACGGAGTCGTAACCGTCAATTACCACATACTGAATGATATAGTGCATACGAGATCGGAGCACCTGTAGACTTGTTGGGAGTGTCGTGATGATGATGATTAGACGACTAAACTGACTAACAAGGAGTGAAGAAATCCATGTGTGATAGAAATGAAAGATCAAGGCAGATCAACGTCAAAATAGAAGTCAGCATAGAAGTATGAGCAGGGCATCCGGTGTAGTTAAAGACAGAATAAATGTTGACTCAGGTTGCAAGGCGATTAGGTGCCATCTGAGCAGACCTGGTTAAAGTCCTATTTGCTACATGATTTTTCTTTCAGGGAACATACAAGAAATGTATTTGTCAGAGATAAAATAACAACTTGCCAGTCGACAGGTACCACTGTTGACTGTGAACAAACAGTGTAAGGTTGTGTGATGTGGACATGTAACGAGACGTAATTCACTTTAAACGATTAAACTACAGTTGATGGTAGAAGGAGAATAGACTACCCTGGACATTTATTTTTTCTAATATGTTGTATTGTATCCTCTAAATCAACTTTTAATATTAATGGTCCTTCAAATTGGGCATGCGTATTTGCTTCTGATCTGCTGTTTTAGTGATATCATTATAAAACTCGTTTATATTTTATGTTAATGATAGTATTATAAAATTCGTTTATATATAACTGATACAGATAACTTATACATCAAAACACTCGGTAATACTCACAGACTCTCAAAGCATGTTGCGCAAGATAGAAAAGTACATGCTGAGAAAAGAATGGTGGGACTTATTGAAGAACTCAGTAGTCCAGTGCATGACATGGATATGCTGCAGGGGTCACAGGAAACGACAGAACCGATCAATTGGCAGATAATGCGGTGATAATCCCGTAGTCGTAACCTTCGATAACAGTTACGATGTTGTTCCAACAGGCCGACGGTGTGCTTGAACTAGTTGCAGGCACGGCGTGGGCGGGCGGAACAACAAAGAAACCTGTCACAAGGGCCAGAGATGTGCCCTGATGTCGACGTCTGTTTCGGCGGCATTAGGCTCGAAACACCATCGAGTCGGACTGCTGCTGGAACAGAGGGTGGAGCACTTATGGGAATGTCTCACGTGCTGTGAGACCAATTTCTAATCAAGAATCAAGAATGCGGTGATAAACGGCACAATGCTGAGAAGAGATAAAGCAAACTTAATCAAGGCAATAATAAATTCATTTCAAGATGAAGATGATGGCAACAAGGCTGAGATCGTACACATGCAGATAATGTTATAAATGGGGGTATCCAGAGGAAAAGTAAAAGCCTTCTTTGGGAAGGCCCCGAAGATCACGGAATCAACACGTGACCGGGACTCTGAGTCTGCATACACTGAGATGTCTGCTGGAACTGAGAGCGGAGCTCTTATGGGAATGCCTCACGTGCTGTGACGATAGTTTCTAATCAAGAAGAACTCGTTTATGACCACACGTTTATGACCACACGTTTATGACCACACGTTTATGACCACACGTTTATGACCACACGTTTATGACCATCTGTTTATCATTTTTTTGCCCATGTCTGTTTTATTATCTTTTGTTTTCATTAAAAAAAATAACCGATGGATGCTTTCTAATGCCCGTTAGTTCCAGTATACTTGGGTGGGGAAAAAATCCGCGTCTTCTCGTGTGTGGATATATATATATAGTCACCACCTTTTTTCCTTCTACCCTCAAATGTTTCTGCAGCAGTACAATCTTTATTAAAGAGATTGTATATGTGATTTGAGACAATGGAACTGTCTAGAGCAAAATTAGATGTGAAATTCTTAAACTCAGATGAAGTGATATAATAGATGTAACGGATAGAGTGATGGTTCAATAGAATAATGGAGCGATTAGTATACAGTATAAGCCCTCTATACCGCATCCTTTTATAACATCATTCTATATTTGACAAAACTTTTCAAAACCCTAATTACAGAATAATCCCTCTATACCGCATTCTTTTATAACAAATTGCCATATGTTACAACACTTTTCAAAATCCCAAATATATTTATTTTATTGTTTATAATGAATATAACGAATTTCTATTATAACAGATATTTTGTCGGCCACAACCAAGTTGTTATAATGGAGTCTGAATGTATCTAAATTTTATGGAGATATCATGTTTTCCGGACATGTACTTCAGAGTCTACCAATACCACACCTAATATAGCCCCGGCAGTTCCACCTGTCTGAAGGTCTACCCAACCCTCAAAGCTATTTAAGTGATAAACTACTATATCCTTTAAATTGGCAGGTAGTGAAGTAACAATTATGGATTTTCTGTCAATATTCCCTTATTCTGCGCAATACTTCTTGTCAACAACAATAAAACCATCCCTACAATTGATTTCGTTCTGCTTATATATTTATTGTACTAGGTTCGTACTGAAACAACCTAACATCGGTTCCTAATATTATGAAACTAATCAGCTTATATATATATATATATATATATATATATATATATATATATATATATATATATATATATATATATATATATATATATATATATAGTAATAAATAAATAGTAGGTTGCAGTACTACTGTGTTCCCATACAGTAGATAGAAATAATTACTGTCAGTAATTGCACGCTTTTCTGTCTATGCTGGATTGTCTCTCTGTCCATATTTTAGGACCTTTCTGAAGCACTTCATTTCCTCTTCTTCTGCGATAAGCTTCCTATGTTCAGAAGTATATAAAGGCAGGAGAGCTACTATCAGTAATTCAGTCGTCAGCAGGAGGTTCTCACAGATACCCAACGGCTACACTTCCAGATCGTATCCTGGGGGCCAGGTTTTAGTCCTGAAGTCGCCAAATAGTGGAAATGTCTGCCGAATATGTTCAGGAGTCTGATGACCATTTTTGAAAAGGACATTATTTAGTTTGTACAACAGCATAATCATTAACTGTGTGGTACGTGAATGTCCCAATTCAATTGATGGGAAATGACTATTCAGGCTGACAAGTAAATTCGCTAAATTTCATTTCACTATTATATTTTCCTGACACTTGCGAATATGATTGCCTACGTTTCACAAGTATACGTTGATATATCCCTGACATCTCACTTTTCATTGAAAAATGTAGGCAAAGCGGTAAGCAAAGATACAAGTGGGAGAGTAACATCAAGAAATGGACAGGATACAGTCTAGCACCAAAAAACCCCACAAAAACGACGTGTAACACCAAAACAAGAGACAGTGCATGTTGCAGATCTGTTGCAGTCAACTTTCATTACGGAGACGTGACTTGATGATGATGATAATAAAAGTAAGACATTTTGGAAACCCTAATATTACAGATTTTGCTAAGACAAAATGATAATATAATTGCAATTACTAATATTCTATATTTGATACAAGAGAATTCTGGACATTCTATTCTTGTTCGGCTCTGTGGTGGGGTGGTACAGAGACAATCAAAGCAATGAACACTACTAAACGTATTGATATTTCCTAGAAAATCACTACAGCCAAAAATGCTGGGGTGATGATTACTTCCTGAATAGGACACACTACCAATTTTAAAAAAAAATACTTTTTTAAAAACAAAAAAAAAACATTTTTGAGAAATGTGAATGTTCAAGATGTCAGAACATTGTGGAATCCGCACTGCTCTAGAATTGACTTACGATAAAAGTCAGAACATTTCAGGAAATAGTACAGTCGACCTTCGATGCAAGCCATACTCTATATTGATCTCTATTTTATTCTAGTGTGATCCCTAACGTTCTCATCAATTACTGTCCTTCAACTGTGACCCCAGATCCAATATCTACCCATGTAACATGAACTGAACCAATCAGTCTTCCGCAAATAATATCCTTCTTTAAAATGTTTATTGATCAATAAACTAAATATCGTTCGATCCCTGTGGATTAGCAGTAAATAATTAACGTACGTGATAAATAACCAGGCATGTCTTGTAACATCTCCCGGTTCGATATACCCCATACATATATCAATAATAATACGACTTTCATAGATACACAAATATAAAATAAGAGATATACATAAATATAAATAGTACAGTAGACACCATTTTGTTGATTTCCTGGTGGGAGAGATCCATTTTGTTTATATTCGTTATGGTCTTTTGTTATTAACTGTTTTTGTTGTCTTTAAAGGTCCCAATTGGACCGACACGTTGACTGTTGTGTTTGTTCCTTTTATTTATTGTTATTTTCTATATGTTATTATTTTATATTGATTTAGTAACATATTTACTTTATTTGCATTTACCTGAATACATCAGCACAAAATGCCCTCCAAACAGCGCATTCATTCTAAGAAGTGTAAAAAAAATCGAGCCCAGACCTTTCCATGGTGTTATAAGAACAGGATTGTCTCTGTTCTCGTCTCCTTTTATCGTGGCCAAATGGAGTAGAACAACAACTGTGTTCTTCTGCCTGCCGGTAAACCCAGTTTCGGAGAGGATTTCGACTCCACTGAGTAACGCCATTTCCATAGAAATGTTACACTAGAACATTCATATTAGAACACCATAAACCAATATCAATATTACAACACAGACTAAATCACAATCAAAAATACAACACAGACTAAACCACAATCAATAATACAACACAGACTAAACCACCATCAATAATACAACACAGACTAAACCACAATCAATAATACAACATAGACTAAACCACCATCAATAATACAACACAGACTAAACCACCATCAATAATACAACACAGACTAAACCACCATCAATAATACAACACAGACTAAACCACAATCAATAATACAACACAGACTAAACCACCATCAATAATACAACACAGATTAAACCACAATCAATAATACAACACAGATTAAACCACCATCAATAATACAACACAGACTAAACCACCATCAATAATACAACACAGACTAAACCACCATCAATAATACAACACAGACTAAACCACAATCAATATTACAACACAGATTAAACCACAATCAATAATACAACACAGACTAAACCACCATCAATAATACAACACAGACTAAACCACCATCAATAATACAACACAGATTAAACCACAATCAATAATACAACACAGATTAAACCACAATCAATAATACAATACAGACTAAACCACCATCAATAATACAACACAGATTAAACCACAATCAATAATACAACACAGATTAAACCACAATCAATAATACAACACAGACTAAACCACCATCAATAATACAACACAGATTAAACCACAATCAATAATACAACACAGATTAAACCACAATCAATAATACAACACAGACTAAACCACCATCAATAATACAACACAGATTAAACCACCATCAATAATACAACACAGATTAAACCACCATCAATAATACAACACAGATTAAACCACAATCAATAATACAACACAGACTAAACCACCATCAATAATACAACATAGATTAAACCACAATCAATAATACAACACAGACTAAATCACAATCAATAATACAACACAGACTAAACCACCATCAATATTACAACACAGACTAAACCACTATCAATAGTACAACACAGACTAAACCACCATCAATAGTACAACACAGACTAAGCCACTATCAATATTACAACACAGACTAAACCACAATCAATAATACAACACAGACTAAACCACCATCAATATTACAACACAGACTAAATCACAATCAAAAATACAACATAGATTAAACCAATATCAATATTACAACACAGACTAAATCACAATCAAAAATACAACACAGATTAAACCACCATCAATATTACAACACAGAGTAAACCACCATCAATAATACAACACAGACTAAACCACCATCAATAATACAACACAGACTAAGCCACTATCTACATTACAACACAGACTAAGCCACTATCTACATTACAACACAGACTAAGCCACTATCTACATTGCAATACAAGACTAAAATATCACAAATAATACAACACAGACAAAACCACCATCAATATTACAACACAGACTAAGCCACAAAATGTTCTTTTACAGAATTGACAACAATAGAGTGTATCTATGTGAGGTTGAGATGTTTTTTCTTTTCTACGTGTCCGCTTCTGTCTTGCAGTATCTTGTCTGAATTCTTCCGCCGCTAGTGCTACCGTTCTAATGCTGTAACGCCATGCAGTTCTGTCCTGAGCGAGGCTCTCCCAGGCGCCTACGTCAATGTTAAGATGTTTCAAGGATGACTTGAGCGTGTCTTTGAAGCGCTTTTTCTGTCCACCAGCTTTTCGAAATCCTGCCTTGAGTGCTCCATAATATATTTGTTTTGGCAAACGCGAGTTCTCCATACGCACAAGATGGCCTGCCCAGCGTGCTTGCGCCTTCATAAGTATTGTGTGGATGCTTATTGATATTACAACAAAGATTAAAACATCGCTTCTTCTTCTTCGTTCGTTCTCAAACTCCAGTAGATTATCAGGTATCTGATAATCTGCGATATATGCGCCTTTCTGTCTGACACATCCGACTTCAGCATGGCTTTGGGTCACTGATCCTAAATGGAATGGGACAGCCAAATCCACCCCATAAATCCTTAGTCGCCTCTTAAGACATGCATGGAAGGTAAACAGTGTTGCTATTCTTTGTTCCCCTTACAGGCCCCGGCAACACACGGGCGAAAACATCGCTAATATACAACATAGACAAAACCACCATCAATATTATAATACAGACTAAACCACCATCAATATTATAATACAGACTAAACCACCATCAATATTATAATACAGACTAAACCACATGTCTATCTATATATTCGCTAAAACCATTTGTTGCCTTTCGGCGTCAGGAGTACAAGAATGTTCTGGAGACGGCCGTTTTGTGTGCTAAGTATATTGTTGATTTTGTCGCTCTTTTATTTCAGTGGTCCATCGTTTTCGCAGTCGACCTTTAGGTCAGCCGTCGCTTTACCTGTGTAGCATAGCTTGCTGTGGTATAGTAAAAAAAACAGTAAAGTAACCCATAGCATTTATTAATGCCGTAGGGGTGTGAGATGTTAGCGATCTCACATTTCCCAGGCTCTGCAAATGAGGGTGGTAGCCATTTCCTCTCCCTCGCAGTCTTTACTTCCCGGATTAATCCGGTACCCATTTAAGGCTGGGTCGACCTGGGAGCCGTTGCGATCTGAAAACATTTCCGCCTCAACTGGGGAATGAACCCAGGACCACTCATATGCGAAGCCAGTGCTGTTATATACTGTCTGATGGTCGTCTGCTGATGTGTGCAAACCATTTCATCTGTTGCCTCTTGATATATTCCAAGATTGGGATGGTGTCGGTTTTTTGTCGAATCCATTATCTAAACCACCACAAATATTATAACACAGACTAAACCACAATCTATATTACACACATATTAAATCACACTCAATATTACAATACAAACTAAACCGCCATGAACATTATAGCAGAAGCTAAAAATCACCATCAACATTACAAGACACTTATACATATACTCACCCGGATCTCCTGGTTCTCATTCTTCCATTCACGTATTCCTTGTCTATGACAAATCGATCATTCTCTGCTTTGCGTACTGGTGGAATGCTTACTGCAAGTAAAGGTTCAAGTAGATCACATTTTACAAATTGGAACTAACAAACACTGGAGTATGTGCTCAATGTAAGAAATGACAAGACCATCTATCTGTCTATCTATCTTAGATCACAGGACATGAGCCCATGGACAGCTGGATCAGCAACCTTCTTCAATGTGACGCCTCTTTTACAGAAGATGTCCTCACTACCACTCCGTAAGTATTTCAGTTCTGTACAAGTTCTCTAGTCTCTTCCAGTGTCATGTTCAGAAGGTCTTCGATATCCTATCTACCCATGTAACGTGTCCTTTACAGAACGTGGTCCTCACTGCCACTCTGTACGGTTCTCGGTTCTTTGCAAGTTCTCCAGTCTCTTCTAGCGTCATGTTCATGTTTTAGTCATAAAAATGTTAACAATAAATCACGTTTGTGGTTTGTCTTTTTCGCTCGTTCTCACGCGTCTATCGCGAATCATGGTTTACAGTTTATTTGGTACATCGCAGCCGGTTAAAATTATAGAGACTTCCAACTTATGACTACCGAGGTCTAGCTTTGACTGATTGGTGCTTTTTATTGGATAACGAAAACACAAACAGCAATCAATAAAAAGTTCGATAAGAAAATGTCAGACCTCAAGGTGATTTGTTGAAAGGTTACGTATCTTTAGTGGGATTTGCCTGTATATACACTTCGGCCAAAGATATCCAGTTTCATAATTTCATTCTGAGAACTTTCCACAAACTGGGGTAGGTAATTTCACTCCCAATCCATGTTAGCATACTTTTTGTGATATGCATGGCATGTCACATATATTTATGTTTAACGTTCATGCCTGGTAATACACGATCGAGTATGTGGTAAATCTTGACGTAGTTCTTTGTTAGATGTAGGATATCACTTATATCACCGAAGATCCAGATTTCGGTCCATTTGTGAAGCCTGTCATCATACCAAAAATAGTGGCCCTATGTGCAGTGCATACCTAACAGGACGATCAACTGTCTCGCTACATAACTCATGCAACATTCGTCATCAAAACCACATCAATTAACTATAGCGACATTCTTCATCAAACCACAAATCAATAGCCTTAGCGGCATCCGTCACCAAATCACGTAACTTAACCACTTCAGCAAACCCTTCGTCAAACGACATAATATAGCAGCCACACTCCTCAAACAACACAAAACGTATCGGATCTATCGACATTTTTCATTAAACCACATAGAAAATATCGGATCTAGTCATATTCTTCATCAAACCACATTTAAAAAGTATCGTATCATATCCTTCATCAAACCACATCCTTCATCAAACCACATCCTTCATCAAACCACATTTAAAAAGTACCGGATCTAGCGACATTATTCATCAATCCACATAAAAAGTATCTGATATAGCGACATTTTTCATCACACCATATTTAAAAAGTATCGGATCTAGTGACATTTTTCATTAAACCACATAAACAGTATCGGATCTAGGGACATCCTTCATCAAACCACACAAAAAGTATCGGATCTAGCCATATTCTTCATCAAACCACATTCTTCATCAAACCACATTTAAAAGGTATCGGATCTAGCGACAGTCTTCTTCAAACCACATAAAAACTATCGGATCTAGCCATATTCTTCATCAAACCACATTTAAAAACTATCGAATCTAGTCATATTCTTCATCAAATCACATTTAAAAACTATCGGATCTAGTCATATTCTTCATCAAAACACATTCTTCATCAAACCACATTCTTCTTCAAACCACATAAAAACTATCGGATCTAGCCATATTCTTCATCAAACCACATTTAAAAACTATCGAATCTAGTCATATTCTTCATCAAATCACATTTAAAAACTATCGGATCTAGCCATATTCTTCATCAAACCACATTTAAAAACTATCGAATCTAGTCATATTCTTCATCAAATCACATTTAAAAACTATCGGATCTAGCCATATTCTTCATCAAACCACATTTAAAAACTATCGAATCTAGTCATATTCTTCATCAAATCACATTTAAAAACTATCGGATCTAGCCATATTCTTCATCAAACCACATTTAAAAACTATCGAATCTAGTCATATTCTTCATCAAATCACATTTAAAAACTATCGGATCTAGCCATATTCTTCATCAAACCACATTTAAAAACTATCGAATCTAGTCATATTCTTCATCAAATCACATTTAAAAACTATCGGATCTAGTCACATTCTTCATCAAAACACATTCTTCATCAAACCACATTCTTCTTCAAACCACATAAAAACTATCGGATCTAGCCATATTCTTCATCAAACCACATTTAAAAACTATCGAATCTAGTCATATTCTTCATCAAATCACATTTAAAAACTATCGGATCTAGCCATATTCTTCATCAAAACACATTCTTCATCAAACCACATTTAAAAACTATCGGATCTAGCCACATTCTTCATCAAACCACATTCTTCATCAAACCACATTTAAAAACTATCGGATCTAGCCATATTCTTCATCAAACCACATTTAAAAACTATCGAATCTAGTCATATTCTTCATCAAATCACATTTAAAAACTATCGGATCTAGCCATATTCTTCATCAAACCACATTCTTCATCAAACCACATTTAAAAACTATCGGATCTAGCCACATTCTTCATCAAACCACATTCTTCATCAAACCACATTTAAAAACTATCGGATCTAGCCATATTCTTCATCAAACCACATTTAAAAACTATCGAATCTAGTCATATTCTTCATCAAATCACATTTAAAAACTATCGGATCTAGCCATATTCTTCATCAAACCACATTCTTCATCAAACCACATTTAAAAACTATCGGATCTAGCCACATTCTTCATTAAACCACATTCTTCATCAAACCACATTTAAAAAATATCGGATCTAGCCATATTCTTCATCAAACCACATTTAAAAACTATCGAATCTAGTCATATTCTTCATCAAATCACATTTAAAAAGTATCGAATCTATCGACATTTTTCATCAAACCACATAAAAAATATTGGATCTAGAGGCATTCTTTATCAATCCTTATTTTTATCGACTCTTGCGACATCATTGAACAAACCACAATATTCAACAACTTTAGCGACATCACTCTTGAAACCAAATAAAGACGTAACACTAGCGACATTACAATAACATACCCCCACCTAACGACACATATTCACAAACATTATGCACATCAACATTATGTATCTAATTTATTCTGTCATTGTTAACTCCATGCTAACTCCATCTGTCCGTTTTAATACATTCTGAAGCTTTTTCAGGCACACATAACATGCGCTGAAACCGTTCATTTTTAAACAACATTCGATTGGTTCGTTAATCTGCCTGTTATATTTTTAATGCTTAATGTTATAATCATGTTATTACGGGTTTCTTCCAGTTGTGTATTTCCGTTTCGGCCACAAGGGGCATCTGTGACACACACACACACATAAATAACATGGAAACATCTGCTTCAAACGTGCCTACAATATGGGGGGGGGGATATACATGATGTGGTCCAAACAGCCTCGTTAGACAGGCAACAAAAATAGTGATGTATTGATTAGAAACGATCAAAATAGTGCATGAGACATTCTCATAAGCATTTAATTCTTTCAGGAATTATCAGCAGACACGATTGGATATATGCCGTGCTCATCGATATGACAGACCTGTATACTGTCAGGCAACTAGTGCTATGTCCATGCTTTTCATTGTTCAGTTATTTATACTTTGTTTTGCCAGCCAATAAAAAGTCCAGAAATAGTCGGATTGATATAATAATTATTATTAATAATAATAATAATAATAATAATAATAATAATAATAATAATAATAATAATAATAATAATAATAATAATAATAATAATAATAACGAAACTCATAACCGGTCAGGGTTGTAGTGTTCTCACAGTGAAATATTTGATGCAGAAAGATCTCCACGCATCTCTATTCTCTACCGGAGTATTGAAACCTCACACCCGGTCCAGCCCTTGATGTATACTAGCGATCTCTTCTTCACCGGCATTGTGCAGTGACGTAAAATGGATTAGTATTCCGGCCTGTTAAACCGGAGGTACGTCTATCTGCTGAAGATCATATGGCGTGGAGATAATATGGAGATGTTTAGAGTGTCCTACACCACTCATACACTTGGATTGACAGACATATATCACCATACTGCACTTTCATGGATTCATTTCTACAGATGTCACCAATGGGCAAAAAAAAAACAACAGATGCCAGAATGATTGATCTCTTCGCTGCATGTAACTAGTGGGGCGACCATCTTTAAAATACCACTATGACGTCACGCTGGTCGACTGCACCAAAATATAAAGCGCAGGACTCAATACATCCTCAACAACAATATTGACAGGTTATAAGATAATGTCCTGAATATTCTAATTTCTATACTTTTAAGGCTTTCATTCGAAGCATACTTGTGTGTTTATGTGTGCAGTCACATCCCGTTATAACAACTGCGTACGGATAGATGGAATGTATATATATATATATATATATATATATATTTCTGTATGTAATAACAGAACTTCGCTATATACGGTACACACAATAGAGTATAAATATAATTGTGGATTTAGAAAAGTGTTGCTAATTATAGAAATGTGTTATAAAACAATGCACTATATAGGAATTCCAGTGTATATAAGCTGTCATAGAAAAAAAATTGGAAGCAAGTGGGATTTGAACCAGACTCGGTCAGCTGGTACCTATTCGCCTTGAAACTTGAGTTCACTAGTTTTGCAATATTAAATGTGGGCTCGAGTTAAAAGACGAAAAGGTACCAGCTGAACGGATCTGGTTCAAATCCCGTGTACTGCCTATCAACTTTTTTCTATAATAACAAATTGTCGACGTTTCTATATTGAAGTGGAATCCCATTATAACAACTTGGTTTAAAATATGTATGTAATAACAGAAAATCGCTATATATAGTTCAAACAATATATAATATAATAACCGTATTATGTCAGTCTGCCCGGAACGCTCTATAAATAGAGCATTTATGTCACGGAATTTCCTGCGACACACAATCAACCTGATTTTTCAAAGTTTTTCAAAGAAGACAATTTTTTTGTAAACAAATGTTCACAATGGTAGCAAAAATTATGGATTGTTAAGGTCGAGGTCCATATGTTTTAAATGTTTATGGACCAAACTTATCACGGAACTTCACATATACAACCGCCATACAACAATGTTCCACAATTCGCACAGTTGTATGTTTTGAACAGTACTCAAGCAATAGATGGTTCGACAAGCACACGCAGTAAGTGCTACATGCGAAAGAGAAATTCCTGATGAAATCTATCGATATTTTAGTCAACACAATAGGCTAACACAGTCGTATCAGTTAATGCGTAATATGAAACAAGAGAGATTCAGAACGCTGCTCAAACTTGAAGAAAAATCCCAATAGTAAACATGGTCTTCCAGCGCGATCGTCAATCTGATCAACGTCGCTATAATAAACTAGTATACAAAAGCCGTGTTCTGTCATTATATCTATCCGGAACGCTCTATAAATAGCGCATTTACTTACGGAATTCCGTACGACATCCAATCAAAACGATTGGTGTCGAGACGGAATTTACCCACGCACGACTCAAAGCAGACGTCATTATTGTATACAAATGTTATTTTGAAGTACGATCATCAATCCGTCAACGTCGCTATAATGAACCAACATCAATGGTTTTCGTTAACGAAGATGGCGAATTACCCTTTCCTTTCACCGTGATATTCGCATTTTTTATTCATAAAATATTGGTTATGGACTGTATTCGATGAATTGGTTATGGACTTATGATGTCATACTTGTGAGGCAGATCACGGTAAACAACCGAATATATTTCGTCCCGACGGATCCCGACATGATCCGAACGAATCTAGTATAGAATAAATATAACGGGGTTTTGAAAAGCGGTGTTATATGACGGGACATTTGTTATAAAAGGATGCGCTACAGACCGATTCCACTGACCTATTCATATACGTTGTCTGCACGACATATACAGGTAACTTTTTCCAGTTTTACGTCTTGTCATAAATGTGAATGCCAGGGTCGCAATACACAGATATCGCAGCCTCCCAGTAACCTACGGCATAAAGCAACAAATACACATATTAGGGCGAAGAAGACACACAACTAAACTTCCATATTCATCAAGATGTCTTGAGCACCGCATGAGACACACGACTAATAGAGGCGCATTAGGTTGAGATACATTCGGATTGAATACTGCGGGATGGCACAACTCAAGCTAATTATTGTCAAATATCACGCTAATGCATCATGACGGTGATGCCCGTGATTATTTATGTTTTTCTTCCATAATTCTCCACAATCATTTACTCTTTTTATACTGAACATCAATATTCTCTCTGTCCGCTCTTTTTGACATCTCATTTGCAAGGGCATTCTGGGTTGTATTACTCATTGATATCTATCTACCTCTCATCAAACGTGGCATACCCATGTATTATGATATAACAACAAAGTTCATATCTACTTATCAAACATGGCATGCCCGTATGATATAACAACAAAGTTCATATCTACTTATCAAACATGGCATGCCCGTATGATATAACAACAAAGTTCATATCTACTTATCAAACATGGCATACCCATGCATTATGATATAACAACTGAGTTTCCATCACTCTTTGAGTACACCATTTTCAATATAAGACGTACTGTCTAATGCAAGATCCAGCCATTTCAAATGACATCTTACATTTTCCCCTTGATTTTAATTGGTTGTTACAAAAAGTATAATCAGTGGCAATGAAAATCACACGAATAGTCAGTCATATGAGTAATTAAGATATCTTGAAAGGTGACTCTTAGCAACAAAAGTCCTACGAGCAGATTCAAAACAAGCCTTCATAGGTGACGATTTTGATTATTGTTGTGATTTTCATTGGACACTATTTATATACATTGAGCGTCCTGCAAACACCGACCAACGAAATTCACGAAAATAATAAAAAGGCTTTAAATAGACGTAAAAAGCAGTGTTTTGATTCTGGTGGTTAATCTTCTAGCGAAGAAAATCATGTTTGAGATAATTGGTCTTATATAGCCGGCTGTAATACCTGATGCTTATCGAGTGAAAAAAAGTGTTGTGCCAGTGTTTTTCATTTACTAACCTATGAGCGTATTATCATCACGCCCACCGCCTTAATTTCCTTAGAAGATCTGATAGGCAGGGTCGACCTAGGAGCCGTTAGTGAATTTTACAATATTTCCAGTAGAACTGGGAATTTAACATTGGATCACCCGGTTAGGAAGCCAATAATTTAACCACTGAGATACCACGGCCCCAACATCTAGGTAGTGATAAGAAAATAGCTCCTGTGGCAATATGCGGCTGGACTTCTTCTTCTGTATTCGTTCTCAAACTCCTGCAGATTAGCAGGATGTATTCGGCGAACGGAATGCGTTGTGTCATGGTTTACAGCATTGCTGCGATTTATGCGCATTTCGGCCTGACACATCCGACTTCAGCATGTCTTTGTGTCACTGACCCTATATGGGATGGGACAGCCAACTCCATCCCATAACCTCTTTAGTCGCCTTTTACGACATGCGTGGAAAGTAAACAGTGTTGCTGTTTTTTGCTCCCCTTTCGGGCCCCGGCAACACACAGGCGGTGGCTGGATTTCTAATGTAGAGCGCAAAGACTAGGGCCGCATTTCCCTTTTTAGAACCTATTTTTGGCATAGTAAAAGACATGACATCTTGTTGCAGATTTTACTTGAGTGTAGAGCATGGGGAAGGCAGGCAAGATTAGGCAGAATTGCAAGTGGGAGGGAAACATCACGAAATGGACAAATTAGTCTAGTAGAATGCACCACCAAAGCAATCGATAATCTGACACTGTAGTAAATCTGTATAACGATATTATTTTCGTAAACAAAAACAAAATCGACCGGCTTTACATGAACGCACAAACTATTACTATCAGACTTTTGGGTACGGTTATGACAAAATACGGATAACAGTATACAAGACAAGAGTTTTAACCGTAAGGCTTTTTTTGCAGGAAAATAATAGACAAACAGTGAACAAACAGTAAATATAAAGGCACTAGCACACATGTATTAGACGGCAAATATTTATCAAATGAGACATCCAAGGAAGCAATGATGTACGTGTTCACAAGAATTGTCAAAGAGATGCAAATTAAAAATATATGGAATAAAAACAAATTGAAACCGCTGTGCGTGGAAACAACATGAACGAAAACACAACGAAGGCCCACGCCACACAACTTTAAATAAATGAATGATCTGTATTAAGATCCAAATGGCGTAAGGTTATCAAACTGAAATATATAGAGATTTTCAAAGGTGTACCCAGCGTCATCCTCAGTGGTGCACGATTGTATTGCAGTGACCTGAATGTCACGAGAAACACCATAATCAGCGCTATTGAAATACATAGCCACAGAAGTAAACTTTCTGTGGCTTATGGCATGGAGCTGTTGACAGAAACGGTCGCATAGTTTTATGCCAGTTTCACAAGATGATACATGACAAACATGTATGTAATATTACATAACTAACAGACAGTGTGTAATATTAAATAACTGACAGACAGTGTGTAATATTAAATACCTGGCATAACTATATATCGCTTGCATATTTATATATAATTAATCAATGAATTTTATGCCTTCACTAGTTTAGACCACGGACAAGTTTTCTCCATTTAACTCCATCTTTCGATCTCTCATTCTCTCAACATATGTCAATCTCCTGTCTATACTCATCGATATCTGTGCAAGATCTATTTAAACCCAAGCCAAGAATACCGCCACTTTCAGGGACCCACCATCAACTCACGGATTAAGGAAACGCCTGCGCACGATGTTAAGTTTGCTTTAATGATGTATTTCTGTAACTCGATAAAACAAGGCAGGAATCTAGTTCAATATCAGGTCCAGGGGAAACAAGACAAATCCTCAACACTGGAACATTCTATTCTTGCCTAGTCAGTGGATATATCGAGCAACCTAAGTGCCGTATTTGCGTGGGTATGCCGTGGGATCCAAGTACAACTTACTTAAATCGTTCAGTTGTTTCACATATACATAAACAGGCACGTACGTATGCACACGCTATATATACATATATATATACAGGGCCTTTCTTAGGCCTATGCGGCCGCAGTGGGCCCCGCACTTCATAGGCCCATAAATTCATATTAGAATTTATTTTATTATCCTCTTCTCTACCCAGACTGGGCCCCGCGCAATCAGTTTCGCATTGGGCCCCCCAATTGTTAGGGCAGGTCCTGTGTGTATATATATATATATATATATATATATATATATCTGTCCCCATGTGAATGATGGTTGATATTATTTACACTTGCCGTTAAGTGTAGGGATGGGAGCTTAAACTGTCGTTCCAATGTTAGATGTGTTGCCGTGATTGCATTTAGTCCATGTGTGTTCAATGCTATTTTGATGTTTTGTATCCACTGCTGTCTTTGTCTACCTTTGGCTTTACGACCGCATATTCTTTTGTTATATGCTCTTATTGGTACTTGGTTTGAGTTAGAAGCACGGTTGATATTTATCGAACTCATGGATATGATATTACAACAACCAAAACACATTGTTCCTTGTGGACAACTTACGTTTTCTTTCTTTTCGCGTTATATCCCTTTATGTCGTGCAGCGTAAGGGGTTGGAGAGTTCTCTGGAGACGGTCTTTTTGTGTGCTTCATATATTTTGTATGATCAGAACAAGCGTATTTCCAGTGGCAATATACGGTTGTGAGGAATGGACATTAAATAAAGCAATAGCAAAGAGAATCGTTGTCTTTCGTAATGAGATGCTGCAGAAGAATTGTACGCATACCATGGAGAGCTAAAAAGACAAATCAAGAAGTAGTAAGATCAATTAACGTAGAAGAGGACTGGCATCCTTAACAACATCCATACAACAAACAAGAAAGCTGTGTGTTTTTGTTGTTGTTGTTTTTTGGTCATATAAGGAGACATAACAGCATGGAAAGATTAATACATGAAGGCAGAGTTAACGGCAACACGGTAAGGGGGCGCCCAAGACGATGATGGTGCAGTGATATATCAGATTACTTAAATATGTCTGTAGCTGCAGGAGGTCAACTCGTCCAGAATCGCGGAGTTTTCTGAGAATCTATAAGGAAGACCACGTTCTGGAAAGAATGTCACATGATGATGATGATAGTGACTTTGTAATAAGTGGGTATGGATGCATGTTTAATCAAGCATTATGAATCTTACAAGCTCTGTGGTAGAATCTTACAAAGGTTTTGGTAGAATCTTACAAACTTTTTGGTAGAATCTTACAAAATCTTTGGTAGAATGTTACAAACACTTTGGAAGAATGTTACAAACTCTGTGGTACAATGTTACAAACTCTTTTGTAGAATGTTACAAACTTTTTGGTAGAATGTTACAAACTTTTGGTAGAATCTTACAAACTTTGTGGTAGAATCTTACACACTCTTTGGTACAGCCGGCTATGAACGCGTGAAATAACGACGATTGTCAAATGACAGTCAAATGCAATTCTAAACAAAACGTGTATATTTTAGATCCTATATCTTTAACCACAACAGAGATGTGGTTCTATAGAAGAATGCTGAGAATACCATGGACTGCCAGAAAAACTAATGTAGAGGTGTTGAAAGAGTCAAATACGAAACGGACTTTAATCAACAATATAAGAAAAAGGAAATCTTTTTTTTGGCCACTTCATGAGACAGTCAGGTTTAGAGAACATAGCAACACCAGGCAAAATTGAAAGCAACAGAGACAGAAGGTGACAACGTGAGAATATATTAGACAGTCTGACAACCTGGCACGGCAAAGAAACAACAACGACTTTGATAAATACTGCTGGAGACAGTGAGCTGTGAGGAACCATGATCGCCTAAGCCAGTCGGCATGGCACCTGATGATGATACTATTTATAAAACATCCGCAATCTTCATGCCCAGATCTGGCCATAAATTATTGGGTTACCATACCGCATATGAAGAACCTGATGTGCGCTGTTTGTGACATTGATCAAATGCACGGTGACATTAAATGTACACTACTGTACTTTGACAGACTCTGTAACATCTTATTCATTGACGGCTTTATCTGTAGTTGCATTCTCCAATTTAACCATCTTTATTTTTTCCCTAAAATTGAACAATTTATATCTTTCCGTGTATGGCAGTGAAGTATGGATATAAATACAATCGCTAGATAAACGATACAATCACTAGACCATAGAATACAATCACTAGATGATAGAATACAATCACAAGCTGAAACGATACAATAAATAGACGATAGGATACAATCAATATATGATAGGATACAATCACAAGATGACAGGATACAATCACCAAACCATAGGATACAATCACTAGACGATATGATACACTCACCAGGCCGTAAGATACGATCACTAAAAGATAGGATATAATCACTAGACATTAGGATACAATCAATAGACGATAGGATACAATCACACGATGAAAGGATACAATCACTAGACGATATCATACAATCACGAGACGATAAGAGACAATCACTAGACGATATGATACAATTACTAGACGATACGATACAATCAATAGACAATATGATACAATAACAAGATGAAACAATAAATTCACTAGACGTTAGGTTACAATCACAAAATGAAACGATACAATTACTAGACGATATGATACAATCACCAGGTGGTAAGACACAATTACTAGACGATATGATACAATCACCAGGTGGTAAGACACAATTACTAGACGATATGATACAATCACCAGGTGGTAAGACACAATTACTAGACGATATGATACAATCACCAGGTGGTAAGACACAATTACTAGAAGATATGATACAATCACCAGGTGGTAAGACACAATTACTAGACGATATGATATAATCACCAGGTGGTAAGACACAATTACTAGACGATATGATACAATCACCAGGTGGTAAGACACAATTACTAGACGATATGATACAATCACCAGGTGGTAAGACACAATTACTAGACGATAGGATACAATCACTAGACGATAGGATACAAGCACTAGATAATAAGAGACAATCACTAGACGATAGGATACAATCAAAAAGACGATATGGTACAATCACAAGATGAAACAATACAATCACCAGACGATAGGATACAATCATAAGATGAAACGATACAATTACTAGACGATGTGATACAATCACAAGATGATATGATACAACCACCAGGCGGTAGGATACAATAACTAGACGATAGAATACAGTCACAAGATGAAACGATGCGGTACGAGATAAATGGATACAATCATCAGATGAAAGGATGCAGTCACGATATAAATGGATACAATCATCAAATGAAAGGATGCAGTCACGAGATAAATGGATACAATCATCAGATGAAAGGATGCAGTCACGAGATAAATGGATACAATCATCAGATGAAAGGATGCAGTCACGAGATAAATGGATACAATCATCATATGAAAGGATGCAGTCACGAGATAAATGGATACAATCATCAGATGAAAGGATGCATTCACGAGATAAATGGATACAATCATCATATGAAAGGATGCAGTCACGAGATAAATGGATACAATCATCAGATGAAAGGATGCATTCACGAGATAAATGGATACAATCATCATATGAAAGGATGCATTCACGAGATAAATGGATGTCACTATCTGCAAACGCCTTATCGCTCTGCTGATAGCAGGAAAGCACACACGAGGAACCTCAATACAATGAAACCGATCATATATATCATTTGATCACTTCTCGATTCCTTGCCCATGATTAGTATTCATGTGAAAAGATACGATGCCTTTAGGGTAGCATATAACTATTTGAAGCACCTTTACAAAAGAACGCAATGGTTCAAATGGGACCGTGTTTCCTTGTACATACTGTGGAAGACTCGTGTGGCCCACGATTGGTCTTATTAGTTATATTCATCAGGGCTGTGAATCGTAATTATATAATAGCTCAACAATAATACTATCATCTGGAAAGACGGAAAGTTGCCTACTATAAAATGTATCATAAATACATAAAATCCGTGTTTCAATAACTAATGCATTACCAAGAGTAACAAACAGAAAAAAAAACACAAATAAATAACATAGGACCAAAAAACACATCTCTCAACAGCTTCCAAATACTTAATCATGCCCGCGCATTCATGAAACCAATAGCGTTTGTTAGATTCAATGATATGAAAAAATAAGATCAAAGAGGCAGGAAACAAGGGAACGTTCTTTAAATTACACCTTTCCTGCCTTCTACCAGACTTTCTTAACGTCCTTGTTACTTTTATTTACCTGTGAATTCAGGTGTGATTGTTCAGGTATGATGTAATCCCAACATCAGAGACAAGAAACTAACGAAAACGTGCAGATAGTTACGATCATAATTCGAAATGAAGCTATGGCGCGTTGATTCATCTCCTAAGGTATACCGTGTGAATATCTTTTTTTTTTAAATTGGTATCATATCATATTCACCACCGAAGACGGATGTGTCGAGCCATTGGCGCAAATAAAATGATCACACAGCGCATTTCCATTCTCTGGACTACATACTGCTGGAAATCTAATAGGACCATGATCCTGCTACAAGAGAGATCCAGCGGGAGAATGAACGCTGAAGAAGAAATATCCTATTCAGGATGTAGTCACCATCCCATAATTTTTTGGATGTAGTGTATGTCGAGGCAATATAACTACGTTTAGTAGTTTGTCATTGCTTTCTGAACGGTTCAGATGCACAATTATCTCTGGCGGAATTCGACTGGGGTACCTTGGTCGTCACAGGCGAGCTCTGTGCAACGCAGGCACAGAGACGGACTGAATCATGGTATTGTTTTAACTAGTATATTTCATAAGTAACATTGAGGGGTTATAGAGAAAAAAAAACAGAATGTAATAGACGGTATTACACTTGAAACGGGGTAATTAATTGTTGGTAATCATTGGAAACACACATGGGAACGGCACTATTTAAGTTCACATGACAGATAAAAAATGTCATAGACAGGATTTTGTACCAAGTCCGTTCAGGTGGCACCTTTTCGTCTCGGAACTTGAGACTCAATACGCATGCGAAAAGGTGCAACGTGAACGGACCTGGTATACTGTCGTCAAATTTATTGTTGAATAACAATAAAACTGAAAACAGATGACAATTGACAGAATTTCTTAATACAAGTGAAATGTGAAACTTCGTTGGGACTACATCTTCGTTCCTTATCACAATCCAGAAGGTTAGCAGGACATCAATGATTATCTGAACCGACGGCGGTATATGGGTATCCCCATAGGAGTTCAGTTTCTTTCTGCAGATGTCGAAGTATACTGATAGTTCCCGTGGCTTGTCGATTGCATATTTTCCTACTCCTAACTGTTAATCATCACTTCCACTATCTCCTCACGCATTTTCAAACTCCCTTAATCTCTTAATAACAGTCTCGGCCGGATCCATAGACAAAGCAATCTCCTGTTCCGCCATGCTAATGGGAACATGAACTTGACTGTCAGTATTTTGGAAATTGGACAAAAGGCAGGCCACAAGCGACCCCCTCCCCAATCTTAGAAGTTTTTCAGAAAAAAATGAAAACCACACCAAAACACACGAATGACCTGTGTGTTATGTAAATCCCTTGCCACTGAGATACGGCCCTGGTCCCATCCACAATGGTGTGCTTGTCTAACAGACGCGTACATACTGAATCTACAATGTCCTTTCTGACCATCAGATCAGTAGGTCTTATATTGTTGATGGTCATGAACGTGGTCATGCCAGCCGCCTTTAATTTCTCAGATAATCTAGTAACAATTTCATGAAAAGCCTGGGACACCCTGAGGCTGTTACTGCAAGCAGAGGTGATTTAAGGGATTTCTGTGGTATCATAGTTACGCCATCTGTTTTGTGATCATGAGATCAGGTGGAGGGGGTTCGAGACCGGACTGGGAAGTCCGGTTCACAGATCCTTTTTTTCTGAGATCGGTTCCGAAACTATCGCTTGAAGCTATGGGTTGAAATAACAGCTTGAAGCTATGGGTTGAAATAACAGCTTGAAGCTATGGGTTGAAATAACAGCTTGAAGCTATGGGTTGAAATAACAGCTTGAAGCTATGGGTTGAAATAACAGCTTGAAGCTATGGGTTGAAATAACAGCTTGAAGCTATGGGTTGAAATAACAGCTTGAAGCTATGGGTTGAAATAACAGCTTGAAGCTATGTGTTGAAAATACAGCTTACAGATATGGGTTGAAACTACAGCTTGCAGCTACGGGTTGAAAATACAGCTTGAAGCTATGTTTTGAAACTACAGCTTGAAGCTATGGGTTGTGTGATAGAAGTGGTACTTCCAGCAGACTGTCGGATGTTTTACTGAGAGGAGTGGGTATATGAGAAATCAAATTGCCATGAAGTCTATCCTTTACTCCTTTTGAGTGTTCTAGCTCAGCTGGAAATCTATTCTGAATTCCTAGGCTAGGACACATGTGCACTAACCGCTCAGTTAAATTGGTTCCGTAGTCCATTTGTATTGCCATGTTTCTGTGATCAAGCTCAAACTCCTGCTGGATATGAGGATGTAATGCGTAGAACAGATGCTTTGTGTCATGGCTTACTGCTTGACTACGATAGCTGCGCCTTCAAATATAGAGTATAGGGCAGAGATTCTCCAGTTTCAGCGATGTGATGCTACTGTGTGTTAGTTAGTCGTTGGATCATCGTCACTGCACTCCGTAAATTATCATAGGTGCTCAGATCTCTCCTTGAGTGTATCAGCCATTACATGTTGACTGACGGTCCCAGTACGGGTTTGATTGACCATCATTCTTCCTCGCCCACGAAACCGCTCCTTTCTAGCGACACCAAATTTCAAACCAAGCTCCCTTATTCGTCACGGAACAAGAGTCATCGTCAGTTATACTTTTATTTGTTCGTACGTTTTCCCGTAGGGCGTTAAAAATGTCTGCCCGATCCATCGCTCCGCCAACAGCTGTAGTAGCCGCGTGGACAGCCAAACTATCTGCTCTTTCATTACCCCGAACTCCTGCATGTCCTGGCACAAAAATAAAAGTCACTTTACGCACACCTGAATTTTTCACCACACCCAGCCACTGTTCCAGAATATACCCCGTCTACACTTTCACAATGCTCCCATCGAGTCACTGAATATGCAGGTGTGTGTAGCAGTCTGCGAGCACACTCATTTCAAAGCTTTGGTTACTGCCAAAACCTCCATTGTCATGCTGCTTTGTCATTACTGTGAGTAATCTTTACATGTTGTTGAGACTCATGGTCATACCCTCTTTAATGGTTGTTCTGCGAAGTGTTTTTCTTGGTCTTCCTCTTTTTCTCTTGTCACCCGGTACACATTTCAATGCCTGTAGTGGCAGTTCTTCGTTCATTCTAAAAAACATATCCCATATAAGTCCATCTTTGTTCTTTGATCTGGGACATCTAAAATCAGCATGTCGTTTGGGTCACCTTGATCTATGGTGTGAGACAGTCAATACCAACCTTAAACCTCCTTAGCAGTTTCTTACATGATAGGTCACAGTGTTGCCATTCTTTTCTCCCCTCTCCTGCCCTGGCAATACAACTGCGAAATTGTCAGTTATATTAGTTGTCAGTACAAATGCCATCTATTCCACAACGTACACATCTCTAGCTCTCTTAAATTTATTGTATTCTTTCTTCGGACTATAGGTTTTCCTCGCGTACTTAGTGATTGACCAATCATTCCGTCTCCCTGGGGATTCCTTACAAAGATTATTGTGTGATACTGGTCTGGAAAAATCCATTATAAAATATTAAAACAAGATGATATTATGTTACGAAAGAAACTACATGTTTATGGGGTTTTTTTAAAAAGCATCAACTGTGTTTCCATATGGAAAGTAAATATAGGGAACACAATATACAAATTGTTAAATAACAATTTTACGTGAAACAATACACAGAATCGATGTTTCGACCAAGAAGGTCTTTATCAAGATATGGACAGACAAACGTAGAATATGAAAGACCCCATTGCCATCGTTCTTGCCTCCTGTAGTATTTTCGTTGCATTCTTAACCTTCCAGCTCTCACATGGCTAAGAATAGTTTCTGCTTGACTTAGTAGTTCTTAATCTGTGTTTGTCTAAAGACCTTTTTTTAAAAAAAAAACACGTCAATTCTCATTCTTTGTATTGTTGCAAGTAAAACTACTATTAAACAATTTGTATTATTATGATTATTATTTTTTTTTTGGTTGCTATATTTCCTTACGTATTGGTGCACAATTTTACTGCATTCTTCCACTTACTCCATTTATGTTTCTATATCTGGTCATCTGTTATAAATATTGGTCATGAACTTTTGCAGCCTGCAATATATTATATAAAGACCTCTTTCGTGTTCGTACTTTCATTTCTATTATTACGCAGTTACTCCCCATGCTCATGCCCTGGTAGGTTTATCCAATCACTGCAGACCACGGAATAAACTAAACTCCTAATTATGAGAACCAAGCCCTTCATCAATTATGCAGTCTTCTGGACTTATTGGATATCATGCTTCAAAATTGACGTTATTTGACTTTGTATTTTTGTGCTACGCCAGCTGAGAGAAAAGACGCTTGAATACGGCCGACAATCGGCCAAGAACAGGAATTGTGAGAGAAATGTTGTGTTTATTGGAGGACTATGGAATATATGGACAATAACTGGACAACATAAGAGCTTTTTATAAAAACTTCCACAGCATAATCACAACTACTTAGGGCACAACATACCCTTTTGAAATAAAAACAGGCGCCAGACAAGGCTGCGCACGATCACCACTTCTGTTCGTAATATACATGAACAGGATGACTACAGAAGAAGATGCAAGAAAGGAATCCCAGACTGCAGAGAAACCAGATGAAGAAGATGCAAGAAAGTAATCCCAGACTACAGAGAAACCAGATGAAGAAGATGCAATAAAAGAATCTCAGACTGCCGAGAAACCAGATGAAGAAGATGCAAGAAAAGAATCCCAGACTGCAGAGAAACAAGATGAAGAAGATGCAAGAAAGTAATCCCAGACTACAGAGAAACCAGATGAAGAAGATGCAATAAAAGAATCCCAGACTGCAGAGAAACCAGATGAAGAAGATGCAAGAAAGTAATCCCAGACTACAGAGAAACCTGATGAAGAAGATGCAATAAAAGAATCCCAGACTGCAGAGAAACCAGATGAAGAAGATGCAAGAAAAGAATCCCAGACTGCAGAGAAACCTGATGAAGAAGATGCAATAAAAGAATCCCAGACTGCAGAGAAACCAGATGAAGAAGATGCAAGAAAGTAATCCCAGACTACAGAGAAACCAGATGAAGAAGATGCAAGAAAAGAATCCCACAATTCAGAGAAACCAGATGAAGAAGATGCAATAAAAGAATCCCAGAC
Organism: Meghimatium bilineatum; assembly: GCA_034231615.1. Lineage (NCBI taxonomy): Eukaryota > Metazoa > Mollusca > Gastropoda > Stylommatophora > Philomycidae > Meghimatium > Meghimatium bilineatum. Next base: position 42,559,778 of record CM067317.1, on the reverse strand, counting down.
CGCAGAGAAACCAGATGAAGAACACAAGATTACTAAAAGAACTGTTATTTGCAAATTATCAAAGATTAATATAAATTTCTGAACAAGAATTACAGCTGCACACAAAACTGCTCCATACAACCTGCGAAGAATACAACATGAAACTACACACATCTAAAACAGAGACTATGAGGATAGGCAGAACACCTGACAAGTTAAATGCACTTATCAATGAAACACAACTAAATCTGATCTCAGAGTTCAAATATTTAGGAATCGTCTTTACAGGTGATGACAAACTCGATAGAGAGATCGAAACAAGATGTCAGAGAGCCAATTATGTGACATACCAACTGTCGCCAATACTCAAAACACACATAAATCTGCATGGCTATAAATCGACAATTGATCAACAATATTTGTATACCAACTCTATGTTACAAATGTCAATCATGACAAAAACTTGACAAAACCACTAGCGAAATGGGTCGGCTTCCAGACTATATGTGATGAGCATGATTGTGAAAGTTCAGGCGGGATACATTTGGGAACACTTGCTGGATGCAGTGAAGAATTCCTGTATGCGTAAAGTGACTTTCGTTATTGTGCCGAGACATGCGGGAGTCCGGGGTAATGAGAAAGCAGATAGGTTGGCCGCACACGCTGCTACTACGGCTGTTGGTGGAGCGATGGATCGAGCAGACATTTTGAACGCCATATGGAAAAAAAACGCACGAGCTTATGAATACAAGTGACGATGAATCTTGTTCCATGACTAGAATAAACGAATTTGGTTTGAAATTTGGTGTCGCTAGAAAGGATCGGTTTCGTGTCAAGAAAAAATGATGCCAGAGAAAAGAAGATATCAGGAAAGAAATACAGACATGATAATATAGTGAGGTTATAGTCTTTGTCAAGACTACATCGAAAAACAGCAAACCAGGTTGTTAGGCAACATCATGAGAATGGAACCAATTTAACCAACCGGTCGTGCATACTATACAAGAAGATCGGGCTACAAGAAACGAAGGAGACCAAGAACTAGATAGGTGGAGACAATCAAATAAACCTTAAAGAGACGAGGGCTGATCTTGGACAATGCGATACAAATGGCCAAAGACAGAAAACTCCAACTCCCCCACGACGCGTAACGGCACAATGTGTAAATGACAATAGAATGAAATGAATAAGGACGGAAACGGTTGATGAACGAGCTACCATCTTCGTCTGAACAGATATACAGTGATAAGAAAACAACAAATAATACTGGAAGAAAAATTAATTTAAAAAACATATGAAGAAATAAACACATACACAGTCAATGTAACAGCCTGGCGTTTTTCACCATAATTAATTTGATATGTGTGATAGTATGCCCCCATACATGATCATTGGATCTTCTGTGGTTTATTTGTAATTAGATATCGCCATCCCGTCGAAGACGGATGTGTCGGGCCATTGGCGCAAATAAAACGGCGACACAACGCATTTAAATTCTCTGGACTACATCCTGCTAGACATCTAGTAGGACATGCGTCTTGCTACAAGGGAGATCAAGCAGGAGTTTGAGAATGAACGATGAAGAAGAAGATATCGCCATGCATTGTAGATTGTATTTCTTATAGCAGAATAACTGTACCATCGTTTGGAAAGACATAAATCTGGCAGAACAGTATAATAGTTTAAAATATTGAGCTGTTAACTTTGTGCTCAAAGGCCTTTGTGCTCAAAAGCGCGCCAGTTCGAAACCCGCTAGCGACGTTTTCTTTATGAAGTGGATTTTTTTCAGATATCAGGGATCATCGCTTAAAGCTACAGAGTTACGTGCTATGAATGGTACTTTTAGCAGGTGGAGTGCGCATTTTTTCCAGAGCACACACGGAGCTCATACGAGTTCATGGTAACCCGAGTACAATGAAGACAATCCTCTAAACTTTAAGAGCCTTAAAGCTAAAAAAAAATGACCTATGTTCAAAGCCTAAACGTGATATTTCTACAAGCCACTCAGCAGAAAATGTGTGTGTATTGTACATGCTAACAAACAATACTCCAACGATCTAGACGACTGACAAGTGCTCTTCCCCCAAACAATGGCATTCTAAATGTTCTGTTTGTTTACAAAACCGTGTCTGTTCAATATCTAACCAGATAATGGCCCAGGTATCTAGCTCAGCACGTATTCTATTGTCGAACCAAACTGAGAAAAGTCTGCATCATAAACTAGTAATCAAATGCTGCATTTTCTGAAAGAACAGAGTTCCCCCCTGTCTCAGATATTTAAATGGTATTTAGATCAACTTTCAGAATTATAAATATGACATAATATGTACCGAATGTGCGTTCATGATATCAGAGTATTTCTGGTTGTGATTTCAATCTAGACAGATGTAATGTCTATATTGTGAAATGAATATAATCGGTGCTGTTCTCGTTCTATACATGCTCTTATTAGCCTATATTTTGCTATGTAGCTGCAGACATGTTCTCATTAGCTTATCCCTCATTAGCTTATCCCTCATTAGCTTATCTCTCATTAACTTATCTCTCACTAACTTATCTCTCACTAACTTATCTCTCACTAACTTATCTCTCATTAACGTATCTCTAATTAGCCTATCTCTCATTAACTGTCATTAACTTATATCGCATTAACTTATCTCTCATTAACGTATCTCTCATTCCCTTATCTCTCATTAGCTTATCTCTCATTAATTGCCATTAGCTTATATCGCATTAACTTATCTCTCATTAACTTATCTCTCTTTAACTATCTTTCATTAGCTCATATCGCATTAACATCTCTCATTAGCTTATCTCTCATTAACGTATCTCTCATTGGCTGTTATTTCATTAGCTTATCTCTTATTAACTTATCTCTCATTAGCTTATCTCTCATTAACTTATCTCTCATTAGCTTATCTCTCATTAGCTTATCTCTCATTAGCTTATCTCTTATTAACTGTCACTAGCTTATATCGCATTAACTTATCTTTCATTAACTTATCGCTCATTATCTCTCATTAGCTTATCTCTCATTAGCTTATCTCTCATTAACTAATTTCTCATTAACTACCTTTCATTAGCTTATCTCTTATTAACTTATCTCACATTAACTCATCTCTCATTAGCTTATGTCACATTAACTTATCTCTCATTAGCTTATCTTGCATTAGCTTATCTCTCATTAGCTTATCTCTCATTAGCTTATCTCTCATTAGCTTATCTCTTCGTGCGGTAAACGTCATAGCGACTAGTCACTTAGACAAGACTAATTTTTTTTTTAAATCAACTGAAAACTATTTGGACTATAAAACTCATAGATCGACTCAGCCTGAAAAGATAACGGATAAATCAACCAGTGTAGGGTAACAACCCTAAACAGGAAGTATTGATAAGGTAACACTGTGCAAAATGTCAAGATATACAAAAATAGGTAGGTGTGTTACCAAAATAAAACATAAAACAACAACGAGATACAGAGACAGACGATTAAGTTTGCCTTTACCTGAACCTATTCAGTAACGTCAATTAGCGCTGCATATGAGAGTTATAAATTGCTACATCTATTCTATATCATTGTATGGCTCAGAAACATGGACAATGAAGAAACATTAGAAAACAAGAATTTATGCATTTGAGATGAGATATATAGAATAATAGGTAGAAATGGCCCGTGTGTTGCCGGGGCCCGAAAGGGGAGCAAAGAATCGCAACACTGTGTACCTTCCACGCATGTCGTAAAAGGCAACTAAGGAGGTTATGGGATGAAGTTGGCTGTCCCATCCCATATAGGATCAGTGACCCAAAGCCATGCTGAAGTCCGATGTGTCAGGCCGAAAGGCGCATATATCGCAGCAATGCTGTAAACCATGACACAACGCATTCCGTTCTCCGGACTACATCCTGCTAATCTGCAGGAGTTTGAGAACGAACGAAGAAGAAGAAGAAGAAGAAGAAGAAGAAAGAAGAAGAAGAGGGGGAAATTCATGAAAAGAGAAGAAAACGCAAACAGAATTTCTAACAACATTGCCTATGAAAAAATAACTATTAAAGGAAATAAATATTAAACAAATAAAGTATTTCGGACACAGTAAAAGATATGACACCTTTATGAAGACTTTTACTTGAGGGGAAAGTCAAGGGGAGGCGAACAAGAAGTAGGAAGAGAAACATCACAAGATGGGCAGGTTACAATCTGACAGCGTGCACCACCAAGGCAATAGACAGGGGCTGTTGGATATCCGTTGCAGCCAAATTTAATTGCAGATACGGCACTATATACCATGATGATGATGATTAGGCACGACTTCTTCAGTCTCATTTCCACTGAAATATTCACTAGTTAAAATAGTCATTCTTATAAACTGAATTCTTTTTCTTCAGCGTTCATTCTCAAACTCCCGCTAGATCTCCCTTGTAGCAGGACCATGTTTCCAGCAGGATGTAGTCCAGAGAATGGAAATGCGCTGTGTCGCTGTTTTATTTGAGCCAATGACCTGACACATCCGCCTTCGGCGGGATAAACTGAATGAAATGAAACTGAATACAATTCTCATAAAAATAGTCATTTTCATAAACTGAATTAAATTTATATGAGAATAGAAGAGTCATTAAATTAGCCCTTCTTATAAACTGAATTAAATGTATATGAGAATAGAAAAGTCATTAAATTAGCCCTTCTTATAAACTGAATGCATATGAGAATAGACAAAACAACAGAATTCTGTTGCGGATAATTCTATTTATGCACGAATTTGAGGACTTTTTACAAGTTCTCTATTACACCATTTAGTTTTCCATGATAAAAATATCTTTACTGCCTATTTTAAGTGTATTAGGATTGTGTATGCATAATATGTAAAAACATTTAGGAAATGTTATATGTTTCTGTAGGCGTGGTACCCTTTTTTCTATAGTAATTTTTTTTAATGGAAAAGATTTTATTTTTACAAAAACTGAATGCAGAATAAACTAAAGTGCTATTAATACGGGATATTGATAAACTAACTAAAGTGCTATTAATACGGGATATTGATAAACTAACTAAAGTGCTATTAATACGGGATATTGATAAACTAACTAAAGTGATATTAATACGGGATATTGATAAACTAACTAAAGTGCTATTAATACGGGATATTGATAAACTAACTAAAGTGCTATTAATACGGGATATTGATAAACTAACTAAAGTGATATTAATACGGGATATTGATAAACTAACTAAAGTGATATTAATATGGGATATTGATAAACTAACTAAAGTGATATTAATACGGTATACTAACTAAAGTGCTATTAATACGGGATATTGATAAACTAACTAACGTGATATTAATACGGGATATTGATAAACTAACTAAAGTGATATTAATACGGAATATTGATAAACTAACAAAAGTGATATTAATACGGGATATTGATAAACTAACTAACGTGATATTAATACGGGATATTGATAAACTAACTAACGTGATATTAATACGGGATATTGATAGACTAACTAACGTGATATTAATACGGGATATTGATAGACTAACTAACGTGATATTAATACGGGATATTGATAAACTAACACACGTGATATTAATACGGGATATTGATAAACTAAATAAAGTGATATTAATACGGGATACTAACTAAAGTGCTATTAATACGGGATATTGATAAACTAACTAAAGTTATATTAATACGGAATATTGATAAACTAACTAAAGTGATATTAATACGGGATATTGATAAACTAACGTGATATTAATACGGGATATTGATAAACTAACACACGTGATATTAATACGGAATATTGATAAACTAACTAAAGTGATATTAATACGGGATATTGATAAACTAACACAAGTGATATTAATACGGGATATTGATAAACTATCTAAAGTGAAACTACTTCTTTATTAATATGACATATAGAAATGAACTTTTTATTTACACAATTGTTTTGGCAAAAAAAAACTTTTTACGTATGTAAATACACAAAGAATAGCATACAAATCTACATTAAAATTTCAAGAATTCATCGGAAAACATTTGGTCTTAAAGGGAAACAGCAGTTAAAAATGTGAATTCAACAATGATAAAGATATATGAATCGAGTTGGTTTGTTGTAATAAACAAACACACAATGTAATATAGGTTTACGTCAGATCAGTTGTCGACTAAATCATGTCCTCCAAGCCATGTTTTCTGGCACACCAGACTTATATCTAAAGCTACTATGTACGCTTTATCCCAGAGATAAAAAATACAGACAAATCCTATCATCACTACTTGGTCCGGATCGACGAAATATGTATGTAATAACAGACAGAAATTCGTTACATACGGTATAAACAATAAAGAATAAATATAATTGGAAATTTTGAAAAATGTTGTTATATAGGGAAGTATATTATAAAGGGATTCGCTATAGAGGTAAATGTGTTATAAAAGGATACACTATAGAAAAATTTCACTTTATTACTTGGAGTGACTAAATGACTAAAGAAAACGTGTTGGCCTCATACTATAAGAAAAACATAAATAGGACCGGTCAACTACACAGGTTGCCAACTTCTGCACTAGATTAACTAGTTAAGGAAACGAAATACAGCACACCATCATTCCAAGTTGACAATTACTAATCTCTGTGGACATTAAGAAGGAAGCGATGTGTCAATGATATTTTCAGGAACTAGAAATCGATAGATCCCTTCAAGAGCAAGAATACATAGGTAATTATTTATTGTCTATTTTCAATGTTAAACATGTGAATAACATAACTTTTTTTTAAGACGTAGCAGGGGCATACCACTGAACAATGATATTAGCATAAAATATTGGTAAAACGTGACACGGGCATAGCATAGAAAAAAACCATGAAAATAAATATTGGTAAAAACGCGACAAGGACATAGCACCAAAAAAATATACAAATATAATATTCATAAAAACGTGACATGACCATAACACTGAAAATAACAGCACTATATTTACAAAACGTGGCATGGTCATGACACTGAAAAACATGGCATTATCATACCACTGTACAAAGGTGATATGTCACACCATTTAACAAAACACAACATTAAAAAAACTACCTGACACACGTGACATAGCACACCATTGAACAGACATGTCGTTAAAATATTATAAACAAAAATGACACGGACACACCATTTAACAAATATGATTTACAGAAACTACTGGACACACGCGACACGGACACACCATTGAACAAACATAATTTAAACATACTACCAAACACCTCATTAACAAACATGATTTTAAAATACTTAGTACCTCACAATGACAATTCAGTGAGGATTGTTTTCATACAGTGGTGTCCAACTCCCCTCCGAAACTTCCACAATGAAATGGCCACAACAATTACAACCGTTATCACACGCCATTTTACAGGAATTAATCGTGAAACTTCATAAAATTACGGTGGTACAGGCACGTGATGAGACATTCCCCGATGGCAAAAGATGTTATTCAAGGTACGATGGAGGCAGAAGAAGACGAGGTGATCAGATGGCTGGATAATATCAAGAACTGGACAGTATGCGAAGTGTCCAAACTGGTCAGGATGGTAGAGAATAGAGATCCGTGGGGGATCTTTCTGCATGAAATGTCACAGTGTGGCATCACTACGTTACTGGAGTGTTGATTTGTATTAATATGTATATACATTGTGAAGCTGGTCAACGCCGACCAACGAAATTTACGGAAATAATGAAAACATGACGTATAAAGGCTTGTTCTGATTCTGCTCACGTGTCTTATATTGGTGAAAGTCACAAACACACAAACACAACAGGTCAAATTAACATACGGTTAATCTTCATTAACTTGACGTTAGCGACCCATTGATTGTGCTTGAAAATTCTCGATCGGGAAACGTCAAACAATTTCTTCTTCAGGAGATCAGACGTTAAACATGGCACTCTGTGAGTTTTCTTTAATACAGTTAAATGGATTAAGCTAAGTGCACGTTTCGGGGATTGATGGAGTCTTTTAATGGAGAGTCATGAGGGTGTCTAGAAGAAATGAACAAAACGTTTCAGAATATGGTACGAAAGCAATGTTGCCGAGGCCACGTGATATGTAGGTTTTAATTTTAAAAATATTAGTCAAACATAAAATAGTATTTCACATCTGTTTACGCGTGTGGTTCCCTTTCAGGATAAATGTTATTCCATGCCCGGAGACCACAATAAAAGCATGTGGCACTGAGACCACAATAAAAGCATGTACACTGCAACCAAGATGTAGTATTATATTACACACATATAAATATAATCCACATATTAAATTTATGAGGTTCACATAGTTGCGTTAGTGGTCCCCTAATTCCAAATTTGCATTAGTTCCCTTCGTCTGAACTCCACTGTAAACCATTGGCATGTACCATCGCATAACTTTAAACAAATATCTATGCGTACGCAGATCTCTTTAACACAGGAATGCAGCAACAGAAGATGGACGCAGCTGCGGCGAGGATTGTAAATTCCTTGTATGCGTATCGGAGTCTTGTTCGTAATGGGTATCACTACAGAAGAACTAACACAGTCTTCTTGCAACAGTCATTTATTTTTCTGCAACTTTGAATATCTTGGGTCATCCATCATCAACACAGGAAATTTCTCAGAAGAGATCAGAGAGAGAGAGAGAGAGAGAGAGAGAGAGAGAGAGAGAGATTAGCAATGAACCTACGAAAAACATGAAATATCTATGGCAAAGGACAAGCAGAAAAACACATTTATAACTATTAATGAATCTATATTTTCCCACTGCAACATATGGTTGTGAGACGTGGGCAATGACATCTGCAATGGAAAAGAAAATGGTTTTCGAAATGAAATGTTATAGTAAGTTCTAAGAATATAATAGACAGACAGACGAACCAATGCAAGACGTCTGCAAGTACCTGAACATAGAAGAAAACTGGCTACACAAAACTATCACAAAACTCGAGCGAACATATTTCGGACATATATTAAAAAAACACAATGGAGAGATTAGAGATTAATAAAGATAAACGTAAATAGGAAAAGTTCCAGGTAAGAGAATAGGAGGAAGAACAAGACTACAATGGACATAGGAAAACGTTCGAAAACGTTCTGAACATGGCACTGGAGGAGGCTGTAGTCGCACTAGACTTCACGGTTGTGACAACAACGCTCTAACACTTCAGCCATGCGTCATAAAACATAAATAAATTCATAAAGAGAAATGTATGCTCCCCGTCTTGTGGACTCATTGTGTCATCTTTCAAAAGTCGATAGCAAATGAAGAACACAGGTAAGTCGGTGTTGGAAGGCGACACAAAGTATATACATAGCGACTACAGTTAACTACAGCAATAATCCAAATCAGCAAGCGTGAAGGCATGTTTTGTTTCTGTTGGTCTTCATGACGATATTCACACATTTTACCATAACGATATTAACACATACTACTATATCGATATTCACACATTTTACTATATCGATATTCACACATTTTACTATATCGATATTCACACATTTTACCATATCGATATTCACACATTTTACTATATCGATATTCACACATTTTACTATATCGATATTCACACATTCTACTATATCGATATTCACACATTTTACCATATCGATATTCACACATTTTACCATATCGATATTCACACATTTTACCATATCGATATTCACACATTTTACCATATCGATATTCACACATTTTACCATATCGATATTCACACATTTTACCATATCGATATTCACACATTCTACCATATCGATATTCACACATTTTACCATATCGATATCGATGCCAAACATGGACAACGACAACGCAAGACAAATGTAAACTTGTGACAGCTGAAATGGCATACTTAGGCAGAATCCTAGGAATATCGTTAAGAGACAGGGTGAGAAATGAGGACATCCGACAAAAAACCGGCACCACCCCAATCTTAGAATACATCAAGTGACAACAGATCAAATGGTTTGCACAAAACAGCAGACTACCACCAGACAGCATACCACAGCAAGCTATGCTACACAGATACATCGAAGGCAGACTTATAGGCCGACCACGAAAACGATGGACCACTGAAATAAAAGAGGCGACAAATTCCACAATATACTCAGCACACAAGCTATATATATACACACGTTACTATATCGATACCCACACATTTTACTATATCGATACCCACACATTTTACTATATCGATACCCACACATATTGCTATATCGATACCCACACATTTTACTATATCGATACCCACACATTTTACTAAACGATACTAAACTTGGGTTATCCCTGACTACTCTGGTGATTTAAATCATGACCAGGATCTAGTATATACCTCTGAACACGCCCTCACTCGCGATGGTTTTGACTATTGTCGTGATTTTCGGTGGTCACTATTTATATTCTTAGAGTTCCACGCAAAAAGAAGCCAATGTCGACCAACGAAATTCACGGAAATAATTACAAATCAGTCTTTCAGGTCAGGTTTACTTTCTGTTCAGGGGTTTTACTGTCGATGTCACGCTTAACTAGTATTTTTCACACGTGTTGTGATAAGAGCGGTAAACATTAAATATTAGGTGTGGCAGTCAGTTCCCTTCCTTGCTGTGTTTACTTTCCCTAACTCATACACGAGGTACCCACTGACGGCAGACATTTAACAGCAGGGTAAACCACAACAAGGTAAATCACAACAAAATAAACTAAATATTTTTATAGGCCTTTGTCGTGTCGTTCATGTTGTTTTCAGGTATAGTTATTTTATTTCGTTCGCATTCCCGGTATCGTTTTAATTCCCTATGCCAATACTTGTGTATCCGTACGTCACTGTTACCTCGTATGTTACTGCTGTTAAATGACTTTAATGCTATTGTAATAGTACTACTATTTTTTGCTATTTTTACTGTTTGCTCACTGTTTATCTTGTGTTTTCTTGAAAAAGATCATAAGGTTGAAAATGTCTTGTATACTGTTATTTGTAATTTAATATCAATAGCATATGGTCTGATAGTGTGTCGTACAGTGTATAGCTAATCGAACATGTCTGTTATCTTTTAAAGTAGGCGATACTGATGGACAGAGAGAGGGGGAGGCAACTTTATAGAGGGAGGGGTCTGCCGAACTTACCATTGCCTTTGAGACTAGACCAATACTGCTTCTGTACTTCAAGCACGTCTCGAATAATTTCAGCAGCTCTATTGTGGAAGAAACCAAAAAAAATGACTTATAATTTCTAGTGACACAAAACAATCTGCATGGTTTTAAAACAACAATTGATAAACAGTAATTTATACCAACTCTGTGTTACCAGTGTCAAACATGGCCATTGACAACGTTACTAGTGAACAAAGATTACAGCGTGTAAAATTAAATGTTTGAGGAAAGCTATAAATGTCACAAGAGACAGACGAAGAAATGAATAAATCAGGAAATACATAAAGACTTTCTCAACCCAAGACTACATTGAGAGAGCAGACACGGTGGTTTGGCCATGTCATGAGAATGGAATTAACGCAACTAGCTCTTCATGCATACACCATCAGAAGATCTGGCTGCAGGGCACGAGGAAGACCAAAAACTAGATGGAACAAAACAATCAAATAAACTTTAAAGTGACGAGTTGAACATGACCAATGAAACCCAAACGGCCAAAAACAGACAACTCCAGACGACGCATAACGGCATACGTGGAAATAACCAGTGCAGGATTTACGTATAAGCTACACAAGCTATAGCTTAGGGCGCCCACTTTCCTGACCAATTGTCATATATACTTAAATATATTGCAGCATTATTTGTCCCAATGCCGCACATCCGGAAAGATAATGGCCTTATCTAGTCTAAATCCGGCACTGGAAATGGCAATAGATATATCATTTGCAGATAATATCCCAGACACTTGAACATACGACGACAAACGTGACATAATCTCTACATAATTTCTCGTTCGTTAGATTGTTTGTTGGTGTATCGTCACTACAGATGTGTCAACAGATCTATCTGCATGATGAACAAGTTGCCTCAGAATTATGTACTACTCTCCTGACAGAACGTGATAATTCTGAGATACTGCTACAATGGAATGCTTCCCTTCCAGAACTAAACATTAATACAATGACCGCCTCTTTTCATAACCAGGGCTTTGAGGCAACAAACCTTATGTGCGTTCGGGTATCAACTCGGTTACACAACTGAGGAACTGTGATTTTGTCAGAAAATCTGTCAAGATCCCCATGCTCACAGCTAAAGGATTATTTAATCATCAGCATGTCAAGAGCTACCTACTCACAGATGACTGGATTGTTTAATCATCATCGTGTGTCAAGAGCTACTACTTACAACTAAATGGAATTACTTATATCATCCCATCATCATCATCCTTATCATGGTACACGGTAGGCACATGTGGCCTCATCAACTTTTATAACAGATCATCATTAACAGACGACACGACGCTAAATCAACATGGCTAATGCAATCGCAGATTTCTGTTTACTGAGCTTGCACGCTACACCTAACTTTGTTGTACATTTTTTACAGATTCCAGGAATGCTACATCGAGAAAAGATATGCGGCCTCGGTCAACCAATTATCTTACATTACTATAATAATGATGGGAGCACCACGTGGAAATGCAATAGAAGTCGATACCGCCAGCAAACGCATATAAAGATCGGCACTTGTGTGCAGTTCACTAAGGTTCAGTAATGAAAACTAACCTTCTCAACACCAATCCTAACCCCCCCCCCCAATCCAAGCAACTAAATATCTTCCACCAATAATAAAAGTTTAACACCATCCTAGCCCCCCCCCCCTCCTCGTGACACCGCCACCCCCTAACTAACCCTCCCCCTTATCAGAAAACTAAAATTACTCTCCCCCAAGCTATATTCTTCAACTGCGCTGAAATAAATGGACACAATAGACGTAATGTTTTTGTTAACACTGCTTATCTCCTCCTATTTAGTTACTTTAACTAACGCCGATTACATTTTTTATGAGACTATATTTAGTTCCGCAAAACAAATAGTCTACATCTGCTTAACATGGACCCTTATCATCCTCATCATCTTTATCACATCATCGTTTTGTCTAAGTGTTACGTGACCTCTGTCTTATGTCGTTGAACATCATCCCCTCTTAAACTCAATTCAGCACATCAGCATTATTCTGTTCAGCAGCTCATGCAAACAAGGCATCTGTCTGTAAACTCTACCCAAAAAAAATCTAGCCATCCACGCTAAATCTATAGAACATGGCTTCATTGCCTCTCTCCAAATACTAGAGCGATTACTGTAACCTGCAGCGCTCAAAAACCGCTACTTTGATGATATTCATTTCTGCTGCCGGATGAAAAAAAAAGGAAGATATTAAGTTAATAGCCGTTTTAGCGGATTTCCTGCAAGAACTGTGTGACAGCAATCATTGAAAATATCATGTACTTGGTATGAAATCGTGACAATATTGGGCTTAAAGTCTGTGATGAATTACGTGTCTGATCTGTAGGCCAGGTGAATCAGGAGAACTCATTCAAGAACAGTTTTGTAGAACACGAGTTGATCTTTTCATGAGGAGAAATGATATTAAATGTTGGATAGATAATTAGTCCTATAAATTATATATATATATATATATAATAATAATCCTTATTATTATCCAGAATTCAATGGTAAAGAGAATTCAGAATTCCTATACCTAGAAAGTAATAGCAATAGGGCAGGCAAAAACTACATTCAGAAAAATGAAAAGATATATTGTGTAATATGACCGTGTCATTGGAGGTGAGAGAGTTCTGCAGTGCTATATAACTCCTATACTAACATATGGATGCGAGTCTTGGACAACAACAAAAACTGGAAGGAGGGAAATTAGAGGCAATAGAGATGTGGTTCTATAGAAGAATGCTGAGAATATCATGGACTGTTAGAAACTAATGTGGAGGTGTTGAAAGAGTAAAATGCGAAACGGACATTAATCAATAATATAAGAAACAGATATTCTTAATTTTTTTTGGCCATTTCATGAGAAAGGGAGGTTTGGAGAACATAGCCACGCCAGACAAGATTGAAGGCAACAGAGACAGAGGGCGACAACGTGAGAAAATATTAGACAGTTTGACAACCTGGCACGGCAGGGAAACAACAGCGACATTGATACATATTACTGGAGACAGAGCTGTGGAGTCATGATCGCCTACGCCAGCCGGCATGGCACCTGATGATGATGATGATGATGATGAAGTAATATAACCGCAGACGGCAAGAGCAGCGAAGAAATACACACCAGATGTAGTAAAGCATATCAAGCCCAAGGGCAAATGACATCAATCTTCAGAAACAAAAATGTAGATTTAAACAACAAAATAACATTATGCATAAGACCAAGCCCACTGAACATACAGATAGATATTATAGGAGTAAAACAAGAATCGGAGTTCAAATATCTCGGTAGTATTTTCACAAAAATTGAAGCCTTGATAGAGAGATAGAAGCGAGATGTTAAAAGGATAATGCAGTAACATACCAACTGTCACCACTACTTCTTCATCCCAAGATTGAGATGGAAGCTAAAAGACAAATGATTTCAGTATATTCTTACCAACACTGTGTTACCAGTGCCAAATCTAGTTTCTCTCATCTTCACATTACAGAAAGATAGTGACACGTGAGATGAAATACTTGAGGAAAGGTGCAGGGGTCACCAGGTTTGATAGATTACGAAATGAAGATATCAGGAAAATAATAAGTATAAAACCTTGCACAGATTACATAGAAAGGCAGTAGATCAAGTGGTTTGGCCACATTATGAGAATGCATCATGAAAAGTTGCCCGTACAGGCATATAACCAAATGAGATACGGATACAAAGCCAGAGGAAGATCACAAAAAAGATGGATAGAAAACGTCAGGAACATCCTGAATAAACACGGTCATAACACAACCGAGGCCAAACATCTGGCCTTGGAACACAAGCCTGAGCTAAAATCACCCCTACGCTTAACGGAAAGAGTGGATAACAAATCAACTAGGGAAAGACAATAGACAATAATACTATTCAAAACGATTATTATGCCACCGCTGTGCCACCAGTGCTAAACATGGACAGCGACAGCACAAGACAAACGTAAAATTGTGACAGCTAAAATGGCATGCTTACGCAGAATCTACGGAATATCGCTAAGAGAGAGAGAGAGAGTGAGGACTGAGGACATTAGACAAAAAAACCGACACCACCCCAATATTGGAATATATTAAGAGACAACAGATCAAATGGTTTGCACACATCAGCAGACTACCATCAGACAGCATGCCACAGCAAGCTATGCTACACAGATACAGTGAATGCAGACCTAGAGGCCGACCACGAAAATGATGGAATACCGAAATACAACTGACAAATTCCACACTATATCAGCACAATATTACTCAGCACACAAGAGGGCCATCTCCAGAAATATACTCAATATTACTCTTCTACCACTGACGCTCATTTCTTATTTCTCATTTCGAAAAGCAGCGATTCTTTTTGCCATTGTTTTATTTAATGTCCATGCCTCGCAACCGTATATTGCCACTTGAAATAAGCATGTTGGGATCATACATAATTTGACTTTGCTGCTGGTACCTTGACAAAAAATTTTCATTTGCGCAAGCTTCAGTATCGCCATAATAATATTAATACGATAATATAACAACAACAACAACAACAACAACAACAACAACAACAACAACAACAACAACAACAACAACAGCAGCAGCAGCAGCAGCAGCATCAGCAGCAGCAGCAGCAGCAGCAGCAGCAGCAACAACAACAACAACAACAACAACAACAACAACAACAACAACAACAATAATAATAATAATAATAATAATAATAATAATAACAATAATAAGACCCACACCCCATAAGTGTCATATGGAGACATCAGCCAGTAAGTCCTTCATACATCTCTGTCATTCGGATGTGTGTTGAAAAACTCATACCTACATCATTCCCTGATGGTGTCAAGATATTATTTCGACGTCTCTCCTTCCTATTACTCATTGCAAAGTAGTCTTAGAAAGTGAGTCGTGTCTCGTTACATGTCAAACTCTAAAAAATTTAGAAAATGCTAATGATATATTCCAGACAACATTCGATATGAAGACACATCTTGATCTGATTTGATCAAGGCGGCAGACAAAGATTGTTACAAATCCATTATATAGAACTATCGATGTGAAGATATCACTTGACCGCAAATATCGAGCTAATGAATGATAGTGTTTGGCTAAAAGGTTCCTGGTTAGCGAGTCCTTCTAGAATAATGTATTATCTATACCGAGTCTGCAGAGTGCATTGTGGTGACGTTGAGACCAAACAAATATTTAAATAGAAGAAAATGGGAAACACTGGATCATGAATATTTGCGAATAACTGGACGAAAACACATACACATCGACGTTTTGACCAAAGGCCTCATAACGTTTAAGTTGTTATATCTTCTTCTTCTTCTGCGATCAACAATTAAATATCCAGTCCAATAGTGGTCATCTAATGAGCTATCTGTTCTAGGTCATCTTGCGTTCTCAAAACTTGTTTTGCAAAGAAACGTCCTATGTAGGACATATTGTTCTGTGAACAGCGACATTGGGACAATCTTGCAGTTATGTTCTGTGAATAGCGACATTGGGACAATCTTGCAGTATATGTTCTGTGAACAGCGACATTGGGACAATTTTGCAGTATATGTTCTGTGAACAGCGACATTGGGACAACTTTGCAGTATATGTCCTGTGAACAGCGACATTGGGACAACTTTGCAGTATATGTTCTGTGAACAGCGACATTGGGACAATCTTGCAGTATATGTTCTGTGAACAGCGACATTGGGACAATCTTGCAGTATATGTGCTGGTGACTGTTGCTGCTCAGCAGTGTCGCTAATACAGATTCGGTGTAAATGTGCTTTAAGACTCAAGCGTCTCGAAACTCTCATTCTCAGTCGAAATATCTCGACTTCATTTCTTTTCAATTTGTTAATGTTGTCTTGCTCCGGGCAATAGTTTCCGTTTAGTTCTCTCCACTGAAGTCGCATAGACTATTTTAACGGAAACTTTAATTCCTGAAGCTTCGAGTTATACGGATCTTAAGGAAGTTGCCTCCTTTTTTTCCAATTCGTCTGTTTGTTCGTTACCAATGATCAAGTGAGATGGTATCCATCGTTGTAATAATGATTGATTACTAATGATAATGAACATCTAATGGAAATGTACATGTAACTAGACATGTACACGTAACTGCAAGTGCACACATAACTTGAAATGTACACGTAACTGCAAATGCACACGAAACAGGAAATGTACACGTAACTGCAAGTGCACATAAAACTGGAAATAATATGAAACTGAAAACGTACATGTAATTGGAAATGTACACATGTATAAATGTACACATAACTGAAAATGTACATGTAACTGGAAATATATACGAAATCGGAGATGTACACATATCTTAAAATGTGCATGTAGCTGGAAATATACACGAAACTGGAAATGTACACGAAACTCAAAACTATTCACATAACTAGAAATGTACACGAAATTGGAAATTTACACGTAACTGGAAATGGACATGCAACTGGAAATGTACACGACATTGGAAATGTACACGTAACTGAAAATGTACAGGTAGCTGGTAATGTACAAGTAACTGGTAATGTACAAGTAACTGGAAATGTACACGAAAATTAAAATCTAAACGAAACTGGAAAGATACAAGAAACTGTAAATGTACAAATTACTGAAAATTTAAACATAACTTGAAATGTACACGAAACTGCGAATATACACTGAAAATTTACACAAAACTCAAAACACACATGAAATGTGACATGTACACGAAACTGGAAATGTGCAAAAAAACTGGGAATGTACAAATAACAGCAAATATACACGAAACTGGAAATAAACAAATAAAATGAAATATACAAATAAATTGAAATATACAAATAACAGCAAATATACAGGAAACTGGAAATGTACACAAAACTGGAAATGTACACAAAACTGGAAACGTACAACACACTGGAAATGTACATGAAACTGGAAATGTACATGAAACTGGGATGTACAACATATTGGAAATGTACATGAAACTGGAAATGTACATGAAACTGGGATGTACAACATACTGGAAATGTACATGAAACTGGAAATGTACATGAAACTGGAAATGTACATGAAACTGGAAATGTACATGAAACTGGGATGTACAACATACTGGAAATGTACATGAAACTGGAAATGTACACGTAACTGGAAATGTACATGAAAGATCCAAGGTGGTTCAAAAATGGTGTACAGAATTGACAATTGTACTCGAGTTTCCTCGTATTTACTAAGTCCATATCCACGAAGCGGCAGGCCGTCTGCTAAAAGCACTACTTGCTAGCTTTAGGTGGTAATCCAAAGGGATCTCCGAAAAAATGCACTGATAGGGAAGACCCTAGATCGAACGATCTCCCGAGCACAAAGAAAATGTTCAATCACTATTCCAGGGACATCCCCATGAGACAAGGAAGTTATCTCGAATACTTAAAGTGTTGTGCAAGTAACAGTTCAAGTAGTTACGACAAACGTAGGTTGTTCTTGGTAATATAAGCCGACATAAGTCACAGCCTAGTTTTTGTCAACCCACCAAAATGACCTAAAATTTAATCTGACGAATTTAAATGTGTGTTCGGTTTCGCATGGGAATCGCTTTCAATAATTGCCACTTCATGTGTAAATTCTCAGGTCAAGTTCAACAATATCGAGTAATAGTCGAGGTCGTCAAGTGTTTTTATCTGTCAGATGACCGGAATGAGCTTTTTCGTGTGGTAAAAGATACGTTTTATTTTATGATATCCTAAAACTTCAACGAGTATTTATGTTCATAAATATACAGAAGTAATGTATATAGATATAGAACTGAATACAATAAACATAAAGATCAATGATCAACTACTGAAACAAGTGCAGAAATGTAAATACATTGTGAGAATTTTTACCGACGATGGAAAGTTTGAGACACGAATTCAAAAAGTCAGCTCGTAAATTCTAAGCTTACATCAATTTTGAAACACAAATCTATCCTGATGGAAACCAAAAACCAAATCAATATTCATACCAACATTATGTTTTCAATGTCAGAAATGGACACTAACTGAAGAGCAAGAGAGAAAGCTTACGTCTTTGAAAAGCAGCAAACAGAACAAGAAGAGATCATGTGAGGAATGAAGAGATTACAAGAACTGTTGGAATAACATATGTGGTCAAATATATTAAATATATATTTCCGAACACCAGTGACGGAAATGCTTCGGCCACTTAATGAGAATGAACCAATATTGGCTAATGGCAAGAGCATACAACACAGAGAGAACATGAAGACAACATCTAAATGAAAACATGGTAAATGCAAGAGGCGCAGGAAGACCTAGCTAGAATGTTTAGATAAGTTTGGATAGTAAAAGCGTTGAATGGAGTACAACACTCATCACCAGCATGTGCCATGCCGGCTGGTGTAGGCAATAATAGCTCTCACAGCTCTCTATCTCCAGTATTATGTATCAGAATCGTTGTTGTTTCCCTGCCGTGCCAGTTTGCTAAACTGTCTAATATTTTCTCACGTTGTCGCCCTCTGCCTCTGTTACCCTCACTCTTGCCTGTTGCGAGTATGTTCTCCATACCTTCTTGTCTTATAACGGGACCACAAAAAATGAACATTGTATTTTTCTTATATTATTGACTAAGCTCCGTCTCGCATTTGATTCATTCAACACCTCCACATTAGTTTTTCTGGCAGTCTGTGATATTCTTAGCAGTCTTCTGTAGACCCCCCCCCCTCTACTGCTTCCAATTTCCCAGAGTTACAACAACGATCTTGATACATAATACTGAATATAGAGAGCTGTGTAGAGCCATGATCGCCTACGCCAGCCGGCATGACACCTATGAATGAATGAATGAGGCTACCCTCGTGTGCACATACCACATCACTCAATCTATACACAGTTTTAACCAGCTCACCATTCCTCACTTGTGTAAGACATTTCTTAAATCATTGCGCACTGTTGAGAGTTACGTATCTTGATTCTTGATTAGAACCTGTCCTCACAGCACGTGGGACATTCCCATAAGTGCTCCGTCCTCTGTTCCAGCAGTCATCTGACTAGATGGTGTTTCGAGTCTAATGCCGCTGAAACAGACGTCGACATTAGGGCACAACTCTAGCCCTTGCGACAGTTCAAGCACAACGTCGGCCTGTCGGAACAACATGGTAACTGTTATCGAAGGTTACGACTACGGGATTGTATAGATGACGTGCCATGAAGCTTCTATAAGAAGATAACCTCAATATAAAGACATGTCATCTATTAAGGTTTTCTGTTGCATGGGTGGTTTATCTAGTGCGCCATTGGTGAGACCCACAGACGCGACCGCATGCGCGAATTTCTGTTACGTATCTCTGGGTATCAAATAAAGCCACTCGGATAAAGATATGAAGTGCAACATTTTAGTAAACGATGGTGAACAAATAACAATATCAGCAGCTACAATAACAACAACAATCGTAACAGCGGTAAACATAACAATAACAGAAATAACAACTGTAACAGCAATAAAAGTAACAATAACAACAACAATAAGAAAAACAAGAGCAGCAACAGTAAGAACAATACTAGCGAATCTAACAACAATAATACTACAGTAACAACAATAAGAACGATTGTAAAAGCAATAACAACAGTAACAGCGACAACAAAAATAACAGTAACACCAACAACAATAACAACAGCAGCAATAAAAATGACAACAACATAAACTACAAATATCCCAACATCACTAACACAACAATACCGATAGCAACTATAATAACCAGTAACAGTTGCAACAACAATAGCATTGAAAACAAACACAGTAATAACCATATTAACAACAAAAACAACACCACCGACAACAACCATAATACTAGCCATAATAACCACAAAATATACAGCAATAAAACCAACAGAACAACATCAACAGAAACAATACTACAATAGCAACATCAACCGTAGCAGCAACGCAACTAAAGACAATAGTAACAATTAAAAAGCAGCTGCAGCAACAGTACCAACAATAGTAAAAACAGTAGTAGGTAACAAAAACAACCGTAACAATAGCAGCAGCAACATCAGCAATAACCTCAGCATCAACAGAAACAACAGTAACGATAACAGTGAAAAAAACAACAGGGACAATAATACTAACAACACCACCGTTAGTAACAACAACAGCAACAACAGAAACAAAAACAATAGTAACACTAACACCAAGAATAACAACAGTAATAACAGAAACAGTTACAACAATACCAACAACAATACTAACAGTAACAACAGAAACAACACCAACAGTAACTGTCGACAGTGTTAGTGAGTTGCAAGAAGGTTTCGATAAGCCTTGTGTGATAAAGGCGACGTGCCCTTGACGTCGCTACGTCATGTACAGGATTCGTTCTTTAAATTTACACTCCGAAAGAAAAAAAAAACCTACTCCTTACTTGAGTGGGGATCTAACTCTTGACTTCACGGGTATGATTCCAACTCTCTAACCTTTCGGCCATGAGACATACAATATGCGCCACATTCGTGTACACTTCCAGTTACATAGTAATTTCCACTTACGCGTACATTTACAGTTAATGTACATGTACATTTCCAGTTACGTGTACACCAACCTTAACAACAACAGTTAATAGCAATATTAACAACACGACAGACAGTACCAACAGTAAAAGCAATGTTGACAACAATACTAACATTAATAATAGATCAATACTAACAACATTACCAACAGTAAGAACAATAGTAGAAACAACTGTAACAACAGCAGAAGTAACAACAATATACAACAGTAGCAGCAACAAAAGTAAGAAAAACGATAAAAACAATAGTAACAAAAACAGCAACAAATACAACTGTAACGACAACATTCGCCAATAACAACACAAACAATAGTAACAATACAAACAGTAACAATAACAATCCTATACACCATTACATCCATTTCTAAATAAGGCTATGTTTGGATGTGTAAATATAATTAGATGTATGTGTATGTGAGTATGTGTACGAGAGTATGTGTTTATGAGATCAATAACAAAAACTGGTACATGTACCGCAGTACAAACACACAAGACAGCACGTACAAACACAACACAGCACGTACAGACACGTATGTACATTTCATGGAAAGGACAAATGGTAAAATTCCCACGCGACCACGCATACAAAAAAAACTCAACCTTAGAGCTATATTGCTATAATCTCAAAGGGTATTCAGTTCGAATCTAATGAGGTGATATTACTTCATCCGACTCTGCATACTGATTTCAAACGGACCTGTAATCGCGTGAGAGCTGCACTGTGAATCTGGGACGGTATTTTTAAAACGGTATTTCCAAGTCAATCAAGAAAACGAATGTAAAGATCAATCTATCAAATGCCAGGTCGAGTGGCGTACGCGATCATGTTTCTCCACAACTCTTTGTCTCTCATATTGTTAATAAGTTGAGATGGTGTCATCGCTTTATGCCACAGTGACAACCGTCCAGTAATTTCTCTCTCTGTCTTCCTCTGTCTCTTCTCCCCTTGATATTTTCGGTGGTTATTAAATGTTAAAGTTATGTTCTCATCACATGCCCTAAATCTCTTCATTGTCTGCATGTAATGTTTGCTATAATTTGTCGTTTTACTCCAGCACCTCTGAGGACGTCTACATTAATTTTCTTGCTGCCCATGGAATTTTAATCATTCTTCTTAAAAACTACATCTCAGTTGCCTCTAACTAATTTTGAGCTCCCTGCGTATACCACCATAGATACGCATCTAAAACAAACAAGGATTGACTCAATATAACATCCTAGCACTCTAATTCGCGTGTGTATTAATACTACTCCGTTGCATAGAATGTTTCTGATCTTATGCAATACTGGCCTGCGTTATCCTGCTCTTTATCTCATTGGAGCACCGACCGTCTAATGTTAAAATAGTGCAATGTACTTGACTTTATCCACTTGATTTAATTGTGCATCATTGAATTAATACTGTATCCTGTCGTATTTCAGAGATGCTGGAGTAAAAAGACAAATTATAGCAAATATTAGTAGCAGATAGTCAAGACTTTTAGGGAATGTGATAAGAAAAGTAAAGCTTGAACATTTAGAGCCACTGGAAAGATCAAGTGAAGAAGAGACAGGAAGGGCAAAGAGAAATTACAGGATGAGTTTTCACTGTGGGAAGAGAGAATGTCACCAACTGAATACATGAGCCAGATAGTTATTGGAGAAACATGATCGCAACTCGACATGACATTTATTTTAAATATGCATACTGGTGTGATCTCAACGACGAATAATTATGAATGAGCTCAACTGCGCGATAACAGCTTCGACGACGCACGAGGAATAATGACCAGTTATATACAGTTGAATCCTGCTATAGCGCCTCTTTTTAATTTCACACATTTCACAAACTCCGATTACATTTATTCTTTATAGTGTGTACTGTATGTAACGAATGTATGTTATTACAAATCACACACTCCAATTAGATTTATTTTTATAGTTTGTACTGTATATAGCGAATTTCTGTTATTACATAAATATTTCGTTGGCCCGGACCAAGTTGTTATAATGAGATTCCAGTGTATATCCCTTAAGACGTACCGTCCAGTGGAAGCGACTTCAAAGCAACAATGAGATCGTGCAATCACAAGCGTACAGAGCGATTGATCCAATTGCAAAGTGTTACAAAACAGGTCCCGCTGCACGGAGACGAAATCGGCCGCTCAAAGATCGTTTTCAATAGACGATTTTTCGTAACATTATTTGCATATGGAGCAGTCATTTGATAATCAAGTATTAATCACATTAAAAAGTGGAAAGACATCAGGAATAGATAATATCTCTGCAGAACTCCTGAAACATGGGGGCATAGAAACAATAAATGTTATGAGAACACTTTGTCACCGCATATGAGAAACATAATGTGGCCTACAGAACTGACACAATCGGTCAGAAATATAACAAAAAAGGGAATTTAAAATTGTTTTATAAAAATATAGAACTATTAACCTTATCACACCTTCAAGCAAAGTAATTTTAAGGATATTGTTAAACAGATTGAAAAAAAAGGATCAGAAAAATACTAGGTGAAAAACAAGTAAATATAAGTAGGAAGCCGGAGAACAATTTTTAAAAATACTTGAGACTAACGGGAATTGAACCAGTCCGTTCAACGGCACCAAATCGCCTAGCAACTATTGAACACGCGTTCTTCCGTACTTGACTAACCGCATTTCCAAAAAAAATGCGATTTCATCAAGCCGTGCACACAAAGTCACCAGAACGGACCGATCGAGACAAGGACTATTACAACAACAACAAAAATCCCGTACAGGTATTGAAATATCCTCAGTCACAACAAACACATAACATAATATCCGTATTAGTTATACAAGGGCCGATAGGTCTTCTTGTAAACATGGATAACATATATAGACAATACAATTTTGCTTCTTATAATTGTTTATACAAGTAAATATAAGTAGGAAGCCAGATGACAATTTTTATTAGGTGAAAAACAAGCAGGTTTTCGTAAAAACTGAAGTTCTATTAAAAAATATATATTCAAAATCAGAATAATCATTGAGAAACATCTAAAAAATCAGCATGAAATCTATCACAATTATGGATTTCACTACGTCATTCGATCGAGTATTGCAAGGAGGATTATGAAAGATTATGAGAAATTTTAATTTTGACATAAATATAATACGAGTAGAAACTACTGAAACATTATACAAAATAGCAACTCATGTTGTTCTAATTAATGGTGATATTGGTACCTTTTCCAAAACAACTGCAGGGATTCGACAAGGATGCATATTTTCACCGGTGTTATTCAATTTATTTTTGGAACACATTTTGTAAGCGACACTACAGAACAATCAAACAATTTCAATCAGTGGCCGCCTCTGTACAACTTGTGATTTGCAGATGGCATTGATCTTATGGTTGGCGATGAGAAAGGACTTCAAGAACTTACTTCTAAACTTGAAATAAACTTGGAAAACTTATGGTATGGAAATAACCATCGAGAAAAACAAAATAATAGCAAACTGAGATAACAGCATCATTATTGTTAACACCTGGGATAGCACACTGAGATAGCATCATTATTGTTAACATCTGGGATAGCAAACTGAGATAACATCATTATTGTTAACATCTGGGATAGCAAACTGAGATAACATCATCATTATTGTTAACATCTGGGATAGCACACTGAGATAGCATCATTATTGTTAACATCTGGGATAGCAAACTGAGATAACATCATTATTGTTAACATCTGGGATAGCAAACTGAGATAACATCATCATTATTGTTAACATCTGGGATAGCAAACTGAGATAACATCATTATTGTTAACATATGGGATAGCAAACTGAGATAACATCATCATTATTGTTAACATCTGGGATAGCAAACTGAGATATCATCATTATTGTTGTTAACATCTGGGATAGCACACTGAGATAGCATCATTATTGTTAACATCTGGGATAGCACACTATCAATTCTCTGAAATAGCACAAGCCATGCAAATATGTTAGTCCCGAATAATTGAAAGGTGTGGTTTGCATTGCTGGTTGCACCATCCTTTCAGTATCATAGTCTTATGAATAAATACACTTTTAGTATTTGATAATAGTGTCCTTCCTTCGCAAGCGAAGATGAGCATGGCATGAAAAACAATAAATGTGATGAACAAGTAGAAAAACAACAAAACATTTGTGATTGTCTAATTTGGTTTGTGAGTTCATACATGTCCGATGAGTCAGATTCGTGCCACGAAAGTTCTATTGCAGCGCATGCAGGAGTGTATAGGGTCCAGTGTAGGAGAGTTTACGGATTTATCCTTCCGCTTTCGTCGCGTGTAAATTGCCCGCAGTGTCCTTTCGTTTTTAAATTTAGTGATGCCAGCAGTGATCTGGGTGTGTCAACCTGAGCGATCAAGGGTTGTAGTCTCACAGGAGCTAGGATCGATGGTTCACTGGTTGAGAGAGTATTTTAGGTGATCCTTGATGCACTTTTTCTGCCCTCCACTTCAATGTTTACTATCGCGGAGCTCCCCATAGAATAATATCTTTGGACGGTGATTTTCTGGAATACGGACGATGTGGCCAGTCCAGTGGAATTGGGACCTAGTCAATAGGACATGGATGCTTTGCATACGGAACTTTTGAAGAATTTCAGTGTCTGGTACTCGATCCTGCCAACGTACTCCCATGAGGTTTCTTATGCACCGAAAGTGGAAAGAGTCAAGCTGTCGCGCGTGTCTTGCATAGACTGTCCAGAATGACGCAACATAACAGCGTAAGGCAGTGTTGGTGGAACCACGGCGCAGTAGACGTCCAAATTAGTTGTCAAACTGAGACCACGCTTGATCCAGACATTGGTACGAAGTTTCCCGAATGCCGCACTGGCGCGAGAAATAACGCAGGGCAACACCCTCGTCATTTGTCGCAGTTTCCGATAAGGTGCTGCCGAGATATACAAACTTATTGGCAGTATTGAGTTGTTTTTTTTTCCTTTACTGTGATTACTAGTTCTGACGTAGGGAACACCTGGCGCTGGTTGATACATTACTAATATCTTTGTAGTGCTAATGGTGAGACCGAACGCATCATATACCAAAGAAAAGAGAGTTGAACCATTAGTATTTATAGAGCTAGACGCAAAGATGTGACAATCAGCTACCAGAGCTGTATATGTATAAGTTTAAATATTAACAACGTCTGTACAGCTGTTATCGATTATTCTCACAGGTTAAATATGAACCAGGTGTGTACAGCTGTTATCGATTATTCTCACAGGTTAAATATGAACCAAGTGTGTACAGCTGTTATCGATTAGTTTCTATTTAAATATGAACCAGGTCTATACTGCTGTCACCGATTTGCATCACTTTACATATGAACCATTTTTTACGCAAAGTTACTATGAATTGGCTTAATTAAAACTTATTTTTTAGTTGGGTATCATCAAGCCATTTGGACTCAATTTCGACCACTCTTTTGCCTAGTTCTCGGTCAGTGTGGTCTTTGTCTTTATTCATTTTGTTCCGTTATTTACGCCATCTTTTTGTTCGTTTCGTTTCCACCTATATTTTTATGTACTTCCTGTTACTACCCTTTCGGTATCTAACATCCATATTTCGCTCGGACACGCATGTGTGGCGTGGTCAATTCTACTCCCCGTCTTTTGATGTTATGTGCTTATCTTGATAAAGGCATGTTGGTAGAAAAGTCGATTATGTCATGCGTATTGTTATTTGTATGGTTATAGCCTGTGTTGTGTTGTGCGTATTATTTCACGTGAGCATCCGACAGTGATAGTGTGTTAGTCGTCGTTCAGTAAGACTTCATTACCTGTTTCCTACTAAGTACTATTTTCATATATTTTCACCAGCAGTATTGCCTTTCATTGATTACTATGTGAACGTCAATAGTGTCGTACTTACTAGACGTTTTCTGTTGCGAATGTTGTCTTGATAAAGTCTTTTGGTCGAAACGTCGATTTGTGTGTGTTATTATGTGTTTTCAGTGATTAGTGAAACTTCATTACCCTGTTCCAAGCTTCGCATGTTGTTTTTTTTTCTGCTGCAGTGAGTACATATTGTAGATTATCTTTACAATGGTTGAATGACCCTCTCTACAGAGATTGAATAACTCTCTTTATAACAGATTAATAATTATCTTCACAAACGAAGAATAACTCTCCTTGCAAAGGTAGAATAACTTCCTTTACACATTTACACAGGAAAAATAACTCCCTTTCCAAAGGAAGAATAATTCTCTTCACAAAGAAAGAGGAACTCTCCTTGCAAAGGTAGAATAACTCCATTTGCAAATTCACAAAGGAATAATAACTCGCATCTCGTGTACGTTTATCCATGAATACGCCGACATCTGTTTACTCACACAATTACACATCTACCAGTCATTGTTCTCACAATATTGTGCAGCTACTTGAAGATATTAAAACAGTAGCTGATGCAAATCTATTGTTAATATGCAAAAATATAAACAAAAACCAGACACATCGATTCATCATTTAATAAAAACGGTTAGAATGTCCGCAATTCAGAGTGGAGGCTGGCAGGGCAGTATTTGGAATCAGGTTAAAATAAGTGAACTGTTGGCAACTCCCATATTAATCAATATACATATGCTACTAGCATCAAGTGTGTGAATGATTGTAACAATGAAATCTGTAGCCATTATTATTGTAACAATGAATCTGTGCTCATTATTATTGTAACAATCACATCTGTAGCCATTATTGTTTAGAGAAAAGATATTACTGTTTTGTTTAGTCTACTATTACCACTTCGTCTCTTACTCTTGTGTATGGTTCTCAAACTGGGCCATAGGACACTTCAAGTTGGTAATGAAATCGAGGAAGATACAATGATGCTTTAAGACAGCGAGGTACTAGTTTATCAATTCACGGCAATTAATTGTAATCGAGATCGAAGGAAATAATGTCCTGCATCAGGAAAACAGATGATTGCTTCTTGAATGTAGTACTTCTCCAGATTAGCGATAAAACTTATGATCACGTTCCCCAAGAATCCAGATACTTCTCGTTTCAAATGCACAGAGTTTCCTTCATTCGTAACGTAATTCAATGACAATATTCTAAATGACCCATTGCCCAAGTAGGTGCGGTCAAGTCCTAACAACAGTGGATAATATACTCTGAGGTATAGTATTAATGAATACGGCACATATTAACAGAACCACTGGCAGTTTTGTTCTTCCTTATTTTCCAGTCCAAGAATTTAAACGTTATTGATTTCATCAATGAACTGTATTATTATCTGTTGGGGATCTCCCTAGCGTAGTGGTTAAGCTGTGTTCAGGAGGTCATGGGTTCGAATCCGACTGGTGTCGTCTTGTGTACGAGGTGGATTTTTTCGGAGATCCCTGTGGATTACCGCTTGAAGCTACGGAGTTACGTGCTATGAGTGATACTCTCGGCAGGCGGCGTGCCGCTTCGTTGAGCGAGACGGAGTACATATGGGAAACCGAGTACAATGAAGTCAATCCTCTACGACTTTTCAACCCTTTTTTCAACTGTACTATTATCACTCCTTGAGACAGGACGTAGAGCTTGTCCGTCAGAGCTGTTCCAAATGGCCATAGTTGTGTTCTTGTATGGTCTTGTAGTTCACATTGGGAAGTTCTATGTTCTGGAGATTAACCACATGGGGCACATTTCAAAGCCACCATCAGCAAGCTTCCCGTACACGTGTTGTTTACGTGACCTGTTCTCGATCTAAAAATAACTATACGTTCGCCTGATCAGGGCTATCCATAGAATTGTCATATCCTGTACGGAGTTGTTTTTCATTTTAGCAAATCTCATATGCCACCTGTTCATAGCCGGGGTACCACGCACTCGTTGGTAGCTACAATCATGGTCAAGACTGAAGATCATATTGTTCTCCCAAACACCCCCCCCCTCCCCGTGTGATTTTCAATGTTAGGTTCTTTGAATATATCTTCAGAAGGGAAACACAATTGTATATATGAAATAATGTGTAGCTTCCGCAAGAGGGAAACCTTACTGCACTGATATGTGTCATCTACTGAGAGTTTACTGTTTCATAATAGTTGGTCTAGTATGTTAATATTGGTACCTTCACACCGTCCACATGTGGAGGTTATGTGGTTCAAGTGGATCTACATAATATTTCACTGGCTTCGCATATGAGTGGACCTGGGTTCATTACCCAGTTGAGGCGGAAATGTGTTTTCAGATGACAACGGCTCCCGGGTCGACCCAGCCTTCAATAGGTACCGGATTAATCCTGGAAGTAAAGACTGCGAGGGAGAAGAGATGGCTACCGCCCTCATATATATAGCAGAGCCACAGAAATGTGAGATCGCTAACATTTCACAAACCTAACATTAATAAATCATATGGGTAACTTTACTTACTTTACGTACATAAACGTTGGTGTGATATGCCAATATTTAATATGCAAAGCCTTGGCTGTGGTTATATATATATTTTTTGGCTGCACGTGTGACCTATTCTCAATCTAACTATGACAATCTGCTCCTCTCTTTCAAGTTTGTGGATAGCTTCGTCTTGTTTGGTTGCATGAGTGAGTTGAGTTACATTCTATGTTCATGGAGATTTTAGTGATGCAGTAAAAGATATGGAAATGATACTGAATCTTGTATATGTTGTTGTTGAGTTACTTCCAATTTGTGTTAGCTGCCATCTCATTTCCTCTGTATTCATTTCCTCTGTATAGTGGCCTGGAATCCACCGTGGCACTACTTCATTTTATTGGTTGTGTAGTTGAGATTCTAATGATATTTACTAATTCGTGTCGAATGTATTTGGATTATATGTCGGTGGGGGGGGGGGGGGGGGGGGAAGAGAGTGAATGCACAGAAGATTACAGCCGAAGAAAAAGTAAATGTGTTAGAAATATTTTATGTAACCAACACACTTCACAAGTCACACAAATTTAAGACGCCATCATGGAGACCTAGCCAATACTGTTATACCTTATGTGCAATGCCGCGTGTTTATTCATATGACTACTCGTCTGTACTGCAATGGTCCATTACAACATAAAAGCAATCTAAAAACGAATGCCCTCCCCCTCTTACAAAATTTATGTAAGCTTTCACTCTAGACTACTTTGTTGCAGAAAATTAACACAATTTTATGCCAGCAGTAAAATGTTGGGAAAACGTCAACAATAATTTATTGAATTATGTGTAAAACATTGTTGAGGAAATCTGGCCAACTCATAATGGCAGACATTGCTCCAGGGAGCATGCAGTGAGATTTATTGGACGAATTATAATGTGATTTCAATGGCTTCCATTTATGATATGCGTAAAACCTTGCTTCTGTTATATCTTTTTAAGTGATGCTTAAAATAAAAATACAAGTATAACTTATAAGTTCTACATCCTGCATTTATTAAGTAGGGAAAACCTGTGAAACCGGTTAGAACACACATTTCAGCATTCAGTTCGCACGCAATCGATCAATGGATCAAATCAGTGGGCACCCTAGAATTTATGCATCCTAGTTATGCACAAGCCACTGACGCGGATTTTCCATATCTTTATCCGTGAACATGTTCTCATCCTCGCTCCATGTGATTCCCATCTCTGTCAAGTGCTACATGGTCTCTCTTCTCTATGTGTTTTAGGTTTTTCTTGTTTCCTTTGTCTTGTGTGTTTCATATCATTGATCTTCTAGTTATATTTTCACCGGTTTTCTAATAGTGTCCAGTCCATCTTCACTATCTCTCCTTTCTGTATGTATATCATGTGACATATTCTTTCCATAATGTAGTCTTTCTTATGACTGTTCTGGGCTCATTACGAATTTGGTTCAGATAACCTGCTTCTTTCAGTGTCATCTTTAAACACTCCGAAACGTCTGTTTTTCATCTTCTTCTGTTACCATGTCATCCATTATTAGTCTTTCCATACCAGTATGGTTCTCTATATGTCCAAAGAATCTCAGATTTCTTACTATAATATTATACGTAAGAAATAAAGTAGAGATGTGTGCAGGTGTCCAGGAGCCATTGCTTTCAATAGTGAAACGACGAAAACTAGCATGGTTCGGACATGTATGCAGGCACGATTCCTTGTCAAAAACAATATTGCAGGGAACTGTCGAGGGTGGAAGAAGCAGAGGAGGTCAAATAAAGACATGGACAGACAACATCAAGGAATGGACAGGGCTAGATATTTCCACACTCATCCGCATCGCTGAGGATAGAATTCGCTGGAGGACTCTATGTGCTGAAGCTTCCAATGTGGTACCCCTACGACCCTGAAGGGTTATGGGTTTCATTGATTGATTGATTGATTGATTGTCCAGAAGCCAGCCCTGTTCGGCGTTTATCCTACATATAATTTCTTGACTTCATGTTTCTTTCCTCCGTCCAATATATTCTCAAAATGTTTCTGTAGCATTTCATCTCGAATACAAGTATTTTATTTGTAGTCGGTTTGTTCAGTGTCCATGATTCGCAACAATAGACTGCAACTGGGAATATACTTGATCTAATTTGTTGTACTTATGTTTTGCAGTTGGCTCCTTGCCAAAGGTTTTTAAACTATACATAAGTGCATATAATAAAACACGACCAGCTAAAAAGACGGAGTAAGACCACGAAAGGAACGGAAGATAGATAGCATCAAAGACATTTTCAACAAACATGGATATAGTGCAACCGAGGCGACACATCTGTTCTTGGAACGAAAACAATCATTTCTACCCCTACACTTAACAGCAAACGTTGACCAGCAATATGACCATCCATCTGTGACAGGACAATACACAAATCTGAGTGTCCACCAGATATTGGTCTGTTCGTCTCCTTACCTCTTCCTTTCTTATCTTGCCCTGCCACCTAATGTTTAACATTCTATTTGAGTGTCCACTAGATCTTGATCTGTTCGTCTCCTTACCTCTTAATTTTTATCTTGCACTGCCACATAATGTTTAGCATTACTCTTACGTAATTATTCACAACTGTCCACAGTTTTACTCTATTGTTTTAGTCATTGTCCATGTTTCTGAGTCACACAGCAGCACTTTCTTCACCTTTGTACAATATTTTTTTTTAAATCCTAAGTTTAGTGTATCAATCAATCAATAAAACCCATAACCCTTCAGGGTCGTAGGGGTACCACATTGGAAACTTCAGCACACAGAGTCATCCAGCGAATTCTATCCTCAGCGATGCGGATGAGTGTGGAAATATCTAGCCCTGTCCATTCCTTGATGTTGTCTGCCCATGTCTTTATTTGTCCTCCTCTGCTTCTTCCACCCTCGACAGTTCCCTGCAGTATTGTTTTTGACAAGGAATCGTGCCTGCATACATATCCGAACCATGCTAGTGTATAACGATTTCCGAGCTTTACTGTAGTAATGCCTTCACATTTGTAATCTTTCTTCTTCTTCTTCTTCGCAGTTTAACATGTCTATACAGCAAGTACATTTGTATTAAAGATCCTAAATTTGCGCCGAGTGGCATTGGCTAAGGGTGTAAATCCCTACAGAAAATCCGGTGTGAAGACACGCTTACTGTTCTGCTAAATACGATTAGTGACAGAATGGTTTGAAAATAGGTACAAGTCTTAGACCAAAAAACGTGCAGGAAATAATAACCGATATTTTTAAATACAGTCGGGTAAAATTGCAAAAAATCGATACATCTCTCCATATTTATTTATGTCTAAATACAGTCGTGTAGAACTGCATAAACTCCATATTTATTTATGTCTAAATACAATCGGGAAAAACTGCAAAAAACTCCATATTAAGTTATGTCTAAATACAGTCGGGTAGAACTGCAAAAAAAAAACTCCATATTTACTTATGTCTAAATAGTCAGATAGAACTGCAAAAACTCCATATTTAGTTATGTCTAATTACAAGCGGGAAGAACTGCAAAAAAAAACTCCATATTTAGTTATGTCTAAATACAGTCGGGTAGAACTACAAAACAACTTCATATTTACGTATGTCTAAATAGTCAGGTAGAACTGCAAAAAAACTCCATATTTAGTTATGTCTAAATAAGCTTGTAGACAAAGGGTGTGTGTGCGTGTGCGTGTGTGTATGTATGTATATATATATATACCATCAAACTAAGAAATCAGAACATAACATTTAGTACTAAGAATTTATCCAACAAGTAGGTACCCCCCCCTCCCCCGCTTTAACGAACTTTTAGCTTTGGCGATATTTTGCAAAACAAGGTCATGTCATGAAATTTCTCACAAAGATAAGGAATTATGCAATTCACGGTATTTCTTATATGTAATTGGTCGCTATATTTCCAGTCTGTTGGGCTTATCCTCGACAATGGTGATTACAATTAAGAATGTCGGATCCAACCGCATGAGATAACAAGACCATTTCATTTATTTCTATATAAATTCTCGAAATGATAGTGTCCCCGTGCGACATGACGTCTTCGTGTGTGAATGTATATTCCCGACAGCAATCACCAGAAGGAATATCTTACGGAAGTGGAGAACATAAATCTCATTAAAAATTTATAAAGTTCTGTCTCTGTGTTCGAGCTGGATTCTCTAATATACTTTCCTCCACGCTAGGGAAGGGTTGAGAGAGTGCCCCCCAGTCTAGGAAGGGTATAGAACGTCCTTCACAATTGGGGGGGGGTGAGTTTCACATTAGGAGTGGTTAAGAGAGTTTCCTCCATTCTAGGAGGGGTTGAGAGTTTTCTCCATTCTAGGAGTGGTTGAGAGTTTCCTCCATATTAGGAGTGGATGAGTTTCCTCTCACTCTAGGAGGAGTTGAGTGTTCCCCCACACTAGGAGGAGTGGAAAGAGTGCCTCCACGCTCGGAGGGGTAGGAGAATGCTCCAACTTAGGAAGTGTTGAGTGAGTTTCCTCCGCACTAGGAGGGGTTGAGTTTCATCCACCTTATGTGGGGTTGAAAGTTTCCTCCACCTTAGGAGGGGTTGAGAGAGCGCCCCCTCTTAGGAGGAGTTGAGAGTGTCCTCTACCATAGGAGAGATTGAGAGTTTCACATAAAGAAGGATTGAGAGAGTTTCCCCGCACCTTTGGATGGGTTTATAAATATTAAGCTGCCCTTAATTATCTTAAACCCCACCACTAACTCTGTTTAATTTTCCACCGTATAATGTTAGCGCTAAGCGTGGCGCATATTCGAGATTATATCGGTGGTCTCACACCCGTTAGGTCTTATACCCGTTAGGTCTTATACCTGTTAGGTCTCACACCCGTTAAGTCCTAAAACAGTAAGGGCTAAATTTTGTTTCTCTCAGAGTGAAATTAAAAACTATACATGACGTGGCGGCAGCAATGGCATGCAGCCATTATCACACAAAAAACTCCCGAATTCCCTTCATATCCCTAACTGGGAAAATGCAGCATTGACAGTTTTTGTTTGTTTGTTTGTTTTTTGTTGTTTTTTTTTCTTGGTGGAAAGGAAGGTGTCTGTTTTGGAACTCGTGTCTCCTTGCTTATTTCAGGATTAATAAATCTAAATATTATATCAATAATTACATTAAATATTTATTTTTTAGAGCTACCCCTAACCCTAAATAAATGTATATTTAAAGTAATAAATGATAAACATAAACTGATAAACATTGCAAAGGGAAATAATCAAATAAGGGGACGCGGGATCCAAACCAGAACCGTATATTTTAAATTTTGTTTACTATGTTAACATGACCAATATATTGCAACTAAAACAATAAAAGATGGAAACATGGGAATTTATAACTTTTACTACTTGTGACATGTTGCAATCTAGGAACTATTGAGATGAAAATTCCCAGACATATGACAACTACAGAAGCACTAATTATCACAGTCCCAGACTTTACTATCCGGGCTAGATCTAGTAGTGGCTCTATACAGGATGAGCTCTATAAAGGATGAGATCCAAGATTCTATCGTTAGATGAGACACGAAGTGTATCATTAACAAGGAAAAAAAATCGGTTTTACCCACAGGAATGCACCGAGTCTCTCTAAGAATTTATCAGTAATCTCTATTAGAAACGGATTCAAAAACAGACTGGCTAGATGTTACATGGTACAACTCCAACTCCACATTACCCAACGGTAAATATTAACATGTCAAATATGATTAGTGTAAAAAGTTGAACTTAAACTTTAAAATGTATAGGTGTATATAGTTACAGTTCATAATAAGGTACTTTAGTCGAAACATCAAATATGTCTATTTTGTAAAATGTCAACTACATAGTTTCCATGTGACTACGACAGTTGCAATCGGGGCATTTACTTCTACCTAGTCCAGGGTGTATAGAACAAGGACACTGTCTTCTTTCCAGATATGTAATAGGAGACGACTAAGGAAACTTATAGAAAAACCCGTT
This sequence comes from Meghimatium bilineatum, assembly GCA_034231615.1. Classification (NCBI taxonomy): domain Eukaryota; kingdom Metazoa; phylum Mollusca; class Gastropoda; order Stylommatophora; family Philomycidae; genus Meghimatium; species Meghimatium bilineatum. Next base: position 42,523,754 of record CM067317.1, on the reverse strand, counting down.
TTCCAGCTAGTGAGGAAGGACATGAGATTGCAGAAATTACGTATGCAGTTGATACAACCCGTATATCCATAAACCCCACAGGTTTATAACACATGATTATGTCAGTCGAACACCATAGCGAGACACAAAATGTGTTCCTCATAACAAAATGGTCAAAAATAATGCTAATAAACAGAGATGAATTTTAAACTGAAATTAGTCATTGACAAAGAAAAAATAGAAACTGTCAGAAACTTTGAATATCTTTGGTCAATCATCAACACTACAGGAAATTTCAGAGATCAGAAAAATATAGCAATGGCACTACAAAAAACATCACAGATGAAAAATATATGGCATGTGAACAGAGAAACAAAGTTACAATTATCAATAAGTTATATTTTTCAAAAAGCCTTCGACGGCATCCACCAACCATCGCTTTAGGAAATTTTAAAAATATATAGATTCCAAATCAAATATATAAATGTGATAAAATCATTCTATACCAACTCAAAATGCTGTTTTCGAACAGAAAAGGTCAATTCAGAATAGGTGTTAAACAAGGCTGCCCTATGTCACCATTACTATTCAATATCGCAATAGATAGATAAATAAAACACTATAAGATCTGGATTTTGCCGATGATCTAGCAATATTGAATGAAACCATCAAGATGCACAAACAAATTCTGATAGATTAAAACTCATTGCAGGACAAATAGGTCTCCAAATCAATTCATCAAAAACAAAAATTATGGATTTCACTAATTCACCTAACGCAATTATTTTTAATGGACAACAACTTGAAAAGGTACACAAACTCTCCTATCTAGGAAGCAAATTAACACTCGACGGTAATGTCATGACAGAAATTACAACTCGCATTGCACTAGCATCAAGTGCCTTTAAAAGACTGTCTAATATCTGAAGGTCAAAGTCAATCAGCACACGCACGAAAATACGCTTATTAAACTCCTGCGTTATTTCGGTGCTATCAAATGGATGTGAGAGCTGGAAAAGCTCTTTATCTTCAGAAAAGAAATTACTGAATTTCGAGAACAAATGTCTTCGTATGATAACTAACACCCATTGGAGTGAATTCAAATCGAATGATAAAATTAGAGAAGAGACACATCAAAACTTCATCACAGATGTTATCAGAAAACGCCGTTTGTCCTACATCGGGCATGTCCTACGAACAGACATCAACAGAATACACCACCTTGAATGGATACCTACAGGCAGAAGAGCAAGGGGTAGACCAAAAGAAACACTCAGAAGAACAATACTTAGAGAAAGTAAAACAACCAATATACATAATATACACGAACTGTACAGAATAGCTTTGAACAGACAGAATTGGAGAGATCTGACCTCTGCCCTATGCGCTAACTTCAGCGCAAAAGGAAAATGATCATATTGATGATATTTGTCCAGTGACAATATATGATTGTAAGACGTGGGCAATGACATCCACATATGAAAGCAAAAAAAAATGCATTCGAAATAAAATGTTATAGAGATCCTAAGAATACCATGGACGGAAAGACGAACCAACGCAGACGTCCGCAAAAATCTTAACATAGAAGATGACTGGCTCCTCGAAACTAGTTAATAAAAAAACGCAAGCTAACATATTTCGGATATATAAAGAGACACAATGGTTTAGAAAGATTAATCATAGAGGGAAAACTTCCAGGAAAGAGAACATGAAACAGACCAAGACTACGAAGGACACATGATATCAAAGACCTTCTGAACATGACACTGGAAAGGGCTGGGCAGATCACACAGAACCGAGAGACTTACAGAGTGGCAGCGAGGACAACGTTCTGTAAAGAACACGCCACTTAGATAGTGATGATTTGGGACAACACGAGAAATCTCAAAGGATACATCCCATAACGGTTGTGCGTTTTCACCCCTTGTATCTGGATGTCTGTGCACGCTCGTTATATTGACTTAAAGGTACCGGAGATCTTGGTCGTCTGGTTACAATCTACAGTTTGAATCAACAACAACTGACTGATCCCAAAAAGTATTAAAGAGATACACCATACACGATTATGGTACATCTGTTACCAGGGTGCACCACGGAGAGATACTTCTGTAATGTTACCTACTCAAACTGAAAATCGCACATGAACGGTGGAGAAATAGGTGCACCCTAGCGATGGTAACATAACTATTTCACATATTTTTATATCTTCACATATTTTATATACTTTCACATATTATATTATATTATATTTTATATATATATATATATATATATATATATATATATTATATATATATATATATATATATATATATATATATATATATATATATATATATATATATATATATATATATATATATATATATATATATATATATATATATATATCTTCTTCACGTGTTATACATCTTCACATATTTTATAAGCACATATTTTATATATCTTCACATATTTCTCTATATCGTCACATATTTTCAATGTTTCTATTAGCCACACCTAATAGTTGATACGACTTGTGCCGGTACATGCAGAGTTATCTTCATCCTAGACGGCACCTTGCAGTCATGTGAACTACTTCTAGCTTGACTTCTCTATAGTCATCTTTTAAAAGTGACCCTACTTGACCTTGTACGATAATTTCATTGGTCAATCTCAGTATGTCAACTGCCAATAAATCTCAATGTAGTAGTTTATTTACTTATCTCCGGAGGTCGTTGTGACTCGAACTATTGCGTATGGTTTTAAAGCTTTGATATAACCAAATTGGAATAACATCCGAGGTTGAAAGGTGCGTACCTCATCATAAGAGGTACATGTTACTTAACTAATCAAATAATCTCATTGAAGTGACGAAGGACTACTCTATCAGTTTCTTATAGGAGTTTGAAGACAAGCCGATTTCGACCCAGACAACGAGCCCAAGCAACGATAAATGTGGACACAATTCAAACGGGTAATTAAAAATATTATGATTTTGTGAGCTCTTACGATCTCTTTCCTCATCTCTGGCAACTCTAGATATCTTGATTATTAATTGTATCTGCTTTCGGGCCCGGGCGTTAAGAAAAGCGTGAACATGGCAACCTTGAATCGCTGCAGTATTGTACAGACATATACACACAATATATTATTAATGCTAATGTTATTATATTATAATTAATGCTCGCATTACTAATTCCCCTGTCCTTGTTAATTGTGTTACTTTTCCATGCGTGAGCCAGGAAGAAAAACCGGGTTGAATCGTGTCCTGTACAGAACCAATCATTATTATGCTGGCGAAATAAATCTATTGTCGCCAGCTAATTAGGAACGCGAACACTCTGAATAACAAATAGGTCTGTAAGGTTGTGATTGACAGCTTAGAACAGGAAGATTTATTAACTGTGCCAGGTCAGGCTTTACAAATTGATTGAAATTGATGACCTCGTTATATTTTTGTGTGAAATGTTTGTGTTGTTACTGGAGACGGGAAACTTCTATTCTTTTTTAAACTTGTGTTTGTTATAATGGGGTTTGAGTGAACAAGGCAAGATGAATATATATATATATATATATAGGCTATGCATATGTCATGGACTAGACAGCGTATGTTATTTGTTGCTGACGTGTGCACTATGGGAGAAATCAAATGTCTAGGACAACGGTTGCCAACAATATCTTCTGCCTTCGTTCTCAAATTCCTGCAAAATTACAGCATGTCATTCGGAGAATGGAATGCGTTGTGCCATGGTTTATATCTTGGCTGTGATAGCTTAGTCTTTTGGCTTGACAGATCGAACTTCAACAAGGTGTATGTTACTTTTAGCTTATATATATATTATATTATATATATACTGACATATATATATATTTATTTATAGAATGTCTATTATGATACTAATACTGTCACTTGAACATTGTGCAAATATGTTAAACTGGTAATGTTAGAAGAAGATACACATATTGGCTCGCGAGTGAATGTATCCAGGAGGTACAATGTAAAAATGAACAAGCGTTATATCACACGATTCCCCAAGTGCTCAGCTGCCTAATCATTCCCCATAAGTGCTCAGTTGCCTAATCATTCCCCATACATACTCATCTGCCTAATCATTCCCCATAAGTGCTCAGCTGCCTAATCATTCCCCATATATACTCAGCTGCCTAATCATTCCCTATACATACTCAGCTGCCTAATCATTCCTTATATGTGCTAAGCTGCCTAATCAGTGGCTCCTCAGAAACCGCCTGACTAGCTACGAACCCTACTATGCTTGCTCAGTAGCGACGACGCCATTCCTCGACCTTATTGCTAGTGCTATGATTCCACGATTGCTAGTACCCTACTTCAAGTGTCTGGGGTGAACTACGGAAGTATATTTTATTTCAAACCACGAATAATGAGTGGATTACAACCGGGGCTCACTGGTCGACGGGCGAAAGTTTACATCGATGGACTTAACATTATACAACCTGGGTTCCAGAAGGTCTCTAATGGAGGCGTCGCGGCGTGTTTGTCTCATTGAGAAACGTTTGTAAGCATGTGTTGTGATCTCATTACAAGTGTAGCGATCAATATGCAGTATTACATTACAGATAACCAGATGTGTGCGGAAAGATAATGTTATTGCGATCAATGTATCACTATCAGATTGACAGAAGACATTATGACGATGATAAGGAACAGGAGAGAGAGAGAGAAAGAGAGAGAGAGAGAAAGAGAGAGGAGAGAGAGAGAGAGAGATGAAAGAAGAGAGAGAGAGAGAGAAGCACCTGAATCTGACGAAAATAGTACATAATTAATGACCGAAGAAAATATTTGCAAGGGGGAAAAAAAGGAAATTCGTTCTATTGGCATAAAATACTCGGAGACATTACGTGAACAATGTCTATAACAACTTTTGACGTCCTTCCCCCTCCTTGTCAAACTGCTTGTCAAGATTGAAATTCAGGGACCCCCATTATTTTGTATTAACAAATTGTGTCATCCACCCCTCCCCCAAACAAATGTTATCCGAAAAAAAATGTGAGAAGCGACCTAATGTTTCAATACTGTGAGAATTTTTGTTCTTCTTCTTCAGCTGTTCATTCTCAAACTCCTGCCGGATCTCTATTGCAGTAGGACAATGGCCCTATTAGATTTCCAGCAGGATATAAGTCCAGAGAATGGAAATGCGTTGTGTCGCCGTTTTATTTGCGCCAATGGCCCGACACATCCGTCTTCGGCGGGAATTTTTGTTCAACCGCCATTAATTTAATTAGTGTATAAAATATAGTATTGTCAACCCTTCCCTTGTCAATAAATGTCAAACTTTTTGAGGACACCCTCTCCTAATTGTTGACATAACTTATGGGCAACCCCTTGGCGGTTAAAATCTGAATAACCTCCATGAACTACGTACATCGTGATGACTTGACTCACAGAGCCGCGAATCTACGATTACTTTTTTTTTAATTCTTGAGATCTCTGACATAACCTAGCTGGACTAACTTTCAGTTTCAAAGGAGAGTACATCATCATACTGCTATTACACAGCAATTGATGAAATGTCTGTACAAAAATGCCACTATAACAATGACGAGTATATACTGCTACTACACAAAAATGAATGACGCGCCTATACTGCTACTACACAAGATGAATGACGCGACTATAATGCTGGTACACAACTATTGACACGTCTATACTGCCATTACACAACAAATGATGATGCGCCTCTACCCGCCCCTACACAACAACGGATGCATGTCTATACTACTACTACACAACAATGAATGACGCGTCTATACGGCAAGTATATAACTATTGACACGTCTCTACTGATACTGCACAATTGATGATGCGTCTATACCACCACTACTCAAAAAACTATGTCACGTCTATCCTACTACTACTACACAAACAATTAATCAGGCGTCTATAAAGCTGTTACACAATAATTAATGACATGTCTATATTGCTGATAATACGTTTATACTGCTACTAAACAACATTATAGTATTTGTATTTTTCATGGATTGTATTGGTTACACTGCGTATACTTTGTGTTGATAGCCAATGAAAATCATGGGAAAAGTCAAATAGCGCACATTAGAAGGATGATCCCTGATGAGTTAGCATGACTGCGTTATAAAACGAAGGCCTCGAGACATGTCTAAAAATTGATTTGTAATTACTTATTTAGATAACTTGATGCATGAGATTTTTTTGTATACATTAATCAATGTTATCTTACAGTACAGTAATGAAAATAATACGGACATTGACGGACGAGATAGTTTTGTGAGAAATGTATAGTGGGACATGTATAGTGCATTTAGAAATTCATGCCCAGGGGAAAATCTTTGCAACTAACACTATTAGGCAGATTTTTGTAAGTTTATATAGTATATGATGAATATAAATACATATCACTATCATGTGACATATTCTTTCCAGAACGTGTTCTTCCTTCATTCTCTGAAAACTCCGCGATTCTGGGAGAGATGGTTAAGCATAAGACATGATTAAGCAATCTGATATATCAGTGTACCATCGTCGCCCTGGGCGCCCTCTTCCTCTGTTCCCACTAACTCTACCTTCAGCTATTAATTTTTCACTGCTTTTATGCCTCTGTGTATAATTTATTGAAGGATCCAGCCCTCTCCGACGTTTATTGATCTGAACGCTTCTTGATTTGTATTATTAGCTGCCCATGGTATATGTAAATTTCTTCTGTAGCATCTCATTTCGACAGCAGCAATTTCTTTGAAATTTGAATTTATTTAATGCCCATGCCTCACAACCGTATATTACCACAGGAAATAAGCATGTTCTGATCATAGATAGTTTGGCTATGCTACTGGTACTTTGCCAAAGATTTTTCATTTGCGCAAGTTTCAGTGCCGCCATTGCAATTCCTCTCTTGATTTCTAGAAAGTCTCCTGGGTTATTTATGTTTGTGCCAAAATATTGAAAATTATTTACGTCATATAGTTTGAAATTGTCAACTATTATCTTTGGTTATTCTTTCACTTTATCCGTTGTCATATTTTTTAGTTTTATTCATTTAAGAACACGTTTCGGGCTTCACCGTATATTTCTATTGATAGTAACTTTTTGCGTTAGACGCCATATATATATATATATATAGCCCGAGTGCCAACCCTGGTCTGGACTTCTAGTCCAGGTTGCAAAGAATCGAAAATATGTACTCAGGTTCAGCTTGCAAAGAGTAGGGTCACTGTCTTCTTTACAGGCATGTCGTTGGAGGCGACTAAGGAAAGTTGGAGGATAGGCTGACAACCTTTCACCTGTGAAAATTCTTCATATTGTCTCAATTTCGATCTTTTGTCTTCTATCAAATAATCTCCATGTGTGATGATGCGATGCAAGCCTGTGGACAGTGAACCTGAGTTCTTTTGAGGCAGACTCCTAGGTGACGTGGAATACTTGATATGCCATAACTGTTGATGAGTCAACAAATTGGACAGAAGAATAATTTGATAGTTAACCCATAACTATATGATGTGTTGCTGGCAAGACGTGATAATCCTATGATACTTGCGCACTGGAATGCATCCTTTGGGGACTAAACGTACATCTATAACTCTCGCTTACACAGTCATGTCATTGAGGCAACCTCACATGTGTCCAAGTGTCACCCCAGTTATATAGATGAAAAAGATCTGTTTTTGCTAGAAAGGCTATGGCTGTCAAGATATACCTGCTTACAGCTAAAGAGAATATTTCGCTATAAAGATATATATATATATACACACCCACAATGGGTGGTGTTTACAAGCAGTGTGCTCTCATTGGATAACAAATACTAGCAATAGTCGTCCATCGCGTTATATGATGACAATAGTTTCAGATTCAGACTTGTGTTGTTACATCTATATGATATGTAAAGAAATGACAGAAAAGTTCAATTCTGGCATAGAATCTCCAACTACATATTGGGACACGTATAGACCAGGAAGTATGATCGTCCATGTCGAACATCTAACACACTATCCGTGTTCCTTCAGCTCCGAATACGGTGCACAGGACAGCAACCAGTGCTCTCTAGATTGTGATGTGATACTACTGTGTGCAATTCTTGCATGTTGTTGAGACCAATAAGAATATCCTCTTCGGTGGTTGTTCTGGGAAGATTTTCTTTTGATATTCCTTTTTTTCGTTTGCCATATGGTAGCCATTATAATGCTTGCAGTGGCAGTATTTTTATTAATTTCTAAGCACATGGTCGATAATACTCAGTTTTCTTCTGATTGTTGTAGAACATATTGTTGTTTGGTGTCTTGAATTCTTCCTAGCCAATATTTAAGAGTTTTCTAAGACATTTATTTTCAAATGAAATTAATTTGTTTCTCCGGTGCTTTTGTAATTTGCCAGCTTTCCCAACCATATAGATATTACATTGTAGTAGTTAAAAAAGTCGTAGACACTACAGGTAATGATGATGATGAATGGTGACAAAACGGCAATTGGTTTACATTATGTTTTATAATAACTCTGTGTCTACAATGACAAACATGATCATTGACAAAGACACTAGCCGAAAAGATGGTAGCGCGTGAAATAAAATGTTTGAGGATAGCTATACCACAAGAAGAGATACCACGGAGAATGAAGATATCAGGAAATAAATAATGATTATCTCATGTTAAGACTACAATGAAGAGACAGCAAACCATGTGGTTTGGTCACCTCATGAGAATGGAACCAACTCAACCAGCCCTTCCTGCATACAACAGTAGAAGATCGAGTTACAAGGCAGGAGGAAGAAATTGATGGATGGAGACAATAAAAAAAGCTTAAAAGGACATAAGCTGACCATGGGCAATGCGACCCAAATGGTCAAGGACCGACACCTTTTACTCCCCCACACCACCTTCCTCCCACGGCGCTTGGAAAATAGACGAGGAATTCGTAGAAGTGTTTTATTGGGACTAGCATTAGTTGGACAGATCATTATAATTTCTTTACTTGTATGAAATACTTCATTGATTTGACTTAATTTGTTATTCCTATTGTTTTTTTTTATTGTTGACTTGATCCCTAATTGTTTTCTTAGTGCTTCATTCCTGATTATGTCTCTCAAGCTAACTCCAATCAAACGTCTCACACATTTCATTTCAGTGGTGTTAATGAGCACAAAAAACGCACAACAATAGAATACATCAAGAAACAACAAATTAAATGGTTCGGTCACATAACCAGACAGAAAGAGCAAGTATTATCCAAAAAAAACTTAACAAACGATACGAAAACAGTCGACCTATTGGACGCCCTCGTAAAAGGTGGATAGATAGTGTATTAGAGACACTCGGAAATATAACAGCGGAAGAGGCAAATAGAAGGGAAAAAGACCGTACACTCACTCTCCCCTCAACACCAAAAGGTACATGGGGACAGAAAGAAGAAGAAGTTATTCCTATGGTGGCGTAATTGTTTATCCTTATGGTGGCGTTGGTTACGTGTTTCCCTAGCCTTCTATTTTGGTGCTGTCAATCATTTCCTTACTGATGTTCTTCCATGACAGAATACTATGCTGTCAAGACCTTCATTCTTGGTTTTTTCCTCTTCCTTGTCCCCCGGTTGCTCTTCAACTTGCGTGTTGTTACATTGTGTTCCATCTTTCCCCTTAGCGTATGTCCAAGACTGTCTCTTTCTGATGCGGGTGAACAGCTCACTTTTTTAATTACCTTCTTTCTGTGTATCTTGCCTGATGCCTCTATAATTATTTACTATTCTGCACACTTTCCAAGATTCACCTCCATACATCAGAATTGGTTCTATATCACTTTTAAGAACTCCCTTTCAGACCTCAAAAAAGATATATTATATAGGATGTTCTTCATCTTGTGAAATCTTGCCTCTGCCTAATCAATTCTACATTTGACGTCTTTAGTACATCTCCCATGTGAAGTTATTATGGTATCGAAATGTTTGAATATGTTGACGCACTTCAAACTAATCCATCTATTTTCCTGTTCTTGAGACTAATCCATCTACTTTCCTGTTCTTGAGACTAGTTCATCTACTTTCCTGTTCTTGAGACTAATCCATCTACTTTCCTGTTCTTGAGACTAATCCATCTACTTTCCTGTTCTTGAGACTAATCCATCTACTTTCCTGTTCTTGAGACTAATCCATCTACTTTCCTGTTCTTGAGACTTGTTCATCTACTTTCATGTTCTTGAGACTAGTCCGTCTACTTTCATGTTGCATTCTGGAGAATATTTATTCATTGATATTACTTCAGTTGTTGTTTAAATATTTAGACTAATCCGTTTGTTTTGACTTTCTTGGGCACTGATATTCATTACACAGTTTTTAGAACCATTAATCGGAAAACAAGACCGAAACTCGGGATGTCTGGAGGCAGAACCTGCGTGCAGGTACAACATTGTTCAGAAATAATGTTTAAAGATATGGAAGAAAAAATTAGAAAGAGAAACAAAAATCTTGCGTTGTTGTGATATGATCGCTTGAAATCTTCCGTTGTTGTGACATGATCGCTTGAAATCTTGCGTTGTTATGACATGATCGCTTGAAATCTTCCGTTGTTGTGACATGATCGCTTGAAATCTTGCGTTGTTGTGACATGATCGCTTGAAATCTTGCGTTGTTGTGATATGATCGCTTGAAATCTTCCGTTGTTGTGACATGATCGCTTGAAATCTTGCGTTGTTGTGACATGATCGCTTGAAATCTTGCGTTGTTGTGATATGATCGCTTGAAAAGTCAACATTCAACGGATTGCTTCTTCTTATTGCTAAATGACCATCTGTAAGATGCAAAAAGGCCATACAATCGTTAAACAGTCATTAGTGATTGGGATGTTGCAGCGTTAGAGTATCCGTTAGACGTACTTGTAGTTTTTTTTCTTTTCTGTGTCAATGGATTTGATGTTGTTTGTAAGATGTAATTTTTCTGACTCCTCTCTAGTAGCGTTTCATCTCTTTACACATGTCTATTGTCCATAATCCGTTTATGTTTGCAGAAGAAATAGTACAGCAATACTGTTCCTCTGTCATCGATTTATGTCTTGGTTCGTCCATCTCACTTATACTAATGAGGCAACGGCTGTCTGATCTTCTTTCCCGGTTACTCCCTTAAGTTTTCTTGACCCCTTCAATCATCCACCTTACAAATGAAATCAACAATACTTTTTATATGCTATATTACTGTATGGGGAGGATATTTGAAGTATGTCAATCGATTATACGTTCATAATGTAAATACGGAGATAGAGTGTGTGGATAAACTCGATCACTTAGAAGCAAACATCAGCGATACAGGAAACTGCATGGTAGAGATAAGGAAGAGATTGCAAGGACATGTTGTAAAATAACATGTGTGAAAAAGATAAGGAAAAACAACATAATAGAAACTAAACTGCTAATGCTAAGAAACTTTGTTTTTCCGGTTATAACACACGGATGTGAATACTTGGACCTTAAATAAAACAGCAGCAAAGAAGATCAACGCCTATGAGATGAAATGCTACAGAAAGATAATTATAATATCATGGAGGGAAAAAAAGGGGGAAACTCGGATATTATAAACAATGAAAGTTACAGGTAAAATAAAGCGTCCTGTGACTTCCCCCTACCCTCCACCTATACTGTCCTATGACTTTTTGTCCTATGACTTTTGTCCTGTGATGTTATTGTTCTATGACTATGTGCATTAGTACTTTTCGTCCAATTTTTTTTTTTATATGACTGTTTTGTTCTGTGACTTTTTACCCTCTGAATGTGGTAATTGTGGTTTTATTATTTACTTGCGAGTTTATTACTTAGATTATTGTCATGAACTACAGAATCACTGTGATATCTGTAACTCTCTGTCTGACCATTTGGTAACTCTCAACCCCATAACTCCTTAGTCGACTTCTAATCACATGTATTATATATAAGATAAACATGTTGCAACTCGACCGAAGTGTTGGGAAAGTTGCAGTATTTTCAATTTGCAGTTGAAAGGGTGAAAACAGAATTCATGAAATATTATAAGCTAAATATCGATGGAGAAGCCAGATAGCCATTGCTATAGAGAAGCAAGATGAGCATTGTGATAGAGAAGAAAAATAGCCATGGTGACAGAGCAGCCATATAGCCATGAAGATAGAGCAGCCATATAGCCATGAAGATAGAGCAGCCATATAGCCATGAAGATAGAGCAGCCATATAGCCATGAAGATAGAGCAGCAAGATAGCCATGGTGACAGAGCAGCCATATAGCCATGAAGATAGAGCCACAATATATAGCCATGATGATAGATCAGCCATATAGCCATGAAGATAGAGCAGCCATATAGCCATGAAGATAGAGTAGCCATATAGCCATGAAGATAGAGCAGCAAGATAGCCATGGTGACAGAGCAGCCATATAGCCATGATGACAGAGCAGCCATATTTCCATGAAAATAAAAGTTTGAAGTTTTACGATATCAAGTTTCTACGATACCATGCTCGCAGTTCTCAAACATCGACATTCATCTTGGCTGATCCAACTTTTCACGTGTTTTTTGTTAATGACTGGTGACACAAATTATACACAAAATGACTTATTATCGATCACGTAAGCCAAGCTATGTGACGTTGTTTGGGATCTGTGCGCAAGACTATTATGGATGACTTTGATATATACTTTCCCGCCACACTAAACTAAACCTTTCGAAGGTCGTGATGATAGGATTACCAGAACCGCGAACTCTACTATTCTTTATTGGGAAAAAGTTCTGATATAACCAAATTATAATAAAGTTAGCAGTTGAAAGAGGAGTACCTCATCATCTATGTTCCTTCAGAGCCGAACACGGTGCATAGGATAGAAACCAGAGCTCTCCAGCTCAAGCGATCTGATGCGACCGTATGTAATTCTTGTATGTTGTTAAGACATATAGTCATACCTTCTTTGATAGTTTATCTGCGAAGTCTCTCTTGGTCTTCCTCTTTTTCTTTTGCCATCTGGTACACATTTTAATGCTTGTAATGGCATTATGTTTTCCATTATTCTAAATATATGTCCGATAAAAGTACATCATTTTCCTTCTCAGTGTTGTAGAAACATGTTGCTGTTTGGTGTCTTCTGTGACTTTGTTTGACTCGCATCCTTCCCAATCGATATTAAAGCATTTTCTCAGACATTTAATACCTGGTTTTGAGATGTCCTGGCTTTGGACACATTAAAAGACATTAAATACCACGATATTGAAGACATTACTTGAGGGTTAAGTCAAAGGGAAGCGAGCAAGAGGTAGGCAGAGATACAAGTGGGAGAGTAACATCACTAGACAGGTTTCCGTCTAGCAGAGTGCACCACCAAAACAAGAGACATGGGATGTTGGAGATATGTTGCAGCCAACCTTCGTTGCGGAGACGGCACTTGATGAAAATGATATGAAATATCATTTTAATTTAACCAAAGTTGACAATATGCCCAACTCAGAGGAATGTGCTAAAGACATCATGAGACACGGGTAATGGGAAAGGAGAATAAGTGCATAGGGGATAAAGAATTTGAATACAAGCAGATTAGAGCAGTGTAGAAGAGCACATGATTCACATCGATTTAACACAAGAATTTGGCATATTTAACCCTTTGAGAAAACACCAATGAAAGTTGACACTTGGGTGATGAATTAGGAAGGATGAGATTAATGGCGTGTCGCGATATAAATATTGATAGTAGGGAGGAGTGTTGGTAGTTGGGAGGAATGTTGGTAGTAGGGAGGAGTGTTGGTAGTTGGGTGGAGTATTGTTAGTAGGGAGGAGTGTTGGTAGTAGGGAGGAGTGTTGGTAGTAGGGAGGAGTGTTGGTAGTTGGGGGAGTGTTGGTAGTAGGGAGGAGTGTTGGTAGTAGGGAGGGAGTGTTGGTAGTAGGGAGGAGTGTTGGTAGTTGGGTGGAGTATTGTTAGTAGGGAGGAGTGTTGGTAGTAGGGAGGAGTGTTGGTAGTTGGGGAGTGTTGGTAGTAGGGAGGAGTGTTGGTAGTAGGGAGGAGTGTTGGTAGTTGGGGGAGTGTTGGTAGTAGGGGGAGTGTTGGTAGTTGGGGGAGTGTTGGTAGTAGGGTAGAGTATTGGTAGTTGGGGGAGTATTGGTAGTAGGGAGGAGTTTTGGTAGTTAGGTGGAGTGTTGGTAGTAGGGTGGAGTGTTGGTAGTTGGGGGGAGTGTTGGTAGTAGGGGGAGTGTTGGTAGTAGGGGGAGTGTTGGTAGTAGGGAGGAGGGTAGAAGATGTTGGTTATGTAACATGTACCTTTTATGGTGAAGTACGCCCGTTTCAATTGACGATGTTAGTCCACGTTTCAACTGACGATGTCAATCCACGTTTCAATTGACGATGTCAGTACACATTTCAATTGACGATGTTAGTCCACGTTTCAACTGAAGATGTTAGTCCACGTTTCAACTGAAGATGTTAGTCTATGTTTCAACTGACGATATTAGTCCACGTTTCAACTGAAGATGTTAGCCCACATTTGGTTATATCAGAGCTTTACAGACAGACAAAAATAGTGGAGAATGCGGTTCAGGCAATCCAGTTAACACAGCTCTACTTAACCTTATATTTATTTATTTATAGTACACACGTTTGACCGAGTCCCTCTACAATACAGTCTCGTGGACTTATCGGGCATCATTCGTCGCTCTGTAGACAATATAAGACATTTTGGCAAATTGGACACCGGCATTCTAAAATGATTCTTGTATCTATTCTCGTAAATTTCATTTGTCATTATGGCTATTCTTGTGTGCCGACAGCCAATGAAAATCACGGAAATAGTATAATGAATCATTTTTAAAGGATTTTTCCCATTAGTCAATACCTCAAATGTCGACGGTCACGAATCATCCTTCTAAAGTGACACTATTTCAGTTTTCCCGTTATTTTCATTTGTCACTTCGTGTATGCTTTGTATCCAGAGTCAATGAAAAGAAATTACTGCTCTATGTGTATTTTTGACTCGAAATGAAGTAACTAACCACACATTAGCTGAAGCGACGATACGAAATCTCTCACCCATAGCTCCTGACGCGTACTAACAACACAACTGGAGGTGCAAGAAAGGAGAGAAGACACGAAAAGAGTTAACAAGAACCCACAAAACTGGAAAAGTTACCATCTTTTGATGAGTATCCTAAATAAGAGATAAGATCATATACGGAAGTGCCTGGAGTGCATAAATGATGATCTGATGACTAACTATAAAGAATTCACAGCATCAAATTACTATAAAAATGAACTATCAAATTAAGAACATACTTCGATATTATTTATTTAGACCTGGCTTTTGATTACAGGCTTTCGAGTACAAATGCTACAGACGAATTCTACGAATTTCCTATAGGAAACATAAGACCAATGTGTACGTAAGAAATAAAGTAGAGATGTGTGCAGGAGTTCAGGAACTATTGCTTTCAATAGTGAAACGACGAAAACTAGCATGGTTCGGACATGTATGCAGGCACGATTCCTTGTCAAAAACAATACTGCAGGGAACTGTCGAGGGTGGAAGAAGCAGAGGAGGTAAAATAAAGACATGGACAGACAACATCAAGGAATGGACAGGGCAAGATATTTCCACACTCATCCGCATCGCTGAGGATATAATTCGCTGAGGACTATGTGTCATGAGGCATCCAATGTGGTACCCCTACGACCCTGAAGGGTTATGGGATTATTACTTGATTGATTGATTTAGACCAGTACCTTTGTTCTGGCGAGGTAATGGGTGACAGAGATCGAGATTTAATTCAGGGATAGAAAATTGGGCAGATACTCATAAGAGGGCAACATACTGAAAGTAAATATTGCATACCAATCACTAGTCAGAATGGTGGTGGAGACATCTACTTACAAGGTCCTGAAACGCATCAAATTCAATGAGTGTTTCTCTACAGATTTCTCGTGTCGATTCATTTCTCACTAGCGTGAGCTAGAAAACTCCAGAATACTTTCTCACACTGATCTCATGCAGTGCCACTTATCTAGTTGTATATGGCGTTTCCGTGCTTTTCTTTTGCTGGCGATACAAACTATATGCAGTGACAGATGATACCTCACATGTGAAGGAGTCTGACGCTGCGTGAGATCAGCATGCATGATTGCTCTGGAGAAGAATTGGACAAATAGTGTACGTGCAATTATGACTAATTTCGATAACAACCGACTCTTTCTGTGACGTCTTACAAGTCCGTGTCATCCCCTATTGCCTGTCTAGATGTAGATATTTCGTCGCGATGTCCTGGGAAAAGAAGGATCTGCAAGCGACAAATTGATCTTCTATCTTATGGCAGAATAGATGACAATGAACAGGGACGAGCTTTTGAATTCTTTATGTTTTCATCTTTTGAACGAGAACAATGTTATTACCAGTGAAGTAGTTTGGAATTACCCGGAGGTATAGTAAAAGAGGAAGATATACACACAAATGTGGAAGAATAATAAATGAATAAGATATACACTTAAAGGAATAAGATATACACTTAAAGGAATAAGATATAAAGGAATAAGATATACACTTAAAGGAATAAGATATACACTTAAAGGAATAAGATATACAGGAATAAGATATACACTTAAAGGAATAAGATATAAAGGAATAAGATATACACTTATAGGAATAATATATACACAAAGGAAGAAGATATATCACAGGAGGAAGATATACACTTAAAGGAATAAGATATACAGGAATAAGATATACACTTAAAGGAATAAGATATAAAGGAATAAGATATACACTTAAAGGAATAAAATATAAAGGAATAAGATATACACTTATAGGAATAATATATACACAAAGGAAGAAGATATATCACAGGAGGAAGATATACACTTAAAGGAATAAGATATACAGGAGTAAGATATACACTTAAAGGAATAAGATATAAAGGAATAAGATATACACTTAAAGGAATAAGATATACACTTAAAGGAATAAGATATAAAGGGATAAGATATAAAGGAATAAGATATACACTTAAAGGAATAAGATATAAAGGAATAAGATATACACTTAAAGGAATAAGATATACACTTAAAGGAATAAGATATAAAGGGATAAGATATAAAGGAATAAGATATACACTTAAAGGAATAAGATATAAAGGAATAAGATATACACTTAAAGGAATAATATATACACTTAAAGGAATAAGATATACACTTAAAGGAATAAGATATACACTTAAAGGAATAAGATATACACTTAAAGGAATAAGATATACACTTAAGGAATAATATATACACTTAAAGGAATAAGATATACACTTAAAGGAAGAAGACATACACTTAAAGGAATAAGATATACACAAAGGACGAAGATATACACTTAAAGGAATAAGATATACACTTAAAGGAATAAGATATACACTTAAAGGAATAAGACATACACTTAAAGGAATAAGATATACACTTAAAGGAATAAGATATACACTTAAAGAAATACGATATACACTTAAAGGAAGAAGATATAGTAAAGGAGGAAGATATGCACTCAAAGAAGAAAGCTAAAGTGAAAGAGAAAAATATACACTCAGAGGACGATATAGTAAACGAAGAAGTTATACACTCTTAGAGTTATGGAAGCTGTGAACGAGTACCACCCTTGGCCATTTTATTGCCAGTCAGCAGAAATGTACAAATGTATATAGAGGCAGGTGATGTCATATGGATGTGAGAGCTGGAAAAGTTCTTTATCTTCAGGAAATAAACTACTGAGTTTCGAGAACAAATGTCTTCGTAGGATAACTAACACCCATTGGAGTGAATTCAAATCTAATGATAAAATCAGAGAAGAGACACATCAAAACCTCATCACAGATGTAATTAGAAAATGCCGTTGGTCCTACATCGGGCATGTCCTATGCTCAGACATCAACAGAATACACCACCCAATCTCTTGAATGGGCACCTATAGCGAAAAGAGCTAGAGGTAGGCCAAAAGAGACACTCAGAAGAACAATTCTTAGAGAAAGTAACACAAGTTTGTTTGTTTGTTTGTTTTTCGTTCGCTCCATTGTAACCATCACGGATATCCGTGCGATTTCCGCCGGGAGCGTGATTACGTTGTGCCACCGTTATGCGCCTTGTAGGCCTAGCACATCCGATTTCGGCATGCCTTGACAATTCGGGTGGGCTACCCTTAGCCTGTGACAGCCTCTATATCTGTCTCCAGGCGCGCGTAGTGGAGACTCTTCGCCCAGACGATTTTCTTGCTCTTAGTCTGACTCAAACGAGGTGTTCCACTATCTATGAACTTGCCTCGTGTAATTGGACGTGCTGTGCCTGTGCCCATTGGGTACCGAACCGTTTCTCATCCGTGAGCCTGGTTCCTTAAGGGGAAGAACTCAACAGAGGAGTTGGTCACTGGCTCTTTCGCCCTCTTAGCCGAGGTGTCATTCACCGACGTGTACCCCTTGTCCAAGTTCGAGTCTCACACCACGCGTTTGAGAGCAAGGCGTTCTCGAGCTGAGCGTCCTTGTCCCAATAGCGCCTGAGCCCATCAGGTACTGAACCCTTTCTCTCTTCAAGTGTATTTCCGGTGTAGGAAAACCTGACAGTAGAGTTGGGCCAGGGCTAAATCGTTGTCCCTTTTGTGCCTGAGCGAATCGAGTATGGAACCCTTTCTCTCTGCAAGTTACTTCCGGTATAGGAAACCTTGACAGTAGAGTTGGGCCAGGACTGCCATCGTTGTCCCTTTCTTGCCTACACCCATCGGGTACAGAACCCTTTCTCTTTGCAAGCATATTTCCGGTTTAGGAAGGCTCGACATTAGAGTTGGGTTAGGTCTTTTGCTTTACCAAACACCGATGGATGGGTCTGAGTCTCTGCCTGTTAGGAACTCTGGTGACTAAAAGCCCGTCTCGAGCTGACGGAGCTTGTAGTTCCCTTTCCTAGGGACTTTTCACTTTCTATTTGCAGTTCGCGCTGCCCTCTAGCGCTGTTCTGCCCTTTCATTGTTTCATTGTACTCTGTATGAAACATATTTGTCTCTCGCCATGCATTTACCTTTACGTGCATTTCACATTGGCCGCCCCTCCAATGTTCGGACTGGACTGACTAGCTTCACTGTATGTCGACAGTGTCGCTATATGTGGTGATGCTGGTGGTGTCGGAGATATTGTCTGTCTCTTGTGTAGTCAAATCTCTTTCCATCTGCTACCTCCACATTCTCGGACACGATCCCCAAATGATTTGGCCAGAATCAGCACGAGCTGCTGTATTTCTGTTTCCAGGGTGCACCGCGTGGAGGTACATTTGGGATCTTGGTTATCTGCTAACCCTGGGTCCGCCTAGAGCAATGCGTTCCCTTTGCACCCCAGTAACACAAGTAATATTCATACTGTTCAAGAACTGCACAGAATAGCTTCTAGCAGACAGAATTGGAGAGATCTGACCTATGCGCTAACTTCAGCGCTAAAGGAAATTGATGATGATTATATGTGGTTTTAAAGAAGAAGAATAAGAACACCATGAACAGATAAAGAGTGTAAAGTGATACCTTTAACGAAGTTCATTCAAAAAGAGAACTGCTTAACCGTTTCAGAAAGAGACAGTCTACATTGTTTGGGCATATCATGAGAAGAGGAAAGATGGAACACATCGTGACAAACAGCAAGTTGAAGAGCAGGAGGGGTAGAGGAAAACAAGAGAGAAGGTGCTTGACAACCTAGCATTGTGGCATGGGAGAACATCGATATCAGAAATTATTGGCGTCAAACGAAATACAAGGTTGTGGAAAGACATGTTAACCAACGCCACAAGGCATGGACCATAAGAAGAATTATGGCGTGTGTTATCGAGGTCCGAAAGGGGAGCAAAGAATAGCAACACTGTTTACCTTTCGTAAGAGGCAACTAGGGAGGTTATAGGATGGAGTTGGCTGTCCCATCCTATATATGGTCAGTGGACCCAAAGCCATACTGAAGTCGGATGTGTCATGCCGAAAGGCGCAGATATCGCAGCAATGCTGTAAACTATGACACAACGCATTCCGTTCTCCGGACTACATCCTGCTAATCTGCAGGAGTTTGAGAACGAACGCAGAAGAAGAAGAAGAATTAAATTTCAGTCACATACAACAATAGAGTATTTTATTTAAAAAACAGATACCGAACTACCAGAACGATACCCTGAGAATACATACCACCATCTTTTCAGAAAAACCATCCATCAATTATATTCTGATAAATTACTCTCTATTATACCGTAAAGTTCTTATTAAAAATATAGTTCGTTATATAGAAGGAAAGCCCAGAGACAGCAGAACACATTCTCCATGCCTGTCAACTCTACCAAGGAGAGAGGGAGAAAATATGGCCTACTGAGACGGCACTACTTCCAGACTTGAGGGGGTTCCATGGATGACCTGAAGCGAATCACACAATTCATTGAAGCTATTGGTGCTGTAACCTGATATCTGACTGAAGAACGATGAAGAAGAATAAAGAAGGAAAACTATGGTGCTGTGTTATCCCTATGTATCTTTTATAACAAATTTCCATATTTAACAATACAAATTGTCACATGTGAAATGAAGTGTCTGAGAAAAGATGTAATGGTTACCAAACTAGATAAAATAAGAAATGAATAAATTAGTAAAATTATCGGTATAATATTCATGTATCGAACATATTGAGAGACAGCAAGTAAAATGGTTCGGTCACATGAAAATGAAGCCAAACCAAATACCAATAAGAACATATAATACAAGAATATCTGGGCGTTAGGCGAAAGGTAGACCAAGAAAATGGTGGATAGAAAACATCAAGATAGCCTTGAACAAATATGGACTAAATGCAACCTCGGCGACACATCTGGCCGTGGAACGACAGCTTAAGCTCCCACACCTACGCTTAACGGCAAATGTGAATGCAATCAACAATCATTCACATGGGGAAAGACAATAGACAAAATACAATACTTTTGACAATCCCCAAATATATTTATTGTTTAGTGCGTGTACCATGTGTATCGAATTTCTGTTATTACATACACATTTTGTCAGCCCAAACTAAGTTATTATATCAGGATCGGACTTTTTTTAAATCTTATATCTTCGGTTTCATTAACCAAACAGCCCGTGTGTTGCCGGGGCCCGAAAGGGGAGCAAAGAATAGCAACACTGTTTACCTTCCACGCATGTCGTAAAAGGCGACTAAGGAGGTTATGGGATGGAGTTTGCTGTCCCATCCCATATAGGGTCAGTGACCCAAAGCCCTGCTGAAGTCGGATGTGCCAGGCCGAAAGGCGCAGACATCGCAGCAATGCTGTAAACCATGACACAGCGCATTCCGTTCTCCGGACTACTACCTGCTAATCTGCAGGAGTTTAAGAACGAACGCAGAAGAAGAATTAACCAAACAATTCCAGTTTTATTCCGTTTGTGATCATTTATCCCTGAATCCTAACCTTTAATCTAACAATGCCATGAACGCATATTGTGAACACGTGAAATAGCTTTAAAATGAAATTCATTTGTTCTTCACGGTGACTTGATTAACAATTGATATTGTTCCACAAGCTTTTGTCTATCTTTCAGCCAGGCTAGATCACGCTGGGGTCGTTGTCATCAATTTTAATGAGTGAGATTTTGGTTTCAGCAGGGTGTATCCTATTGCAATCACGAGTGTTCATTCGAATCTGTAAATATGGTAATTGAGATGACTGGATTCTTCAGTTGCAGGTTTTTGTGAGAAATAATTATGAAAATGGACAGGCGACCATCTCCCACTTAGTATAATTGACGGACAAGAAGGTTAGTTTTTAAATGTCATGGGGGGGGGGGGGGGGTGGAGAGACACCAAAAGAAGGAGAGTTGTGGTGATTACACCGAGACAGTCGACGGTAAAGACCTTTGTACATAAAGTAAACAAGCCTTCACACGTGACCTTTTTCTAAATACTGTTATGGTATTCGTATATATATATATATATATATATATATATATATATATATATATAATTTGAATATATAATATATATAAAATTATATATATATATATATATATATATATATATATATATATATATATATTATATATATATATATATATATATATATATATATATATATATATATATACTATATATACGCTGTGGCTTCTATATATACGATGTGGCTTTTGTATGCCTTGCGGTGTCAGGGGTAGAAGAGATCTCTAGAGATGACCTTCTTGTGTGCTGTTTGTAAGCGTGGCTCTGTGTATTCTTTAATTTCTGTACTCCATCTTTTACACGTCTGTCTTTGGTTTTATAGTCGCGATGATCATGTGTAATGGTCATCTGTGACATGCTCTCTGTTACCACTTGATCTGTTGTCTTTTGATGTGTTCCAATACTGGTATTGTTTTTGTTATCTGTCTCATGATATTGTTTCTTATTCTATATCTTAATGACACTGCAAGTATTCTTCGTAGACATGTCATCTGTGCTGTCACTATTTTTCTTTTGTCTGAAGCTGTCATTGTCCAGGTTTGGCACTGGTAGCACAGTGATGGGATGATAATAATAATAGTCTTGAATAATGCAACTTTAGTGTCTATATTTATATTTTTGTTCTTATAAATACGTGTCCCAGGATCTGGTATATTTTGTTGCATCTATTTTGTATTTCTTTTAAGTTAACTCCTTTACCTGTTTATAGTGTTTATTATATATTATATAGTGTTTTTAATATCAAGAAAACAGAAGTAATGGTTATTTCAAAGAAACAAAATAACACACCTCCCAAGATCAAAGTGAATGATATAGTATTAAAACATGTCCACCGTTTCAAATATTTAGGTACAACGATTACAGCAGATAGAAGAAGTTCAACAGAAATAAGATGCAGAATATAATATAACAGGTAAAAACAACATTCAGAAAAATAAAAAAAATATACTGTGTAATATGATCTTGTCATTAGAGGTGAGAAAGAGAGTTCCGCAGTGCTATATAATCCCTATACTAACATATGGGTGCGAGTCTTGGACAATAAACGAACTGGAAAGTGGGAAATTAGAGGCAATAGAGATGGGGTTGTATAGAAGAATGATGAGAATACCATGGACTGCCAGAAAAACTAATGTAGAGGTGTTCAAAGAGTCAAATGCGAAACGGACCTTAATCAATAATATAAGCAAAAGACAAACTTCATTTTTTGGCCACTTCATGAGACAGGCAGGTTTGGAGAACAAAGTCACAACAAGCAAAATTGAACGCAACAGAGACAGAAGGTGACAACGTGAGAAAATATTACACAATTTGACAACCTGGCACGGTAAGGAAACAACCTTGATACATAATACTGTGGACAGAAAGCTATGGAGAGCCATGAACGCCTACGCCAGCCGGCATGGCACCAGATTATGATGAGTGTTTATTATGGATGGAGATCTGTGTTGAGCAAGTCTTCATATTCTTTCCATGAGTTTATTTTCGCAGTTTTAATGACTTTCTTGACTTTTTTTTAATTAGTTTTTCTAATTTTTCTGTTATTTTTTGTGTGTATTGTTCCGAACCATGTCGTCCTTAAGTTTGTGTATTCTATTTTGTGTTAGTTTAAAAAAAAAATCTTTGTTGTCTTTCTTCTTTCTCTTTCTGTGAGTTTTTATAACTACTATTACTCTTTTATCGTCGGTGTCTACACACATGTTTGGTATCGTTCTTGTGTCTGTTATTTTCCTTCCGTTGGTTATTCTTATTAATATAAAGTCTATCTGGCTTTTGCAGTTTAAATCGTTCACTTCTACCAGTTATAAATCTTAGGATTCTTTGTACTTCAAGAATATGTTAATCATAAATAGGTTGTGCGGAATGCATATTTCAATTAATCTGTAGACTTTGTCATTTGTCTTGTTTATTTTGACAATATATATATATATATACACTCATCCATTTTTTTAGTGTATTCTCTGCTGATACATCTGTATATACTCAGATCCATGTGACGTGTGGATATTCATCATCCAGTAGCTTGTGAGTACCTCTCTTACGTTGTACACTGTTCTGTTCCTATTCACTGAAAATTCCTATCCCCTCATTCTGGATATGAATACATAATCCACTAACCTCTCTTCAAGGAGTTTGTTCTAGTACAGACTGTCAACTTCAAGGTGGTTGGTTGGTTGCTGATCAGCGGTCCATGGGCTCATGCCTTTTGACCAAATGCTTTTAAATGGCATTATATTGCTGGGAAGTCTGTGGATTTTCGGCCCACCCTGGAACAGAGCCGGAAAATAGCTATCACACCTCCAGGAATGTAGGTTTCAACCTATGCACTGCTCCTAGCCACCGTAGCCAAGATAGCCACTGTGCTCATTCCCCGCCACAAATTGACTACTGGTTATGTCGAACTTCTCTATTGCTCCAGGCACGCAACCAAATGTTCAAGTCAAAAGGATTGTCATACCCATAGGAAAAAACAGTGCTGTCAGTTTCCTCCTCCCCAGTACATCGCTGGCTCCCTCCCAACCACAGAGGGTGCATACATATATATTCAGGTAACCATGAAACACATTTTAATAACAAAATAAAAAGCATAATTATATAGATGACGTGCCATGAAGCTTCTATAAGAAGATAACCTCAATATAATGGCATGTCATCAACTAAGGTTTTCTGTTGCATGGGTATAAAAAATGACTTTTCGTACTTGACCAATGACATCCCCTCCCAACCCCCCATCCCCAAAAAGATGTGATCTCGGCAAGACATTCTACCTATGTACTCAAGTCACTGAGAACGGACCAATCGAGATAAAGACTATTACAACATCAGC